>JAJTUV010001011.1:0-469182 GCA_021653895.1 Mastomys natalensis | reverse complement strand
CCGTGATAGTTACATCACACCTCCATTAAACTAACTGAATTACCCGTGTCCCACTAGAAACTTGTTTGCTACAAAAGATGAACAGTTCGATCCATATCTCCATGACAAGGATTTCACTAGAGTCACCATTGTATATTCTGAAGTCTCAGAATAAGTTCCACACTGACTCCTCAAATGCTCATCAATTCCACCTGCTCTCCTAGCCCTCTCTATCTTCAGACGCCCAACTTGATTCCTCCACGTTCCACTCACATCTGGCCCAGGCCACAGACTTTTATTCTATTTCTTCTTAAATGGTAAAATCTATGCTTTTCCCACTATAGCTCTCCTCTTTACCTAATATTTCTAGATCTGTGATAGCTTGATTATCATTTTTTTAACTTTTTCATTTACTTACATTTCAGATGATGTCCCCTTCCCCTCCGTAGAAGTCCCCAATCCCATCCTCCTCCTCCTTTTTACTTTTAGACCATTTTAATTACCTTCAAGTATTAAGGTCAGTTCTAGGTTGAGGAACTAGCAATACAATAGATAGAAATAATCAAGGAACAAGCAAGACAATAAACACAAATGGTCAAAGAACAAGCAAGACAATTAACAAAGTTCTGTGAACACTCCGGTGATCACTGTTCCTAAGGGCTTATCAGGATGACTAAAATATCTGAGCCTACTAACAACTAGTAACTACTTATAAGTAAATACATACTGTATTTGTCTTTCTACGTCTAGGTTACCTCAATAGGATTTTTTTTCTAGTCCCATCCATTTGTCTGTAGATTTTACGATGTAGTTTTTTTTCTTTTTCCCAACATAATATTTTTATTGATTATTTGGAAAGCTCACATCATGCATGCACTGCATAATATTTACTTTTGAGTCATCTCAGGTCTGCCACTATTCTCATGAGCCTCTAACAACAAAGACTATGGAGAAGGAGATAGAGACAAAAAGACATAGGGATGGGGCAGAGGAAGGGAGAGGGGGGGAGAGAAAGAGGAGAAGGTAGAAGAAACAAGACTAATTTGTGTCACTATATACTCACTGAAGCATACTCAATCTGTCAGTAGCCAAACCCTTAAAGAAAACTGAGTTATTTCCTGTCTTCATCCCTACCCATAGTCATCAGTTGTGGAGAGCTACATTTCAGCATTCCCATCATGATTTTTAAGCATTCTTTTCCATGGCTTTCTGAATAGGCTGTTAATGATTGAGGTTGAGGTAGAGGTTATCACAGCCCCCTTCTATGACCCCCTTTCTTAACTATAGTCTGTAATCATAGTTACAATGCAAAGTAGTAGATTCCTTCCCTTTTTTAGATAACAGAAATATGAGACATGGACTTCCTACCTGGGTTCTTGCATCAGCACAGATCACAGACATTCATATGATCTCCAGTGCCATAATACTTAGCATGGTCTTCAGTGCCAGTATTCATCAAGGACATCAACAAAGTTCTCTGCCACAGCATGGGTAAACAACACCACTATAGCCCTCTCAGGTAGCACAGGCCAAGGACTTCAACATGGTCTCTAGGGCAACATTGGACACAGACACCAACCTGGTCACATGGGTGGCAATCCAGCCCATGAACATCAAGTTGGTTTCAGGTAGCAGTACAGACCCTGGACATTCCTTGGTGGCAAGGTGCTCCATAGACTTCAACATGATTCTAAGTGGAAGTACAAACTATAGATATCTACATAGCCCTCAGTATCAGTAAGATCACAGACATCAACAAGGTCCCATATTAGCAGGACTGTGGATGGCAAGAAGGCACAGGTGGCAACACAGGCTACTCGTGTCAACATGACTCACACTGGATTAGGGCCATGGATATCAACATGAACCCTAGTAGCACTAAGGCCTAGGCACATCAATGTGGCTTCAGGCAGAATTATAGACCATGAATATCCATACAACCCCCAGTTGCAGCAAGACTATGGAACCAGACATGGCCACTTGAAACAGATGCATTTTTCTTTAACAACTGAGTAATACTCCATTGTATAAATGCACCATGTTTTCTTTATCCAATCTTCACTTGAGGGATGTCTGATTGTTTCCAGTTTCTGGCTCTTATGAATAAATCTGCAATTAATTTGGTTAAACAAGTATCCTTGAGGTATGATGGCATATTAGTTGGATATATGCCCAAGAGTGTGTAGTTGGGTCTTGAGCTAGATTGGTTCTCAATTTTCTGAGCAACTACTACATTGATTTCTATAGTGGCTATACAAGGTTGCACTCCCACTAGCAATGGAGGAGTGTTTTCCTTGCTCCCCAGCCTTCCAGTATGACTGTCACATGTGATATTGATCATATCCATCCTGCCCTTAGTTTATATATTTATACTTGTTGGTTCTTCTTTGAGATGTATCGATTCAAACGACTAATCAATCATTTATGTTCAAGGTTTTCTCTGTAGTTTGTTATGAAGTTTCTAACACAGCTGTAGTTAGCATGTCACTCTGATTTATGTCTTAAATTATGTAGAAAGTATGCAGCTGATAACAATTCAATATATCTACAGAATAACTTTTAAGGCATATGTAAAGAGATAGTGGTTCTTTCTTGTGGAAAATGTCATCATTTATAGCAGTTGCTACAAAATCATGGTTGTAAATTTCAGACTTCATAACTTAGTTCCTGATAAAGTTTCAAATCTGTTACAAGATACAGGACATCATGGTACTTAGGTCTCTGATTGCTTTTTAATGTTTAGTAACCTACTAGAAAACAGGCATTTAAATAAATTCTTGTGTACCATAATAATTAATGTATAATCTTAAAACACAAGAATAAGAATTGGATACTGAGTAATGCCCTTTTTTGCTACATTTCCTCTTTCCTTAGTAAAGAAATATTTTTATGACTTTCAATAGTAAAACTATCTATTTTTTACTATTATTTTCAGTTACGGACTCATGTATCCCAGGTTTGCTTTGAACTTACTATGTCCCGTAAACTACGTGTAAACTTCGCATCCTTCTGCCTCTACTTTTGAGACCATGTATTGCAGGTCTGTGCCATTGCACACATTTATAGCTTTGGGAAATTAAACCCATGACTTTATGCATTGTATGCATACACTACTCCAATTGAGCTAAATTCTTAATCTGCCAAATTCTGTTTCTTAATATATATATTTAAAACACAAGATATACTTTACTGCATTGTAGTGCTAGCTTCCCATGAGCACATCTTCAAAATCCTTCTTTTTTATCTAGCAACTATACCTATGAAAAGTCCTATATACATGGGGCCATAATTGCCTTGCCTCAAGATCTAGAATTTTCCTGTCCTACTTTTATGTAAACAAGGTTAATCTTATTAACCACTCAAAGATAGCTTACCTAAACAACAAAGCTCATTTGAAGACTAAAAATAAACAGCACATTCACTAATGTTTATAGAAATAATATAGTTACACTTAATTAAGCATCTTTCATGAAGCAATCATGAATTCTAATTCTGTTTTCCATTGGTATGCCAATATTCAAAAATCAAATGTATTGTTAGATTTTCAAATCATATGATTTAACGAATAACACACAAACATCTCAGAAAAATTTCTCAGATTTGTGTCCATATTCTATTGTATTCTCCATCCCTAAAGGAGCCATCCCATCAAACACTAAAACTGTAAATATCTTTTCATTATTCCTTTTGGAAAACAGAAATCCAGTGTAATTTCTCATCTATTGTCTACTTTTTATTCCCTTTGTCTGATTTTTTTTCTGTTGGGTGCATTTAAATACACCATTTCTTCTATTGTTTTAATTTAACATATTAAGGTTTTATGGATCTGGCTTGATGTATTCAGGGTGTGTAGAATTCATATCCAAACTAAAGAGTGCTTGCTCCATTTGCTCTACCTGGAATTCTTGGTCAAGGCAATCTTATCTTTTCATACCAGCAGTGGAATCTTCCCCTGGGTCACCTGAAAAACTTATCCATGTGTTATCACTAGGAAATATATATTTAAGCACAGAGCAAAATTATGATGAGAACAAACTTGAAAAAGCAGTTTGCTATGTGAATAACTGTCATAATGATATCTCTTTATATAAAAGACAAAATCAATGGTATATGAAGGAAAACAAAGGCAAAATTATCTATTTATTAGATTTGTTTTGACTTGCATGGTTTCCTAAACTTAGATTTATATTCCGAAGCTGAAAGTTTTTAAAAATGACATTATTTTTATACAGTTTGAAACCTAATATAGAGAATATTTAAAAATATAAATGTGAACTGTGTATATTGTCTTCAATTTTTATGACAATAAGGTAATCTATAGATGTAGCTTGTTAGGTGACCAAGATGAGAAGAAATTATAGAAAATCAAATATAATTAAGTCATGTACAAATTCACTAGAAAATTGTATCTGTGTTGACAATTTTGACTATTGATTTCAATTATAACTTTAAAGAAATAAAAGTAAATTTGTTTATCTTACCCAGTAATTTTGTTCCATGTGTTAAAAATATTTGTAGATATCTGCATCTGATTTTTCAGCCGCTTGTTAGGCCTCTCGGAGGGCAGCCATTCTAGGCTCCTATCTGAAAGCACATCATAGCATTAGTATTAGAGTCAGGTCTTGGCCTTGGAGACTTCCCTTGAGCTTATCCCAATTTGGGCCTGTCACTGGACCTCCTTTCCCTCAGTATCTTTTTATTTTATGTGTCTGCCTTTCTCTTAGACAGGAACCATTCTGGTCAGAATATTTGACTGTGGGATGGCAACCCCATCCCTTACCTGATGGCCTGTTTTTCTTCTAATACTACACATTCCCTCTCCCCACTGTAGTGAATACTCACTAAGGCATACCCTTTGGATCCTGAGAGTCTCTCACCTTCCAGATCTCTGGTGCAATCTAGAGGGTTCCCCAATACCTGTTTATGTTCTCTTTTCTCTCCTTGTACCTTCTCCCACACTGGTCTCTATCTTCATTCCCCCCCCCCATGATTGCTCTCTTCTCCCTCCCAAGTGAGATTGAAACAAGCTCATTGGGTCCTTCTGCTTGTTAACCTTTTTGAGATCTGTGGATTGTATCCTGGGTATTCTGTACTTTTTTGGCTAATATCCACTTATTAGTGAGTGCATCCCTTGTATGTCGATTTGGGTCTTAATTACCTCATTCAGGATGATATTTTCTAAGTCCATCCATTTGCGGACAAAACTCATGATGTCTTCATTCTTAATAGCTATGTAGTATTCCATTGTGTAAATGAACCACATTTTTTGTATCCATTCTTTTGTTGTGGGACATATGGGTTTGGCAGATACTTACACCCAATCAATGGACAGAAGCCGGAGACCCCTGTTGTTGAATTAGGTAAAAGCTGGAGGAAAACTGAGGAAGAAGGTGACCATAGGAAGACCAGCAGTCTCAAGTAACCTGGACACTCAAGATCCCTCAGACACTGAGCCAACAACTAGGCATCATTTACCAACTGATATGTGGCCCCGGCACATATACAGCAGAGAACTGCCTGATCTGACCACAGTGAGAGAGAAGCACCTAACCTATATTAAATATCACTAAGTATACATTAGTTCCACTAAGTTAAGGACTGTTAACTTGCACTACTTTAAATAAAAATATTCCAAAATCTACATAAAGAATGTTCTTATTTGTGCCCTAGTACAAGCTTCTGACATACTGTATATAAAAATATGATTTCATAACCACTTCCTCACATATAACTCGATCTGGAAGAGGTGAAATTTGAAATTTCAGCTTCAAAAATTTGAGGGCCTAATAAAATTTAGAAGAAATTATGATGTGCAAATAATAGAACAGCCCAACAAATGCAAAACTATGAGAGAGAATATCAGTCTTTTTAGATCAACAGATTTCTATTAGTACTTGTATTATGACAAGAGATTAATAAAATATAAAGTCCAATCGGGCTATTTAGTATCGTTAAACCTGTAGATGGCCATGAGTTATGTGAACTTGCCACACATCTTCCTTCTTCCTTCTCATACATACTTTCTGAGAATATTAAGAGCTAAAAAGAATCACGACTGTATACTACTAAGATTTTTAGGTGAGAAAACTAATAATTTTCATCAAAAACAATGATTGCCTTGACTAAGCCTTTACCAAAGTAAATCTAAAGTTCCATGGGTCTGTGTGCCCTGTAACATCAGCTTCTGAGAGTGTAATGTCTAATTCCTGACATGCCTGCTGAGCTATTTCTGGTCTTTCTCCTATCCTCAAGTATAAATCTTTATTTTTTGGTTGTTTTAAGAAGAATGGCCCTAAAAGCTGTTATGTAGTCAATTCAAGTCTTGAACACCGTACTCTTCTGATCTCCTCCAAAATGTTGGATTACAGATTGGTATCATCCACATCTGGCTTCAATTTTTATTTTTAAGATTTTTTTTACCATTATTTTAAATGTGAGCTTTGTCTGTGTATTTGCATATGCCACATGCATGTCATGTGTCTGGGTAATCAGGAAAAGACACCTGATATATTGGAATGAGATTCACATATGGTTATAAGGTACAGTATGAGTGATGGGAACCAAACCTGGATCTCAGGAGAGCAGCATGTGCTTATAAATCTCTGTGCTGTCTCTAGACACCTCAAATATAATTCTTGTCTAACCTTTGCTTGCTTGTTCTACATCCTTTTACTCATATATCCCACTCTGTGTCTTTGCAATTAGATTATGCACATTGAAACAGCTTAAGATGAGAACACAGATAAAAATGGACAAGGAATCATAGGAAATCCTGACAGTGAACCTAAACAAATGACCTGAAATGTTAAAATGTTTTGAAAGACTCTTTAATATCTAAAGATGTTCTCCTACAAATCTATAAGGACAACAAATATAGAGGAAGCCAGAGACGATTGGAAAACCTCTGATTTTCCACAAAAGAGTAATTCTTCAGTGGGGCCACAATAATATTGAGGTGAGTTGAATGGCATACATTTTTGCTTTATTTTGGTGTTATTGCTGCCTTTTGGTTTACTTTGGGTAAGACTTTTGCCGTATTTTATGGGTGAAAGTTAATAACTCAGGGAATATCTATCTACTTAAACTATTTTATCTTCTATAATAAACCATGAAGGCATCTGTTGCTGACTTAAAACTGAAGGCATTCTGGAGATGGAAAAAAAGGCTCATCTATTAAGAGCACATAATGTTCTCAGAGAGGACCCATGTTCATCCTTCAGAATTCATTTCAGGGATCTCACAACTCCCACTAACTTAAGATCCAAGAATTCTAAATTCTAGTGACCTTTTCTGGCTCCATGAGTACTTCACACGGCACACACACACACACACACACACACACACACACTTCTTTTAAATTAGAAAAGAAAAGTCTTAAGGAAAGTATGGAGTATACATTTTCTAGACTAGATTAGTTGAAGTGGGAAGTCATAACCTAAATGTGGATAACACCTTCATGAGACTACAGTCCAAGAAATGTATAAAAAAAGAAACATTCATCTTGCTCAGATTTTTTTACTGTGGAAGCAATGTAATTATCTACCTACCACCATGCCCTCTCCAGCATGATGATTCATATTCTCTGGAACTGTAATACCAATTGACCCTTTGTTCCTTCACTTTCGTCATTTATGAATTTTATCACAGGATAAAGATTAACAAATGTTCTTATAGTTCTTTTTTTCTTGAACTTTGTGAATGTAATGACACAACATATATCTAACTTTTGCTAGTAAGTCCAGAGTCTAGATTCATGCAGAGTAATCTAGTTACCAAAGAAGAGACTCAGAGGCTGTTATAACATTCCCTACATGCTTCTGACAATTCAGTACTAATCTTTTTTAGTTTCTCTCATGAGAAATACTTACTTCATTTCCTTCATGAATATCTAATATTTCTTTTATCTATTTGGGTTTAGTTATTCCACATCTTTATCCATTTTACAATTTCTTTCATCTATATATCATATCGGAGATGTGAATTTTATTTCATTCCTTTGCAAAGTTATCATGGTAACTTTTATATAAGATTTATGAAGAGATGAATAAGACTCTTTGAACTTAAAAACTTTTCTGCCAACAAAGAGACAGGCAAGTGTGCTGTTTAGCTTTTTCCATATTGACACAAGCCTAGAGTTACCTAGAAAGATGAATCTCAATTGAGAAAAATATTCCATCAGATTGCCTGTAGGCATGTTTTAGGATATTTTTTATTATTATTAATAAAGGAATGTAAGTGGTTTCCACTTCAGGCAGTGTCATACTTGTATAGGTGATTCTGGATGTCCCTAAGAAAGCAGGCTGAGCAAACCAGTAAGCAGTAGTCCTCTATGGCCTAGGCTCCATTTCTGCTTCCAGGTCCTTCTCTTTATGAAAGTGTAACTGTACACTGATTGATTAAATAAATCCTGTCTGTCCTTTGTTTATTTGGTCATGGTACTTATCACACAATAGATAACAAACAGAAACAGCAAGTTAACAACAAATCTTCCTCTGCACCACAGTAAAGTCTAGCATTAGTAAATATATGAGCAAGAAAACATGAGGCAACTTCCTATATCTCACAGCATCAAGGAAACTATTCCTGAGCTGAAATATACTAGCATATTGAAACTGAAAGAAACAGGGTTTGTTCTTCACTGAAAACATCAGGGTGGGAAAGATACACACAGACATTTGTAAATACAGACAGAAAAAAAGACACATACACACACATTTGAGTTTACCTCACATCATAAAATATCAATTTTTTGCAGACATTGAATGGTCATTGTTGAAAATAATACAGGAATCCAGGGAAAGGAAGTCAGAAGTCACAACTCTGAGACAATACATATAAATGACAACAGAAAAAAAATATCTGGCTTCAAATAATTTGCATTAAAAGTTTGAGGATTTTGCCGCAGTGCTTTCAAAGAGACTGAAATGTTCTGCTGTATATAAAAAATAGTACTCCGGATTTCCAAGTAAGGGACTACCATGGTAAGATCTAACCACACCTTTCTTATCCCTTAGGCACTAAGGTTTATATTGTAGACATTGCATTCAGTTCTGCCATCCTTGCATTTTAAACATATTTTTTATTGATTATTTGGAAATTTCTCATAACACATCCTCCCTCTCAGGTCCTCACCAAATCTTGTAGCTATCCCCCAAAACAATTTAAGTAGCCCCCACAAAAATATCAACAAAACACAAACAAAAAGTCAAACTTCAATTGTTGTTGTCCATATATTCACTGGAGCATGGTCAAACTCCCAGTGGCCAGTCCCTTAAAGAAAACTGAGTCCTTCCTCAACCTCACTTCTGCAAGTTGCTATCTATTGTGGTAAACTCACTTCAACATCTTTATCACCATTGTTAAGAGTTCTCTCTGATGGTTACCTATTTAGGCTATTACTTTTTGGAGGGGCTAAAAGTCGAAGCTGTCACAGAAGACTCTTATGTCTTTCTTCTCAACTATGAGTCTGCAATCATCAATGCCACTGCAGATGCTTTCTTGTGTTTTACAGGCACAGATAATGGACTTTTGCATGATATTGGCAGCAGCATGAACACAGACTTCAGCATGGTCATAAGTGGCAGCCTGGCCCAAGGACATCAACATTAAATAATACAGCAGCACAGACTACATGCATCTGCATGGACTTCAGTGGTAACAGAGGCCATGCTCTTAAACATAGACTCAGATAACAGCTTTGGCCACCCACAGTTTTATAATCCACAGTGGTATCATGGGTCAAGGATATTAAAGTGATTCTAGTGGCAGCACAGCCCACAGTCAGGCAGTGGTACAGTCCATTGACTCTACATGATTTCAGTGGTAACATGGACCATGATTATCAACAAGGTCCTTCCTGAAGCAGGACAACAACAGACTGAGACATAGCCCTCAGTGGTAAGCATAGACCATAGATATTTACATGGCTTCAGGTGAAAGACGACCACAGATGTCCTTCAGTGTAATACAGGCTGCCACAGAAATATGGCTCCCAGTATAGCTAGACATTGCCCCAAGCAGCACAGGGACAATGGACATCAAAATTGCCACAGGTGGCACAGATTTCAGAATCTATATGGCATTCAATGATAACTTGGAAACCAAGGACATCAGTATAGCTGGGCTCCCAGCTATAATAGCATCATGGACACAGACATAGTCCTAAACAGCAGCATGGGCAAAATGCAACATGGCCTCAGATGACAGTACAAGCCATGAAAATCATTATGGCCTTGGGCAGTATGTCAGGATTCAGATATAGACATGGTTGTTCATCTTCTCTCTTCAGTGTATACATCACTCATATTTTTCTATCTATCCTACTCCTCCATCACAAATTCATTCATTGCAGTGGCATTAGATACTGCAATGTGTCACTCAGTACAGTTTTTTTTTTTTTTTTGACTTAGCCATTAATGGCTAAGTTCAGAACCAAAAATATAAGCTTGATATTTTTATAAAGTACCTCAGGGTTGCTCTGATATTCCAATAAGACAAACAACCTTGCACTCCTAAGTCTGTTTGATTACTTTCTTAATCTAGGAAAATGGGTCTCTATATTAAGTGCAACATCAAGTATGTCTTCTTCAAAAATGATTTTTACTCAAGTGCTTACTGGTTTGTTAACAATCTGAGAAGAAATGTATATTTTGCAGACACCATATATCTTACAAAAAGCATCCTTTGTCATTTAAATAAAGATAATTCATAATTTATCTGAAATATGTTTGGTTTGTACTCTAAATCGATACCAGAATTTATCTGAGAATTTGGTAACTCTATTATTTTTCTTGACTTTAATTAAGATGTAGATTCTCCAGTATATATCTAGTATTGGTGTTCTCATTTTATTATCACCATTTTGAAGAGAAATCATGTAAAAAACACATATCTGGATATTAGAATCATACTCCTCCACAAATTTAAGGACTATTTTTCCTTATTATTTGAATTTGCCAAACAATACATTTCACATTTACCAGAGTCCTCTCAGGTACATAAAACCCCCGACAAGACACTGCCCACAGTCTGCCAACACTCCTTAGAGCCCACCCACTTCTTCAACAGCATCCACTTCCTTTGTCTCCATATCCTGTGCCACAACACATGCAGAAGTCTCCTGTTCTAACAGAATCTATGCAAGGTCTCAGAAGCCCAGAATCCCTAGGAGTTAATGCTGATACCCAAACTCCAGAGGTCATACAGCTGTCACTTTGTGTAGATACACCACCGGACCTGAGAGAATTAGGCCAGAAGATCACAAAGGAAACAGAAATCAATGGAGAAAAAGATATCCAACAAAGAAACTCAGAAATTGGCATCTAATTAATTTAATTAGATTTAATTAATAAATTGCCAAATATTGGTGCATAGGAGCGAGCATAAGAAAACAATACACAAATTCCAGTTACCCTACCAGAGGAAGACCTGGATCGTCCAACAGAGCTAAAGTATAAGAGAATGACCTTAAAACAAATTATGTGAAGATGATAGAGTCCCTTAAGAAGTAGGAAGTGTCGATGCTTCATCCTACATAGAACAGGGAACAAAACAACCACAGGAGGCTCAGGGATAGAGGCACAGGGGACAAGGGAGAGTGGGAATGGAATGGCGGTGGTAGAGTGGTAACTGGAAGGGGGATATCATTTGAAATATAAATGAATAAAATGATTAATAAAACAAGAAAGAAATGAATACATCCCTTAAAGAAATCATGGAAAACATAAACAAACAGTTGAAAGGAAATGAATAAATCCATTAAAGGAAGCCAATAGAAAGCAAATCAACAGGTGAAGGAAAGAATGAAACTTTTCAAGACCTAAATAGAAATAGAGAAAAAACAAAATTCAATAAAACAGACAAAATCACAAACATACACACACAACACACATACAACACACACACACACAACCTGAGGCTATCCTAGAGATGGAAAAACACATAGAGAAACTATTTATGTAAGCATCATTAAAAGAATATAAGAAATGGCAGACAGAATCTCAGTATAGAAGATAAAGTAGGAAAAATTGGTACAGAGGTGAAAGAAAATTAATATTAATTTGTTAATTTATTAAATTAATTAATTTATTAAAAGTTGATAACACAAAATATCCAGGAAATCTGGGACACTATGAAAATTATAAACCTAGATATAATAGGAATAGAAGAATCCCAGCTCAATGACCCAGAAAATTTCAACAAAATTATAGAATAAAAAAATTCCAATTTTAAGGAGGACATGTGTCTAAAGGTACAAGAAACTTACAGAACACTAAAAATATTGAACCAGAGAAGAAAAAACCCATGACCCATAATGATCAAAACACTAGGCATACAGAACAAAGAAAGAATATTAAAGGCTGTAAGAAAAAAAAGATCAAGTAACATATTATAACAGACCCATTGGAAGAGTTGACTTTTTAACAGACTCTAAAAGGTAGATCTTGAATGAACAATAGTCACCTTCATTTGGAAAAAACAAAAACAAAAAAAATATCATACAAACAACAACAAGAACCCAGGATAGCTAAAACAATCCTCTATAGAAAAAGATCATCCTGTTGCATCACCATCTCTGATTTTAAACTTTTCTATATTATAGTTAGAAAAACTGCACTATTTTACCATAAATACGGAGAGTTTATCAATGTCAGTGGGTTGAAGACTCTGAAGTAAGTGTGCACACTGTAGACACCTCAGTTTTGATAAAGAAGCAGCAAATATACACCAGGGGGAAAGTGTATCATAAACAAATGGTGCTGGTCTAAATGGAGGTCAGCATGTAGAACGCCAATAGATCCATACCTATTACCCTGAACAAACTGAATTTCAAGTGGATCAAAGTCCTCGACATAAAAAGAGAATTATTGAACCATATAGAATAGAAAGTGGAACAGCCTTAGATGAATTGGTACAGGAGCAAACTTCGTGAACTGAACCCCAATAGTGCAGGCACTAAAATCAACAATTAATATATAATATCTCATGAAACTGAACAGGTTTTCCAAGGCAAAAGACAGATTCAATAGGACAAGAAGACTCCAGAATGGGAAATATTTTCACCAACCTTATGTCTGACAGAGGTCTAGTTTACAAAATATATGAAGAATGCAAGAAATTAAACAACAAAGCAAATAATTAAATAAAAATGGAGTATAGATCAAAACACAGAATTCCCAACAGAGGACCCACAAACGGCTGAGAAGCAGGAGTTTACAGGAAGGAATCCACGGCTCCAGATACATCTGTAGCAGAGGATGGCCTTGTCTGACATCAATGGGAGGGAAGGCCCTTTGTCCTGTGGAGGTTTGATACGTAGGAGTTTGCTGGAAGTGTAGGTCAGGAGAGGTTGGGTGAGTGGTGGAGCACCCTCATAGAGGCAAAGGGGAGGGAAGAGAAGGAGGTTATGGGATCGGGGGGGGGGTTGTGAAGGGTAACTGGAAAGTGGGATATCATTTGAGATGTAAAAAATGGAATAATTAATTTTAAAAAAGACTAGAAAAAAATATTCAATATCCTTAGCCCCAGGGAAATGCAAATCAAAATGATGCTGAGAATCCATCTTACATCTGATAGAGTGCCTAAAATTCAAAAAACAAAAATAACACAAGTGACAGTTCATTCTGGGGAAGATGTGGAGCAAGAGAAACTGTCCTGTATTGCTGATGAGAGAGCAATCTTACACAACTATTTTGGAAATCAGTTTAGTGGTTTCTAAGAGAATGGGTAATTGACCTATCTCACTACCAAGCAATACCAATTCTGGGCATATACCCAAAAAACACTACATCCTACCACAATGACATTTTCTCAAATATGTTAAGCACCTTGATTCATCGTAGCCAGAAAGTAGAATTAAAAACCTAAATGTCCCTCAACCAAACAACAGATAAATTAAATGTTATATATTTATACATATAACATCATAAACTTTTCAGGTAACTGGATAGAACTAGAAAAAATTCATCCTCAATAAGGTAACCAATATCCATCAATGCAAACATGATATGTATTCACTTATAAGCTGATATTGGCTATAAGGTAAAGGATAATCGTGTTACAATCCACCAATCAAGATAGGCTAAGTAACATGGCCGGCTACTGGCAAAACACATGAATCTCCCTAGGAAGGGAAAATATAATAGATATAGCTGGTGAACTGTGGGATAAGAGGCTATGAGAAAAAAGTGTTAGGTCAAAGAGTATGAAGGGAGAAGGTACTGGGAGAGATAACCCGACTTGAGGGACATCTCTGTAATGAGCTAGAAACATAGATCAATGGAAACTCCCAGGTATCTGTGAGGGTGACCCTAGCTAAGACTCCAAATAATGGGGGATCTGGAGCCTGATTTGGCCAATTCTTGTAACCTGGCAAGATTTTCAGTGCAAGGACTGTGACATCAAATCAGCCATAAAACCATCGAGGTACAATCTTCCCTTCCTGTAAGATGTGCAGGTGTAATGTTGGCACAGAAGTTGTGGGAGTAACCAACCTATGACAGGCCCAGCTTGGGACTTTTCCCTGAGAGGGATCCTACCTTGACATTACATATAGGGCCAGGAACCAGAGGCAAGATAGTCCAGAGATTTAGGATAGAACCAAACTTAGCTTTGCTATACTCGTAGACAGATGACTAATGCAATTCTCATCAGAGTGATTTCATTCAGCAACTAATGGAAACAGTTGTAGAAACCTACATGGACCTTGGGAAATCCTCTGGAAGACAAGAAGCAAGGAATGTAAGAGAGAGTGGGGTAAAGGATACCACAAGAAAACCCACAGAAAACTGAAAGAATCGTCGTACCTTGACTCAGGTACTTACAGAGACTGAATTGACAATCAGGGAGCCTGCCTAGGTCCAATCTAGGCACTCTGAGTTCATATTATGTTTGTCTGCATTCCTCTTCTTCCTCTTCCTCCTTCTCTTCCTCCTCGTTATCTTCTTCCTCCTTTTCTTCCTCCTCCTTTTCCTCCTGCTCCTCATCATCATTCTTGTCTTCTCATGAGACTTCTAACAGAGGAAACAGGGCTGGCTCTAACTCTGCCTGGTTTGAAGCCTCAATTCCTCCTTCTAGGTTGCCTGTTCAACCTTAGTACATGGAGTGGTGCCTGTCTCTTCCCTCTTTCTTTAATTGTTTTATTCTTGGAGTCAACTTCCTATGCATGTACCCTAACCAAGTCTTGAACGTGCTATGTAACTGGTGTTATATCTGAACTCTTGATCCTCCTGTCTTACCTCCTGAGAGTTGGAGAACAGATTAGAGAAATATGTCACCACATGTAGCAACTACAAATATTTCCTACATTGTTGTCATGGGATTAGAAGAATCACAATCTGAGAAATATTAAATCAGTTCTATTCTTTAAAACAATGGGCTTTCTATGAAGCCCACTTCATATATTAACACACTTGACTTTAGGACACTAATTATTTCATAAGCAAACAGCCTTCATGTTAAGATTAACTCCTTTTGTTCTCTCTAACCTACTAGCTCTGCAATAAGCAGCAGCAAATCAATTTCAAGATTCTAATAATTCGTCTTATGACAACATTTCAAAGAATCATATATACCCCCACACCTCAATATATATATATAATATATATTATATATATATATAATATATATATATGATTTTTTCAGGTTCATCCCTATTTATATCATATATCCAATTTATCCAATTTCTCTTATGTTTAACATTCTATATTTTAAATAGATTGTTTCAATTTTCAAACTTTCATGGTCTGATGGGCAATTTTAAGTTGCTTATGAATAATGCTATAAATATTTGTATAAAATTTAGCATTCTATGAAAATATTATTTAAATTCTCTTGCATGCATGCTGAATGATGCATGGAAATGTGTATTCATATAATAACTACTTGGTTAAGTTTTTAATGAACTGCCAGACTATTTTACTCTGTTCCTTTTGCTGTTTTTATCATTCCCACCAGCAATACATTATTTAATTTTATCTGAGTCCACTGTAACCTTGAATACAGACATTGTAATATTTTTGAAGGAATATCTCATGTGTCTTCACTTACATTGTCCTGTCGAGTCAAAACATTGCATATCTTTTCAAGCATTTGATGGAAAATAAAATTTATTTTATATATTAAAGATTAGTTTTAGAGTTTATATGTGCTCTGTATATAGTGCTTTTTCAATGAAAAACTAACTTCTAGGTATTTTATCCCTTTTCCTAAGACACAAGGGTTTTTGAAGTTGTATTAAATATTTAATTCTTTTAGCTGCTAATTAGAAATTAAAATACATGTACATATATTTAAGCATTGCTTATTCTGATGTGTCTGATTTAATATTTATTAACTGTAAAACCTAAATGTAAACAACAACTGAATCTAGACATAAATAGCAATTTATCACTTCTATATTCGGTTAAGAAATTATGCTGTGAAGTGTTCTATTACTGCTTGGCAGGTTAGTAAGAAAACAGTGTCATCCACATCAACAGCATCAGCATCTCCAAAGATACTCTTTTAGAATTCCAGTTCACCACTTTCAATGCCTTCCAGAGAATGGGTTTACCTTATAAAATAGAAGAGCTGAATGTCATCCGTCCTTGGCTTAGCCTGTGCCTAATATTGTTTCCTCTTCTTAATTGTGGGTGTTAATATTTACAAAGACTATTTTACCATCAAAGGCTTCTGAGTTAGTAATTAATTTACTTCTCCCAGGCAATACAAAAATGAAATGGAAGAGATTAGGACCTAAGACTTTTGCCTTCAAATCTTTTGCCCACAGCCAATTTTCAACAGACTCTGCCTCAATGCTGCTGGTCCTTGTTACACTGGCTGCTTTAGTATGTGTTTGAAAGTTGAGCTAATCCCGTACTCTTTGTACATTTATTTTTAAGTAAGATGTGTGTATATATGTGGTGTGTGTGTGTGTGTGTGTGTGTGTGTGTGCATATATACATGTGAACACTTGAAGGCAAAGTGTGTGTGTGTGTGTGTGTGTGTTGTGTGTGCGTTTATGCATGAGAACATGTAAAGGTAAAAGAACCTCTGGTTTTAGTTCTTGTCTTCCAGTTTGGAGCAGGGTCTCTTATCAATCAAGCTGGTCCATGAGTTCTCAGGAATTCTTCTCTTTCTCTTTTCCATATCCTCATAGGATTGATAGGATTACAGATACTCCTTATAATATTAGGCTTTGCCTAGGTTATGGGCATTCATACTCAGTTTCTCATATTCGTGCTAGGGGTCACTTTATCCACTGAGTGATCTTCTTGCATTGTACCTTTACTAATATTATTCTACGGTGTTTTTATTCCTTTTTATGACCTAAGCTAACTAATTGCAGACTGTTCAAATTCAATAGCTTTCAAATACATTTTATCAAAAATTCTACCAAACCATGAAGCATATTCCCATGATTAATGATTTACAGAGACTTTCACTCAATAGGATGTGTGAAGACAAGGAAACTAATTTCCCATGGCTAAAGGACTGCTATAATATATAAACTTTAAAAACCATAAAAATAGATCTATGTATTGACATTGGCATAACACAGAGTGTCACAATGTGTTAATTGCAATGAAGACAAGGATCTGTGTAGACATTTCTAAATAACTTCATTTTTATTTATTCTTCTACATTCCATGTATATACATAATGTAGTCATTGTATCCATGTCATATCCATCCCTATCTCCCCCTATAAATCTCCCACAGTTCCTCTACCACACTTCTTTCCAATCTTTGCGCACTCATTTCCTAACCTACTGATTTAAATTATTGCTGTCCATAGTTACATGTGTATGGCCATATACTATTGTGAGGTCAACTACTAGCTGTTAAAACACTGAAGATATGAGACTCTCGTTCCCCTGTAGCAATGTACAGCTACAGGTTGGGTATTATGTGACCCTATCTGATCCATGCTGTAATGTTGATTGTCTTGATCTTATGCAGGTCTTATGTAGGCAACAAGAGATTATCTGAGTTTATGAATGATGCTCTCGTGTTTGTCAACCTTGTATCACTACTGCCTTTGTAGTTCCTGATTGAGAATGGTTCCAATAAACTTGCATTATTTCTTTGATCAGGTAAATAATTCTGTAGTAGAGGGATTTAAATGGGAAGAAAAATCAGGGAGAAAATCTGAGTGGCAACTATGTTTTACTATTCTGGCTTCTATAACTACAGATATAGATTAGGTGGCTAACATAACTAGCTTGGGCAACTTCTTGAGGTTAGGAAGCATATGATAAAGATGTAGATAAATACAGTTACTACTGAAGCCCTTTATTCTTGACTGCAGGTGGTTAAATTCTTGCTGCATCTAAAAGTAATTAAAGGTATACACCACTCCTTTTATATGACATCATGGTAACTACTCTTATAATGTCATCAAAGTTTCACTATCTAATAAATGAAATACTTCTGGGAATATAACTTCCATATATGAATATTTTAGAAGAGCGGGGAGAGGCATATTACTTAGTCCATGCTATAAACTTTCAATCCTATTGGAAGTTTTAATTAATAATGTCTCAAATGCATAATGATGTAGGGAACAATAAATATTAAAATCCGAAAGTATTTATTGATCAGCTATATGTTTTAAAAGTAATTCTGGCATGATTATTACAAATAATTTCCAACAAAGATAATAGTTGGCAATCATGTTGTTTTTTGTTTTTTTAACTTTCTCAGGAATAGGGGCTCAAGTGAAGATAAGCTTAGAGGTTTAGAGCCTGACTTTAATCATTCTGTGCAGGATCTCAATAAAAACTGAGAATATAATAAACTGCTTTATCAGTGCATCAATAAATAATATTGTGTCTAGTGTTTCAACCCAATATGTTAACCAAGAATCAATTTGTGCCTCCATCAAAACAATATTAAGCTAAAATATTCCATGGGCTGACAACATAGTTCAGTGAGTAAGTTGATTGCTGAAAGCATGAGAGGCTGGATTATAATCAGCACCATGTAAAAACCAAGATACGGCACTGAATGACTATAATCTCATTTTTGGAAGTGAAAATGGAAGGATCTCTGTCTGCCAGGTTAGGCAGTTAGTAAGCACAACGTAATTACAAACAGTGTCTAAAAAAATGAATGAGGGAAACAGAATCATGGAAGATAATCAGTGTCAACCACTGGCCTCTAGATGCTCACAAGAATATGCACATGCACACACATATGCTTAAGCAAGTTTGCAGGCAGGTCCAGTGAAGGCTGGATGCCCCAGTGTGAGGGAATTCAGTGGGTCCAGGGAAGTGGGATGGCGGGGGTGGGGCACATCCTCATAGAACCCAAGAGGAGGGAGCATGGGATAGAGTGTTCCGGGATGGGGGGGATGGGGAAAGAGGATCATACCTGAAATGTAAATAAAATATCAATAAAAATAAATAAATAAATAAAACAAAAAAAGATTACTGCTGGGAGCCAACTCCTAACAGAAAGCAGCTATCATCTTTGCAGCCATCTCAGGCCATATACCCTGACAAAAGACTTGTTTTCAACATCCCACAACAGCTGAGCACACTCCGATAAACATCTTGTTTTTCTCACATATCTTGTTTTGCTGTTTTTAATGCCCCAGCTACAAGGCACAGGTGATATTCAAGCTACAAGGCACTTGTCATGGTGCCTTCAACTGTGTTCCCCTGACTTGTCCACAAGGGCAAGGCCGTGGTAAACGGTAAAAATACCCAAGATTTCCTTTCAATAAGACTTGATCAGACTCTGTCTTGTCTCCATTCTTCGAGTCTCTTGTCCCTACATTCCCACTCTCTCCTTACTAGACCCTGAACCAGAACAACAGTGAGGGCCGGGACATAGTGGCCCCCAAATGTGGGACAGCTTGGGTAGATACAAATTACATCTCAAGCACTTAGGAAACTATGAATTAATAGGTATTATTATATACTTTGGAAAAAGTACAGATATACAGTAAGGATGAAAGAAAGATCCTTATATATGACCAAAGCATAATCTACGTATGTATAAAAATAAAACATTGGATCTCACTAGTAAATATCAAATAATATAGCCTAAAAATGAATGAACAAATTTAAAAGGAACTATTGTGCACAATATATACGTATGCATACATTCACTAGAATTCACTTTTATGACAGGGCTCTTCTACTGCTTTGAGGTTTGTTGATGCCTGTAGGGGATTTGGTATTTTCATCTATAAATAATGTACTATTTATCCTATGGTAAACAATTATATGGCAGATTTCTCAAAATAGATGATAACACTGCTTATGGTTATCCCCTTTTATTAGATTTTCACAGTACTTAAAGTTTGCTTCAATAAAAGGTGGAATTTCAGCTATTCCTTCAATAACCCAAGATTTGTTATGCTAATCAACTAACTCCTTAGGCTGTTATGTGTCTGCATCTTCCTGCAGGATCAGAAACACTTCAGTTCAAGAGTTTGAGCTTCACTGTTCCATTTTATAGAACAATTATGTAAGCACATGCAGGAAGAAATCACATAAAATGACTACATTAAAATCAAAATCACAGTGCATGTGAGAGGTGGCTGAAGTCCCAAGTGCCTGTGTATTACTGATATGTGCACAGCCATATCAAAAACCCCCATGCTTCACATCTACAGGAATGGCAAGCCTATTCCCAGGTGAGGATCAAAGGAATAGCAAAGCATTCTCATGTTCCATATACCCATATTGGGGAACACTTGATTAAAATTAGTGTGTGCAGCATATAACAACTGCAGTCTCCTCACCCAGCATCAGTGTCCCATAAGCAGCATGAGTTATGATCTTGTTGGTGTGTTTCCTTCAGAGTGCAAAACTCACTTGATCTTTATTTTGTTTGTGGGTCTTTACATTTCTTCATTCCCTTATAGCCCAGTTAGGAAAATCCAGCACCATCCAGGTGTGACAAGTCCTCTAGTCTGTTTGTGAGACAGCAATTTCAATAACTTAATGACTCCTGGTTACAAAGATTGTAACACACTTGATCATAAAGTAAAGCAAGCGTATGTGTACTACTTTGAAGAGAATGGACTTCTGAAAATCAAGAAAACATAGACCATTCCAGTTTTCTTTCAGACTACTGCAGTCATTAACATCTACTACTTTCAATTTTAAAGAGTGATTTGTAGTAAGTATATAAAGTGGTCTATATTTGTGATATGTCACTCTCAAAGGTTTTATATGAAGACTGGAGAAACACCACATTCACTGACTGTGAGGTTAAATGGCAGGTCACTTCCTGGTTTACTCATGACTCATTTTATTGTTTTCTGAAAACAATTCAGTTTATAGTAATAACAAAAAATTAAAATATTTACAGATCAACTAAGGAGGTGAAATATTTGTACACTTAAAACTACATCTACATATGTCTTAAAATATATCTAAAAATTAAAAATTGCAAGTAAAAGAGTATCCCAAGTTCATGAGTTAAAAGATTTAATAACATTAAGATGTTAGTGCTTCCCAAAGTGATCTACTTTTATGAATGGAATCCTTATCAATGTCTTTTTTCTTTTTTTATGACTCATTTTTATGCCAATTTTGCTATGGATATTTTCTATAACTAACAGATAGACAGGCAAAAGATGTTTCCTGCTACTTGTTTGTAGAGGTAGAGAATTACAGGTATATTTTGTTACTTTAAAGTAATTTAAATATAAAACTGACTAAGGAATGTATGTAGCTGTCTGTGTACTCTGTCTATGTGGTAGCTGTATGGGATTTTCAGTTAAGTCTGCAGGCCTACCTGTGGAGATCAGAACAGGACGTTTTATATCTCCTATCACTCTCAGCATAATTGCATTGAAACAGAATCTCTTAGTCAGCCAAGAGCTCAAGATTTTGGGTAGGCTACCTGGCCAATGAAGTGTCAATATTTGCCTATGTCTATTCCCCAAATACAGAACTTACAGCAATACATGCCTATAGCTGGCGTTTTATGTGAATGTTGAGGATTTGAACTTAGGTCCTCATGCTTCACAGCCATTGTTCTTATTCATTCACACACCTAACAACCCCCAATGTTTTTTGCTGTGAAAATTTTATAGAGTTTCTAATTTCCATAAGCAGATTTTTGGAAGAAAATCCTGCTCTTCGATGAGTTGCCTGCCTCAGCAGATTCGCAGCAGTGTGGGGTAGGAGGACTACAGAATACATGTTCTGCAAAGAACACACTGATTTACACTACACAAAGTTTCCAGACATCATTTGAAAGCAAATTTCTAGTGACCTTTCTTAATTTGGTCCAAATTAAGATTGCATCTGGATGTGAAATTAGGATATTTCTAATTTTCTGTTTTCAAATAAATGAAGGTACCTCCCTTCAAATTTTTGCTTATGTTCACTTTTTTACAGTTCAGTAATTTGAAATATACCAACAAACTATTTTTTTCCCCTCTCTCTTCCTTGGAACATGTAATTTTCTAAATAAACTAAAATTACGACAATCATCTCCTCTTTGACCCAAGGGATAGAAGAGGCTTCAGCTTTTATAGGTCCTTTCTTTTTGTTTGACTCATTGGTTGTTTTTGGCTTTCCAAACTCATATCTTCATAGATTTACTTCAGAATGTCAATGCTAGAAAATAACATGATGGCCAAGAATTCATGGAAATGCATCTCTATCCAGAAAATAATTTTATTTCCATTTTTGTAACTTCTATGAAGGAAAAGCATAATCTACTAGAGGTTCATGGTCAGGGTCTTCATGGGAAATGGCAGGGTATGGTTCTCCTTGTTTTCTTTTAGAAAGCAGACACATTAGAAGAAAAAAATATGGCAAAGGAAAGAAACAAAGGATACTATAAAGAAGTGAATGCACAAAGAAAGTTGAGTGATTGCTGATAAATCTATCTAACCAGAGGAAGAGATGCAAGGACTGAATCACATGAAGCTCATCCTTTTCTCGAATTTAGAACCATGCATTTGAGAAAATTTCTTTTAAAAAAATTGACAAAATTCCTAAAGAAGGAATAACATGATTTTCCCTTCATTCTAGTAAATTTGTTTCAACAGTGAAACATTTTGTAGATGAGACAAATTGTTCTGGAAGTCTGATTGTCAACATTAATAGATGTTCTTACCTTCAATCTGCAAAACTGAAATCTACCTAATTGAAATATTTGTATTCTTTAAACACTTGTTTGTTTTTCTGTTGGGTTTGCAAAAAATTTTCTGTTTATTTGAATGTACCTTCAAAATGTCAAGACTCTTTGAAAAAAAGTTTAGCAGTACATGTTTGATTTATGTAGAGATTCTTGTTATTTAGTAATTATTATTACTATTATTATTATTTTCTTTATCTAGATTCAGTTTTGGGTCACTTTATAAGGCGACTTAATTCTGAGAGTATTATTCCCTTGAACATTGTTCTCATTGACGAACTACTTGGAGTCTAATTACATAAATTAAGGCTTGGGAGGAGCATGGGAAAGTCTTATAGCTAGAACAGACAGAGACCAATATTCCCACATTCTTGTCTATATAAGGGATGGAGAGTAAGTTTCATTTGGAGAAATGAAATTCTTACACAGTAAAGAATGCAAGCTTTTCCAGAATTGCCCTGTCCAGATTTCTCCTCTCTGGCTTTATGTCAAATCATGATGATGTGGTTAAAGTCTTTGTTACATAACATTGAAGCTTATTTGAGGTAGTTTGAAAAAAAGGTATATTCCCTGGCCAAGAAGAAGGATTCTCCTGTAGGTGGAGATCTAACATTGCATGCTATCCCAAACCTAAGAGGTAATCCAGTTTGATCTGTCAATCACCTATCCAAGAAACACACTTCAGAAATGCAGATTAGCCTTAAACCACACTAAGAGATGGGAGGAATAATTACCACTTTAATGAATAATTATAACTTTCCTTCCCACTAAGCCTATCTAGTTACAATTCCTAAAGGATCTGAGTCTGAACTTAAGAATATGTAAGTTTTCATAATTCTTCATTTTTGTCCCTTTTTTTTTTCCAATGCTGGTAATGTGCTACATATTCTTATTTGGTAATTTTGGATATATTGTTTTTGCTGAAGATACTTCATTCTGTCATGTGGCTGCTTGTGGAACCTTCATGCCTAATGTTAAAACATGTTAATTTCTCTGTTCTTCTTGTCTTGTGGATCTGAGCAGCTGTTGACATGAAGCCTTCCCTGGACTTTTTACTAAACTCTAATAATTTTTTTATTTCGTGCTTCATTCTGAGTCCATTTTTGAATTATTTTGTGATCAAGTCTGAGAACCCTAAAAAGGATACCAATACTTGTAGGATGTGGTATTTTAGAAATCTTGGTAACAAAATTCATTAGTTAACGATGCTCCTGATATTGGATTTTGTTCTTAAACAAAATAGTTTCAACTGAAGACATCATGACTAATTTCTATCCTGTTATGTGGACTTAACAAATAATTGAAATCATCATTTCAAATTACACTAGTCCATAAACAGCCCATGTAAGTGTTACTAATATAGCTAGGCTTCGGGTCTGGAGAAACCTAGATTAGCTTGGTTTTGTTCAGGTCTTGTGCAGATTACCAAAGCTTCTGAGAGGTGATGCATGTAACAATCATGTCTTGTCCAGAAGACAAAGTGCATTTCATAGCACTCTTCCACATGCCCAGCTGTCACATACTTTCTGTCCCATTTCTGCAATGCTCTTTCTCTGGGCATAATATTGATTTTCCATCGTTCGCTAAGCTCTTTAGCAGTATAAAATAACATACTGTTAAGCAGGGGTTTGAAAATTGAGATGTATCTACTATTCTTATTTATAAGTCATAAATACCTTCTATTGAGATTTGCATTGAAAATCTTAGGACATTTTATAACATACTAGAGACGCAAACAGTATTATTTGAGTTTTTTTTTACTTGTATTAATTAACATTTTATTTTAATAAATTAGACATATAAAATGGTAAACATTTCAGTGCCTTAAGTCTCCAGTAGGTAGTGCCAGTGGTCACACAGATGATCTTCACCCTGCCTATCCTTAATGGGTTATTTAGAGCATATGTAGTTTACATTAAAATGCCCATTAACTCTGATTTGTTGTGTTTCTAATTTTATTTCAAAATTCAATTGATTTTATATGTCTACAGTCATATTTTGATGAAAATATTTAATCTATAATTCCTTGTCTCCCAATGTCTTAGGATGAATTTGTGTCTCAACCTTCCAAGCAAAGTACTTGGATTACAATTATTGATAGTCTACTCATTCAGTCTTTCTTGTTGAAAATGAACAGATTATAATCTGTGTTTCAACCACAAGCTATAACTATATGCTAAAAGAGACTCAGGATTACTTCGAGATAATTATTTGTAAGCCTAAATGATATATTTTATATTGAATCACCTTAGGAAGACTCTGAGAATCTTTCCTTGCTCAATTTCTTAAAGCAATTTTTAAAGAGCCAGATTTGAAGTTTCAGGCATGGTATTTCAAGTACTCAGAAGGCAGGGGTGCGGGTGGGATGATCACATGGGTAACAGGGTTTCTGGGGTGATTCAGTGATATTAACATCTCAAAATAAAACTGAATAAAATTCTTGGTAATATAGATCAATGATGTGGGCTAGAGAGACAGAAATAGTGTTTAAAGGCTACACTCACAAACTTGGTTATAATAAAAATGATTATAAAAAAATAAACTTTTCATTTAATTATGTAGTTAAACTTGACCTTAATAAGAGTCATCCCCTTGTGTGCCTCATTTTCTTATAAAATTATTTTTTCCTATTATATTTGTTAGAACTTAAATATAATATGTTATTCTCTTAATCATTTCATCTACAATTTCTTAAGATATTGGAATATGCTCACAGGCACTACTCTTGTTATTTTAATGTTATGATTGAGAGAAGATGAATAAATTAGCCACTAATAATTTTGTCTTGTTTCCTTTAAATAACTTTATTTGTAGAAATAAAAATGACAGAGTTTCTTATTTTAGTAGAGATTGATTAAGAGATAATGTAAGAGGATAAAAACCTTGCTTTCAGAAGGAAACCTATTATTGGCACTTTATTAGTTGAACATAATTTCTAATTGCAGTCCTAAAATTATCCATTTTAACACCGATAAATATTGCTTTCACCCACAGCAAAGACATTTCTTTTTATAGCAAACAGAAACCATTACAGGAAACTACTATAAAAATGCAGAGATCAATGGATTATGAGGAGCCCAGCTCAACATATAAATTCAAAACACAACTCCTGAACCTACAACTCTGGGAATATTTCAAAAGAAGAGGTGGAAAGATTATAAAAGCCAGGGGACCAGGAAATCTGCTGTGAGAATATATATATATATATATATATATATATATATATATATATATATATATATTAGCACGACGATTCAACCATGATACCTCAGCAATATTGCTCCAAATCAAAACAATACAATATAAGTAAACATACTAACATGAAAGGGGAATCTCAGTGGGCCCTACTCTTAGGCAGAGAGCTTTGGATAACAACTGACTTCTGAGAGAAGGAGAAATAGCTTCCCCTGAAGATGAGCCCCTAATTGATTATTCATTGCAAAGTGGGAAGATGAGTCCCCTAATTGATTATTCATTACAAAATGGGAAGATAAGCTCCCTAATTGATTATTCATTGCAAAGTGGTTAGTCCTGAAATCAAGTATAGTTAAGCTATTTTAAATGGACTTAGCTGGTTGTATTTATATATTTTTGCTATGAATATAGGTAACAATAATGATAACAAATTACCCCATGAATTTGACATGAATTTGAGGGGCAATGAACATGGAAAGGTTGCATGGAGGAAAGTAATGAGGGAAGTGAAGCTATAATTGTTGTATTTAATGTTTCCTTTTTAATTAACAAAGAAATGATTTTAAAAGATTTCAAAGGGAGAAGAAAAATAGAAATATTGTTTAATTAACATAGTGTTTCTATCTATTGCATTTTGTGACTACTAAGGAAACACATAGAGAAACACAAAGCAGCCTGAACATTTCACGGCAAAAGGGAGTGCATTGTTATTTTAGGAACTGGAAAGCACATTGCCCCAGGAGCCGTAGACCATAACCAGAAAACCTATGACACATGCCTCTTAAGATATCAAGTCCAGTGCAACTGGATGGTCCCCTGAAACCTTGCTGAACTATACACTTCTAAATGATTAAGATGGTAAGATTATATTATGCATTTTATCAAAGTAATAAAGCCTGAAAAATAGAGATTTAGTAATTTATTTGGAGTGTTTTGGAGAAAGGGTTGCATAATTTTTCATGAATGTGTGTGCATACCTGCATTCACCCATCTGTGCATTTAGAGGTCAGAGGTCGATGTTCACTATCTTTTATGTTCTCCACTGTACTGTTTGAGACAAGGTCTCACTGAACCTGGATTGTGCATTATAAACTCAGACTCTCTTGTCACCCAGTTCATGAGACCTGCTTATTTCAATCCTTCCCCATACTTGGTTTACAGGTGCATACCACCTTACCTGACTTTTTAGTTTCTAGGAATTTAACACAGTTCCTCGTCTTATAGAGCACATCACTTTACCACTGATACATTTCCCCAGCCTAGTTCTAGAAACAGTCCAGTATGTGTGAATCATCAATATATCATTCAGCATCTCACTTGTTTATTAGGCCTATAATATAATACCCCAATACTATCTAGACCATGCATCGATTCATAGAATTCTCATAGCAAGTGATGATTTCTCCCCAGCAGACTGGAGATTTTAGAGACCATGACCTTAAAAATGTGACTTGCAATTTGTAATTCCAATGGGCTTGATTATGTGAATTAATTCTTAAACTCCAGGCTATGAAACTACAATAGAAAATTCATACTTTAATGCTTAAGTGATTCATAAAATAAATTAGCTTTTCCGCCACTAAATATTACCCTGGGGTCAAAAATATTTATTACAGTTTCCCACATTATCCAGGTTTGCATCCATAGGGGAAAACATATTGAAGAACAAGTCTCTGCAATATTCAATACATTTTAAATTTTCTTCAACTAATTTCTAATTTAGATATTAAGTTTTTTATCTATAGAAAGATTATTTTTTTCTTTAATATGGGTGGGACTGTAAATTCTATACAAGTACATCTGATAAGAGCAAATTTGCTGCTTGAAATCAGTTTAGAAAAAGCCTGTTTTTTAGCTTTAAGCAGGTTACCTATGATTGATTTAAAACATACTAAATAAATAAGGAACTAGCAAAGGAGTTGATTAGTCATCGTCTTGTTCCTTGGATTTTTTTCTTTTGTTGAAAATAGTTTTTTTTTCCCTCTCTATAATGTATCCTTATCACCATATCTCCGCCCTGTCTCCTCTCAATTTCTTCTCACATCCTCTCTCAAATGGAATTCTCCTCATATGAATTTCCCCATTTCTTCTACTCATTAGAAAACAGACAGGCTTCTAAGATATATTATACTAATATATATTTTATATTATATTATATTATATTATTATTATATTATATTATTAATTAATTATTATACAAACAAACACCTGAATGAGACAAAATGAATGGAAAGAAAAGCGCAAAAAAAGGCACAAGAAAAAGATAGAGATGCAAGTTTCACTCATTTGCTACTCAGTAACCCCCCAAAACACAAAACTTGAAACCATTGTACATATGAAAAGGATGTAGTATATGTAGTTATTCAGGTAAAAAAAAATTAATAAATAGGTAAAGATGAATTAATTACTGAAATAAATAAAATAAAACCTGTTTTTCTAATTAGTTGTTGTTCTATATTTTGTATAACATATATGTTTGTATGCATCTTCTGCCCTTACTCACTCCAGGTGTTGCTTCTTGCCCACATCCTTTCTCCATGCTGTGATTTGTTCTGACTTCAGCTTTCACAGGCTCTGTGCATACTGTCTTGTGCAACTTTTCTGCTTAGTCCAGAAAACAGTTTTGCTATAGCCATCTTTTACCTCTAGCTCTCTCTGTCCCCTCTTGTCGATGACTACGAGCCTTACATGGAGATAGTATGATTTAAATTTCTAGTTTAGGTTTGAGCATTCTGCAATCTCTGGTTCTATGCACTTCAGCAGTTGTGTATAATCACCACCTACTGCAAAAAAAAGCAGCTTCTGTGATGAGGGTTGACAAATGTAATGATTATAGGGTATGCAAAAAAATTAAATTATATTGAAATATTGGAGGAAGAACTGGAAAACTTTGGCAATGCTTTTTTTCCCACTAATCTTTCAGTCTGAGAGGACAATCTTGTTTTTTGTTTGTTTGGGTTTTTTTTTTTTAAATGGCTAAAAGGAAGACACAAAGAAGATATCCCTTTGTAAACCTAGGTTTGTTGCTGATCCCCTGTAATTGGAGTTACAGATAGATGTGAGCTGTCTAGCTTGGATGCTAGACTTACCAGGAACAATGTACAATCTTTAATGCTGATCTATCCTGATAGCCTTTAAAATGTGAATTTTAAAGCAAATAAATGACAATAAAAACAAAGTCAAATCATTATAATATGGACTATCAAAGCTAGAAAAGTTTAACAAGATACCCAATATGAACAATGAGGTATTACTTGGTTGATTGTCCATGTAATCCAATATTGTGAGTGTCTAAGTTTATAAAAGAAAATTTATTTTCTTCAAGAATGGAGAAACTGTCAAATTGGAAGTGATATCAAATGCACAGTAAAATTAGGTAAAGAAAATGTTGAATGATATGAAGATTCATATGACTGTTAGCAGTTTCTGAGCGGTTTATTCCTTTGTTCTTTTTCTTTCTTTCTTTTTCTTTACAGTGTTGGAATGCTGACTTGTGAATTTGCTTGCCCTCTTAGATGCATGTATTATCTGGAAGAGTTTTAGGAAGCAAGCACTGAAGTGGTTTTGGGCAGAGATGTAGTGTGTTTTCTAATTTATTTGGCAAGTGATCAAAGGAAACTACTTTGTTTCTATTCAGACAGATACCATATTTTTCTTTCTAAATAATTGACTGAATTCAGTCATTTATGTGTGAGGCAGAGGGCTATTTAGTATTGAATAGGAAGCAAATGTTAGAGGTTTATTATGCTGTGGTTAAACAGAGAAGAGGCTCACACCAGTACGAAATTTTTCTAGTAGCTCAGCTGAATTTTGAGGCAGAGAACAAATGTTGGACTTATATTATCCAAAGATGCCACCTCATTAGCAAAATGCCTAAAGCCCCTAGAAAAGAAGAAGAATTTTCATATACCAGAACTAATTCCTAAAATAAAACAGGTTCTTACAGAAAGCTTAAAGATAGAAAGAAGAAAAAAAAAAAGAAAATCTCCAGGAGAGAAGTCTTCTTTCTACAGCCACCTGGAAGGATTCCAAATGAGGTTTCCTTTGTGTGTGTGTGGTGCGTGTGCGTTGTGGTGTGTGTGTGCGTTTAGTATATGGTATTGCATGCATACATACATACATACATACATACGCACCAATAGAGGATGTCAAGTTTCCTGCTATCACTTTCAAACCTACTCCTTTGACACAAGCTTTCTAAATGACACTAGAGCTAGTATGATGCCCAGCATGCTCCAGCAATCCAGTTGGAGATATATATGCTCTGCCACATAAAGTATTTCTCTCTGTGTGCCATGGATTTGTACCTACATGTTCATGCTTACACAGAAATCACACTTATCCACTGAGACTTCTTTCCTTCATGCTTTATTCTCTAAAGGATGAGAAAACAGAATACACACGAATAACTCAATTCTGCATCTCCATGGGCACTTTAGAGAAAGTACAAAATTTGATAACTAAGTTAAAAAGGTGTATTTACCAGACATCTCCAGTTGTAACACTGCAAAATGTCTTATTCATTTTCCTAACAATAACAATAATGACCACAACAAAATCACAACATGTTATGTAAAGGTACACACCCATCAGAGAACTACATTTCCCAGGTTCATTTAACCTAAGTATGATTGGTTCATCTTTCTGCTGCAAAAAAGACAAACCCCATGAAAATAAATTTCAGTATATTCCCTTAATAGAAGGTATATTCTTCTCCTTGTATTTACAATGTAATACCAAGGCAGATAACAGGGACCAAGAAATTAGTCTAAAGGTTGCTGCTACCAAGATATAAGCAATCATAAACTGGAAGGAGCCTATGATCTGGCACTTAGTAACAACACATGTGTATTTGCACTGCCACTACCAATTAGTTGAATCTAATCCAATCTCGTATGTGTTTTGGTGGCAGGGTATAGATTCCTTCAACAGTCTTGTCTGCTCTATGACCTCTATGATAATGGAAGACCCTGTCTTAAAAAGAAAATAACAGTGCCTGAACTAATCACCTTTGAAGTAGTCCTCTGGTCTCCATAAGGCAAAGGATACACTCACAGGCATAAACACTCCTCCTCAAACACGAACACACACACAAATGTAATGTTCAGATTCTGTACTTTTGTGCACTTCTCATCAGATTACTACCTTGGGATCACATTAGTACATATTTGGAAAAACAATATTATCCATCCAAACCTCAGATGTTTAGCTTCTTATTAGAGGAATACAACATATGGGTAAAGAAGATGTCTGGAGTCTCCAATATTTATTATATAACAGAGCCAGTAGGGCAAAAAATAAACAACTAAATCTACTTCCAGTTGTGTGATTATCATTGTTTGTTGTGTTGTGTTGAGATGTATTTGTTGTCATATAGCAGAGTGCTTTATTCTTCCCAAATAGGGAAAAAAAAAAAAACCCTTAAGTTCTGATATTGAGGCATTCACCTTCTTGAAAACCATATTTCCCTTCTCTTAAAGCTCATTGTGAGAAACAGAATTGTGGCATTTGCTTTAGGTCACCAGATGGTGAATTCTGTCTGTTTATTTTGCAAATAGTATAATGTTCCTTCTCTTTTGCAAACTACTAAAGACAGCTTGCAGTATCAAGCAGGTAACCCTTGGTTATAGCTACTAAGTGAGCAAGATTTTCTTCACTATATTTGATAGTTATAAACACCTTTTTTTTTTTCTCAACCTCAGAGAGCAGATACTTTATTGACTGGATTCCATTAGAAAATAGATATGGATGCTTTAATCAAGACATGAAATATTCATAATACAAAAGAATCATACATAATCACATGACTAGGTTTTGTGACTTACAATATTAAATTTAGCTTGAATATATTTTTAAAAGGAACATTGAGAATATTGGATACTTTTACTTTAATGATTTCAGGTTTTCTTAATCCAAAACTCAATAAGTTAAGTGAAAATACATTAAATACAATTACCTTTTTAGTGTTGTTGACATGTATATTGTAGTAGTGTCAAAAATGTAATATTCTCTTATATGTCTGAGTTTAAAATCTCACATTTGGTCTATCTTAATTATCTTAGATAAAGGAAAAGGAAGACCACTGAATAGTATTTCTGTTGTTTCTATTTTTAGGGCAACTTTTAGTATCATGTTTTTCTTAAACTTACATTATCTATTCTCTCTCTCTCTCTCTCTCTCTCTCTCTCTCTCTCTCTCTCTCTCTCTGTGTGTGTGTGTGTGTGTGTGTGTGTGTGTGAATGTGCATGCACACACTTGCCTGTAAGTATGCCACATGTGTTCAGTGCCCACAGAGGCCAATATCATAGAACTTGAGGTACAGGTGGATGTGAACTGATAGACATGTGTTCTGACGATCACATCGATTAGTTGTGATCTAAATGCAAGATTAGTAAGTACTCTTAATCGCCAGGATATCTTCCCAGACCCATTGTTTATCTTCTTCATTGTGCTCCTTTGATGCTTCTGCTATGACTATAACATTTGAACCAGTCTCTCCTCCTCAGGACTGAATTCCCTTTCAACAATAAAACAAGGAAAAGTAATGAGGTTATAATGATTACCTCTCTAGCTCTGTGAGAGACATGAGAAACACACCTGAGGGTTATCATGATATCTTAGCTGATAAAAGAATTTTGGCAAATCTGATGACTTAAGTTCAATCCCTGTTACTAATATGTTGCAAGGAGAGAGGTGACTCCTACAAGTTTAGCTTTGTTGGCCATACTCATGCTGTAAGAGTGACTCACTCTCATAAATAAATAAATAAATAAATAAATAAAAATTTAAAATTAGGAAGTTATTACATACAATGAAAAAACACTATGTCAATCTGGGTCTCAATCAATTCAGTGTCTTAGTAAAATGCTAGTTTCTCCCAGTGAGGAGAATTTTAGTGTGTAAAAAGAAATTGTAAAACAGTTGCTAAGACCATGAAAATTCTTTTAACTTACATACTCATTGTAATTTCTCTTTTGAATAAAAACCATCCATATTATCTTTAAGATGAAGATATTTGAGATACTTCCTGAATAATGTTACAGAAAGTTTTTCCTCTGTATATATAAATATACTAAATTAACAGTTAACAGGAATTATAATAATTATCACTTCAAATTCTTTAATGGTCAGTCTAAGTTATTTTAAAAAGTTCATTAAAATGTGACATTATGTAAAGTTTCACACACAAAGGAACTCACACACACACATATACACACTGTACTTAATGTAAGCAGTCTGGAATCTTATGTGCTATTTCCTGGTATATTTCAAAGCCCTTAAGTATTTACTACCTACATATTTTTGGTACTATGTTTTTGTATCACAGATACTCAATGTTTACCTTATAGATGTTACTCAAAACAATTGTTGGCCTTGGCTATATAATTGAATGCTATACCAGACAAGAATCCTGCTCCAATTCACAAAAAATGCCTTGTTCCAAAATAGTCTAAAGGAAGCCATCTGCCATCTTTTATTTTTACAGCTATTAATGCCTTAAGAGTGTGAAATTATAGTTATTTACATTAGCAGATATCCATGCAATATAATTTTGAGCACCAGACAACACTAACTTTTGCAAGTAAAAGTCACACATTTTTATCTTCTATTAATGATCAACCTTCTATGATGTAGTTCTTGGTGACCAAGGTAAAATCAGTGATTGCTTTTCTTATCAGTTTTCTGAGTGTTCATTATCTGTTAAACACTATACTATGTGTGAGATGTTTGTATGCACATCAATGAACAGATCAAAGGACAATTTGTGGGTGTCAGTTGTCTCCTTCTTTCATGTGAGTCATGGAAGTGGACTGCAACTTATCAGGTTGGTGATGAGGACCTCTCTCCTTAGAGCCATATTGTGGCCTTCATAATTTTTATTCACTAGTTGTGGGCACTCTGACCACTAAATAGAAATGGAATTTCTGTTCCTTTCTCTCTAAAGTAAATATACCTCTATGTCTTGGCAAGAAGCTCTCCTTTGCCACTAACAAGGTCCTACTCCCTTTTACCTCACTTCTTGATCAAATTATTCAAAGTTATTTTACTGTAACTTTATGTCATTATGCCTGCTTCCTTATAATCCACTTCCTTTCTCTGATAGTCAGCACTTCTGTGTCTTGAGGCAATATATTTTTTTTTTCAAAAAGAGCACAATTGCCAACAATTTCCAAGCCTTTTGTGGATTCTTCAGGACTATAAATTCATTATAATAGAGTAAGTGAAGCTCAGCACCTCCCGCACCGATATACCCCTCCGCATGATCAATGTGCTGATTAACACATAATATAGATGCTTTATGCTCCAAATAGCCACTCATAGGAGCGAATGTGCATTTGAGTTGAGTGCTCAGCATTATGCAAGATGAAAGGGGCAAGTGTGTATAATTAACAAGCTACAAATGTCACTTACTCCCTAGTTTTATAGAAGTCAAACAGTTGTGTACCTGGTGACCTTGTCTACCTGCCAAACTGGAAGGAACTCGAAGAGAACACTGCTGGAGTCAGACCAGAGACACAAACCTACAGCAGCGATATTTGTGCCACCAACGGATCAGCACAACACAGTTTTAAGCAGAAGCAATATATTGTTTTTCCTGAGACAGGGTTTCTCCGTATAGCCCGTCCTGTCCTGTCCTGGAAATCACTCTAGAAGCAATATTTCTGCTTAGTCTTTTTCATTTTCTGTTCTAGGTTCTCAAAAGCACATTTACTACTGCTATAATCTAAACCTGAGATGGTTAGTGTGGTGGATGCCTCAGGATCTAGTGCCATGATCATTCTATCTGGACTGAACTGTCCCACTACCTAACTTTTTATTGTGCAAACCTGAGAAGCCATTTAACTTGTGTATATCTCTTTCCTCCTATAAACTAGGTTTCATAATATCACCTAACCCTTAGACTACTTTTTAAATTAAATTTATATCTTTGGTAATGTAATGCAGGGTTACACATGTCATGGTCAGAAAAGAAATCTGAGAATTACTTCTTTCCATATAACATGTAAATCTCTAGGTCCAGATCAGGTAATAAGACTTGGCAGAAAGCATACTTCAATGTCACCTGGCCATCCTAGATGGGTTGTGGGCTAAAATCTGCTAATATATGTGAAGGGCATAGAAGACTGCTGGGTATCAAGCCCACTGTTTTATCTTAGATATTGTCATTTGATGCCCTATGTCCGTGTACCAAATATCTTGTCTTCTTTCTCAAGTATTAAGATTCCTTATCTGAAACATTCTCAGGGTTCTCATTTATTTAATGTGACAGAATAAAAGCTGTGTGTTCTGACACATGTTTGTAATCCAGAATTTCAAGACTGAGGCAGGAGGATCAGAACCATGAGTAGAAAACCACTCTAGGCTATATATTGAATTCTATGCCACTTTGGGCTACAGAGTGAATCATTGTCCTAAAGGGTAAAAATAAGACATATCACTGCATATGAGGATGAGTTACATAAACACATTAGTACAAAATTGCAAAAGTATATTCAAGACTATTTCAGAAATTGTCACAAATTCAGTTTTAATATGAAGTAAAAATTCTTTTAATGATTTTGTTTTCTTCTGCTGTGTATTACATCAAAATATTGAGTCTAAGAAACAAGAAAGAAATTACACATTCTGATATATAATATATTCAGTCAAGATTTATCACTATGAAAACTGAAAACCCTACATTCAAGTAATAAATATACAAATTTGCATTTATCTTTACTAAATGCTAAATTTTTTAAAAAGTAAAAGTAAACAAGCCACTACCAAATAAATAATTCAGTGAGAAAAATGTACAGTAAAATATTAGATCTTCTCATCAACATGTGGGACAGGTGTTACATTAATTTTTTAGAATGTAATTTTTTAAAATATGTACCTCTTAATAGTTTGTTCTAATGTAATACACATGGCAAATTCCCACCTCAAAGACCAATGACTATAAGGTTGTTAAAATGTAATTTGTGTTGCAATTTCTTATTCTGATCTTGTTTTGGATTTGACAAGGCCCCTTCCCTTCTCTGAAATGCCCATTTCATAAGACAGCCATAAATCTAAGTCTTAGCTTTTGCTTTTTTGTTTAACTTTGGGAAATTATTTACTAGTATATTGTGAAATATCATCTATTTAGTATTTTTAAAACATTTCCCACTCTATTTCCATTTAAGAAGGAAATTGATTTTTTTGGTTGTTTGAGGCAGTTTTGAGGTATGAAAGATGATACTAATGTTGCTATGCAGCATAGGTGAGAGCAATCTTTTACTGGATGTGTGTTTGAGTCCGAGTTCTCATGAGTAGAACTATGTTGAAATCCCATGATGCCTACAATCTCAGAGTAATTCCATGAAATATGAGAACACTATTCACAGATATGTTAGTATTTGTTAGTGAGGTAATATTCTGATTAATTAGAATAAATAAAACTATCCAGCTACATGACATATATAGAATCAATTCAATTTCTTCCTTTTCTTAATCTCCCGCTAGAAGAATACACTAAATGTTCAGAAAGGTATAAAAATAGAACAATAGGGCATGAGACAACATAGTTTGTAGAACATAGGCCCAGTTTGTTATAGGAAAAGGTTAGAAGACTCCTCAATGAATTGCAAACAAGAAAACTATGTGTTTTTTACCACTTAAATGTTATAGGCCAATGCAGTCAGATACAACAACCTATTTTATTTCTTAACTTAGGGAGCTAGAAAGCTGTCAATAATGGTGACATTTATTTTGAAGAAAAGAAGACAAAGTAAAAACAAATATAATTTTTCACTAATACTTGAAGAACAATTTTACTGAAAAGACAATGTACTTTAAATGAGTCTCTCAGATATAAGGATACAAACAAATGTTCAGAAATCTTAGGAAGGAATATTTTTTTTTAACCTAGGCCTTATTGATAACAAAGTTTTGGGAAGTTTCTACATAAAAATGGTAACATCTTGTGAACCTAATCTCAGGGGTCTATTTTATTTTATTTCCTGCCATGTTGTTTCTACTTGAGGAAAAAAACAATCACAGTCTCTTGTTCTATTAAATAAATAGCTGGAATATGATTGAAAACAGTTCTTAATTAGAGACTGACTATATTTCCAAAGAAAGGAATCAAAGTCATTGTGTGTTGAGAGTTTTGATCAAGTCGTTTTTTGAAAGCCCAGAAATTTCAAAGGTCTATATGTTTACATAATAGCAAGAAGGCAAGTGTGCTGTGCTGTGATGAATGAGGGCAAGAGGAGGAGGATGGAGACAGAAGGCAGAACATCACAGCGAGAGAGAGTTTCCATTGACATTCAGGGAGAAAACTAGATAAAAATATGCAAAAAAAGTAGAGAATTTTATAAGCTCATTCATGATGCTTAGTGGAAATAAAATGCAGAACAATTTGATTGATAGACTATTACAATTGTCCAACTGTATATTAATTGTTTGGAGGAGGGGAGTGCAGAGCAGAAATTTTGGAAATGGTTGGATTAATAACTTTATTCATTTAAAGCCAAAAGGATTTACTATAAAATAGATGAATGCAATAAGAGAGAAGAATCAAAGATTACTGCTAAAATTTGGCTGAACGAGTAGGAGAGAGAATATGTTGTATTACTAAGGCCAAGAGGGACAGGGACGGAAGGAAGGAAACCAAGAAGGAAAGAAGAAAAGTATGTAGGAAAGGAAGAAAGAAAAAGAAAGAAAGTAAAAAAAGAAAGAAAGAAAAAGAAAGAAAGAAAGAAAGAAAGAAAGAAAGAAAGAAGAATCAAGAAGTAACAAAGAAGAAGGAACAAAGGGGGGTTCTAGGGAGGGGAAATTGGGAAAGGGGATGACATCTGAAATGTAAATAAATAAAATATCCAATAAAAAAAGATAGAAGAAGAAAAAAGTACCATTGAAGAGAATTTAAAATTTGATTGAAATATAAAATCTGGAATGAAAAGAAGAGAAAGAGGAGTCTGAGGAATGACTCTGTAATTAAGAATACTTGCTTCTCCTGTAGATAACCTGAGTGTAGTTACAGCATCTAAATTGGTCAGTTCACATTCATGACTAACTACAGCTCAGGGATTGCAATACTTTGCCTCCATAAACACCTACACACATATTCATACACCACACACACACACACACACACACACACACACACACGCACATACACACATGTATAAATATTTGTTAAGAGGAATGAAAGTAAATGAGTGACAAAGGTGTTTATTATCTAGAGAGAAAAGACATAATAAATACAATTGGACACAGAAAGCATTTTACTTTCATCAGTGCTCACTGATCCAATTCATTATTATAATAAAGAAATTATCTAGAGTTTGCACACTGATATCAAAGACTTACAGAAAGAGAAATGTAGAAATCTTAAAATATTTTGAGTGTGAGATTATATGTAATTCAGAGCAATGTTGTCTTTAAAGATATTTAGGTATTGCTTAAAACAGTTCAAGAGGTGAGGACATAGGTGAATGGGTAAATGTGGCTATGGGGTCACAAGAAAGCTACTTTTCAAAAGTAATTTTATCTATTGTTTTTTGGTGTGATGATGTTTGAACGTAAGGATTTATACATGCTACCTAAGTATTCAACCATTGCTGAGATATACTGTAATGTACAAATTCTTTATTTTCTCTGAGAAACACAAATCAATCAATCATGATCAGTACAGTTTGCTCATGCATGTTTGTGTGTGCAAGTTGATGTATGTTTGTGTATGGGTGTGTTTATAAGCTCTGTAAATGTTTACCTAGATGTGTTTTTATGTTTATATGTATGTATTTGTGCATGTGTTTGTGTGTCGTTGTGAGTGTGTATGTTTTGTCTGTTTCCAAACTCATTACATGCTCAGTTGATAATACCATTCTTCTGATTTGCTTTTTTGTCTTAACCATGGCAAGAGGTTGTAACACTCATCTGTAGGAGGAAGTAAGGTGGAGGAGTCAGGAGAGGAAGAGGAAAAGGAAGAGGAAGAGTTAGAGAGGCAGAGATGTAGGAGGATGGAGAACCACACAGGTATGGAGAGCAGTTATGGGGAACAACTTACAATTAGGTTAGCTAATTAGGATACAATTCTCTTTTATGGGCATCTTGTTATTAATCATTACCAAACATATAAAGCCTTTGATTAATCTATAAGAATTAGAGTCTCATTCTCTTACTGGGCTCACATGGATGGCGGAATGGTCTGGGCAATGCAGAGCCTTGTGGAGACAGCATGGAAGATTGGCAAAGCCATCTCCCATTCTGACATCTCATGGGTAGCAGGGCTGGTGTTTCTGGCAGGGCCATTTCTAGCTGCGGCCCACACATGGCCACAGAATATGGCAGCTGAGCTAGGCAGAGCCACCGCAGCTTAGATAGGCAGCTTGACCAGCAGCCTTTTTTAAATACTTATTTCAACACTCATCCTATTTTATCTGAAATGTTTTGTCTATTGAAACTTCCTGCTAAAGGTCAAAAGATATTTTTAATGTAGTGTCTTTATGGATGTAGTAATACATAGCTGTAATGCAACACTCAAGAATTGTAGAGGGTAATGAGACACTTGAGGCAAACCAGAAACTTTACTGGCCAAATAAATACAAGTGAGCCCAAAAAGAAAAATATAGTGTGTACTTCTCCAATGCTGTATGTACTGAGATCCTAGCAGAAAGATATTGAAGACAATGCAGTAGAGTTTAGTGTCTACCTACGGGACCAACCACTTTTAATAACTGAGTAAGTAACTACTGAATTTCAAATTTAGAGAAGAAGAAATTCACCAGTTTTTACATGGGGATCTTAGAATGTATTCAATCATTCAGTTTGTCTATATACAGTACATAGTTTTCCAGGTATATTAATACATAACAGATAAGGAAAAGATATTCAAGTGATTATATATTTAATGCAATTTGATGTTAGTGGTGAAGAGTACCTGCTGCTCTCCCAGAGCTCTTGAATTTGTTTCCATCACCCACATCAGACGAGTAACCACGGCCTGCTCTACATCCTGGGTTTATTATATTCTCCTATAGTCTCTCACATGCACACATCCACACACAAATATACAAAGTATATGTAAATCAATAACAAATATTCTATCCTTCTTAGAGAAGCCAAACAAACATGTTGATGTCCGCCTTTCATTAAACAACTTCTAATACTTGTATTACAAGGTCTTTTCCTGATGCAATAATCTTTTGTACAGACAAATTTCCAAAGCATGATGGTTTTACTATCTTTTGTAAATAAAGCCATAAGCTCACATCTATATTCTTATATCCACAGACACATTCTTTTCACAGTAAATAATATATATGGTCATTTTCCTTCCTATGAATAAAAGAATTTCAATACAGTGGTTTTAATAGAAGCAACTAAGACAACCTGAAATAAAATGGCATATCAAATCCCCAAGAATCTGAGTATATAAAAGCTAACACTTCTTTTGATAAAATTTTTAACTACCATGGTGAAACCATTTCTGATTGTCATATTTTACTAGGTTGCAGAATCTCTTAAAATGTTTTAGATACTATCTGAAATTAAATGAGAAATAGTATATAAAATCCGTCAGGGAGAAGAATTCATTATACATGATTAGACATTTATGCCAGGCAATTGTGTCTTACATGGCAATCGGGAAGCATTCACATAGTGTAGAAAGGAACTTTATCATCATCATCATCATCATCCAAAATAGTTCGGAGTACAAACCACAGAAAGATAGACTACTTGTCTGTGCTTGTTGGAGAATAAGAACTTTCTGTGTGGTTTTGCAGACCTCATGCCAGAGTACAAAAGAGAAGAAAGCTCTATGTTTCCTCCAGCAGTGAAAACTGGAAACAAAATAATTATTTGTGTTGGAGACTGAAGAGTGTTTTTGTTTTTTTTGGTTTTTTGTTTGTTTGTTTGGGTTTTTTTTTTTTTTTTTTTTTTTTGGTTTTGTTTTTAAGAAAGAAATTCAGCTTCCCTAACAGTGAATTTCTATGCACAAAGGGTTTCATTTGTCTGTAGATCCTCAAAAGCATCAGTCCAGAGAGATTAAAATAAAGCAAGTCTAAGAAAGCTAGCTAGCATGGATTAAAAAGTAGAGAAGGTCATTTTTGAAGAAGTTGTCTGGTCATACTATACTGGATCTTAATGCAAGTAAGAAAGTATTTTTTTTCTAAACCTGGAATAAAATTATACTAAATTATTATGAATGTTCAAAGTGCTACCTTCCATAACCTAGAACTTAAACAAATCTTCTTTTCTCATCACAAAATAGACAAAAAGTGTCAAAAAGTTGACCACATATTGATAGATATTTTTATTCTCCATTTTAAAAAATACTGAATTCCTGTTATAGCTGTTTTCCTTAGACTGTAATAGTTATGATTGTGTTTTACAGTTCTTATATCTCTCCATAAGCTACTTTTTACATTTTTTCATTTATTTGTATGAACACTGGTGTTTTACCTGAGTGTGTGTCAGGATATTGGATCCCCTTGAGCTGGATTTACAGACAGGAATGCGTTCTCATGTGGATGCTCCAAGTTGAACTTGGGTCCTCTGGAAGAGCAGCAGCCAGTGCTCTTAACCATTGAATTATCTCCACAGACAACATTTAAAGTTCTTAAGTATATATAAATATTACTCATCTATTCTACAAATATGTGACTATTTTGTGACCTCTTAATCTGCATGCGGAGACATTGTCTGGGTCCACAGAAAAAGTATATGAAAGGCTAAGGATCAAATGATAAGCCACCGTGTGTGTGAGCTTCTACAAACTATGCACACAGTTATAACCATCTAAATTAAATTATTCCTCCATCACTAACAGTCAAATTGCAGTAACTGGTTTTGTATTTGAAGCAAGGTTTTACATTCCAGACTAGGCCAATTTAGCGTTCAGTATGAAACCCAGACTAGCCTCAGATTTGGTGCAATTGTGTTTCATTCTACCAGAGTGCTCACATTACAGACATAAGACCCCATACTCCATTGTTCAATTCCTAATTTTTTATTATTTGAAACATACAAGGTAAAAGTTTTCTGCTAACTCTCCTCTTTACAAATCATCTTATTATCATTCTTCTCTGGCAAATTTTCAATTTTATTTGACAGTCTTCATTTATTTTCAAATTTTGTAGAATGGCACTTGAATTTATATTCATGACCCAGAAGTCAATACAAGTTGCTATCTTTGCATCATCTGAGCAACTGATTTTCAGTGCTCAAAACTAACACTTGTCAAAAGGAACAGTGATTTCTTTAAACTCCATGTTTGTCCTGAGACACACATATTGTAGATTCCAAGACGTCTTTGATGTAGAGTAATACCCTGTCTCAATAACAAGACCAGTAAGATAAATTTGAAAAATGATGATGAAGAATTACTTTTGTGAAATTGTAGTAACTAAGCTGTTTGCATGTCTGGTACAAGATCTGCCTGTATATACCCCCTGCTTAGGATCTTTCCACTTTTCCCCTTTCCTTAGAGAGCTTTCATAGGTAACACATTACAACTTAGAAATAAATGCTAAAATCAGTTTTCAAAGTGTCCCTTTTTCTTCCTTTGACTTCTGCTAGCACGCTGAAAATTAGAGCCACACAGATCCTCCTGAGATAGGACGAAAGTTATATTACTTAATACCCCTCTGTTAGGCTACAGCTGTAGCCTAAGCCAGTGACTTTTAGCTCTCAGAATTAGGAAGGAAGTTTTGTGGGGTTTTCGTACAGTTCTTCTCCATACCTTTGCTGCAAAATCTCTTTGCATTCTCAAGGCTATTTGATTCCCAAATGAAACTAGGAAGAAGATGCAACTCAGGAAACAGCAAACTACACTATGTTGTCCTTAAACTTTTCTGACACAGCTTCCACACAGACTTTAAGTCTAAGTCTTCTGAGACTGCTTTTCAGGAATAATATGGGCTCCCTCTGGTGACAAATTTCATATCTAAACATTCCCATGGCAGTTAATTAAGAAGCTGTGTTCTCCTGGTCTAGTACTTGTTGTATGCAGCAAAGGTTTTGAGGTGGCAGAACTTCATAAAAAGGTTTCTGTCATTTAATGTCTTTTTTCTTTTTTGTAAGGGAACCACACACACACACACAACACACACACATATGTTTGAACATGGCATTAGCTTTCTATTACATGTACAGAAAGAATTTTTATTGGCACAGGAAAGTGGCCAATTCTGGATTGTACATTTTGCTATCACTATCATAATTTATGCAAAAATTTTAGCACTTTCAGGCAACATCATTCTTATGCAAAAATAACAGTATTTAAGAATAATGTTAATTTTCTCTCCCCCCCCAAAGTTATTTGATACATATAAGAAGTAAAATTGGGTTAAAGAAAGTGAAAAATGAACCTTCCATAGGAAAGACAACTCCTGGTGCAGCCTTTCCTATTGAGTAACAATTAATAGTTAAGAAGATGAATTCTTTCCAAGGGTAATGAGGCAGGCTTGAGAACTTTTCAGCCGCCCATTCCTGAAATCTGTCCCTGCCAGAGTCAGATCATGGTTTTAAATGGTTCCCAAGTCTTTCATAAGTTGAAATTCAATCCTTATTTGTGAGGATTTAATGAGGAAGAAAAAAATCTGATTTGGGTGATCAGAGGTGAAGTCTTTTGTATGTAGATAGCTCATTAAGCTGGAACAACTCAATGTAAATATCACTGCTTCCTTAAGTGATTAAGAGGGTTTGCTGTTCTTGTAGAGGATCTGAGTAATTTCTAACATGTATGCCATGAGGATCATAACTGCTTGAAACTCCACAGGAAGTTTCCCTCTTCTAACCTTTGTCAGAAATCAGACATTTGTATATACCCAGACACACACAGAGACACAGACACATATACAATAAATATTTAACAGAAAATCAAATGTTAACGAAAATGCTCATACAAGTACACACAAGCACACACACACACACACACTCACACACACACATATGCATGCACACACAGGCTCATGTATACACACTTTCTGAGCCTCTAACTCTTACCAAGTTATCCTCTAAGCTGTCACAACTCTGTCACCAGGAAAACAAGAACCAGTAGAGTCCTCAAGATCTGTTAATCAGAGTGCTGTAATGTAATAAACTTCTTTTTTGTTGTTTTTTTGTTTTTTTTGTTTTGTTTTGTTTTTTGAGACAGGATTTCTCTGTGTAGCTCTGGCTATCCTGGAAATCATTCTGTAGACCAGGATGGCCTCGAACTCAGAAATCCGCCTGCCTCTGCCTCCCAAGTTGCAATAAATTTCTAACAAAATATTTATAAATACATTTCATTAAATATTACAGTGTTAAATAATGGATGAACAAGTGTTTTTATGAAAGGACAAATCTTCCCAATTTTGTGAGCTACCGCCATACTGGTTTCCATAGTGGCTGTATAAGCTTGCTAAACTATCTTCATTGAGATTTTATTCATAATCGCCAGAAACTAGAAACAACTTAGATGATCCTCAGCTGAAGAATGTATAAAAAAATAGGACAGATTTTCGCAATAGACTGGTACGCAGTGTTTAAAAAAAATTGCAAGCAAATACATAGAACTAGAAAACATCATCCTGAGTGAAATAACCCAGGCCCAAAAAGACAAACATGGTATGTACTCACTTATAAGTGTATATTAGCTGTTAAGTAAATGATAATTAAACTATCATCTACGATAGAAGAGACACATGGATCTCCATTAAGGGGAAATAGATTGCATGAATAGACTGAGAGTGGGTGGGGATAGGAGTGGGAGGGGTCGGGTAGCAACTGAAGAGAAGGAGAGAAAAAGTGTGGAGAGAGAGGGCTAGAATAGAGAGGCATTTGAGGGTGGTGTGGAAACCTAGTGTAGTGGAAACTTCCTGGAATCTATGATGGTGACCTTAGTGATGACTTCTAGTAGTGGAGGACACTTCTAGTAGTGGGTATGTACTAGTCATCTCTTGTAGCCAGATAAGGCTTCCAATGTTGAGCCAAATTTGCATTGGGTCAAATTGTTGGTAGACAAGGTCTGGTGGAGATCTTTGAACAACTCAAGGTGATGCTAGGACCAACATTAATTTCCCAAAAACTGGCCATGTTGCCTCCTTGTTGAGGACAATATCCATATAACTCACCAAACATAGACAGTTTGAGCTGGTACCTGAATGGAGTCTTAACTGTTATGATGTTTTAGTCTCTTTCCCAGGGGAAGGTACTATGAAGACTACAGAAAGAGAAATCTGGAATCTAAGATAGTCATCAATCCTTTGGCCTATAATCTGTTACTCCCACAAATGTGCTTGGGTGGTGGTGGTACAGAACTTATGGAAATGGCCCAACAATGTCTGTTTTAACATGAGGCCCATGCCATGAGAGGAAGGAAACACTGTCTGGATGGATAGGAAACAGATACTGGATAGATAGTTTAGAGACTTAGGGTAGAAACAAACACAACTGACCACAAAATTAAATAAATAAACATAAAATCAATATAATAATTCTTAATTATATTCTGCTATACTGATAGATTGATGCAGAAAGTGGGTATAGAGATCAACAACCTGACATTATGCAGAATCTAAATTGGTGGTCTTCATCTGCCCATCTCTCTTTGGAGTTTGGGTAACCCCATGGAGAAGGGGAGAATTATGAGTCGTAGGGCATGAGAGACACGAGAGCTCAGAAAGACTGACATGGCAGTCACAGAGATGACATGGGTCTGTACCAGGTCCTCTGAATATATTTTATGGACATTAGCCTGCTGTTTGTGTGGAGCTCCTAGTCATGGAGAAAGTGAGTCTCTGACTCTTTTTTCCTGTCCTTGAGACTCTTTTCTCCAATTGGGTTGTTTTGTGTAGTGTCAAGGTAAGGGCTTATTTCTTTTCTTGTTATATCTTTTTTTGTAGTGTTTGGTGGATGCCTCTTGGAGACCTCTCATTTCTGAAGAGAAACAAAGGAAGAGTGCACTTGGGGGAGAGATAAGATGTGGACATGTTTGAAAGAGTAGACCAGGAAAAACTCTCTTTGGGATGTATTGTATGAGAAAAGGACCTATTTTCAATTAAAAGAAGAAAAATCCTGAAATAAATGGATGAACTCAGTATCTTTATTCTGTCAGTCTCTGTTCATTTCCTTTCATTCCTATTCATTAAAAAATCAGATTTTTTCATTGTGTAGAGATATAATTGAAGCTTGGAGGCATGTTCTCACCTTAACTCATCAAAAAGGGATCTTGGAATAAGATATGGCTGGTGGGAAAACCACAGTTGAGAAATGAAGATAACACAGAAGCAAAAACTGGAACTCAGATCTCCTGCCAGAAGACTTATGCCAAGGAAGCTTAAGAACTTTATGCAAACTACTCACAGGGAAAATCAGCCATGGTCAACAGAATGCTAAGTCAGATAATGTTGGCAAAGGGACGACTGGATCCCTCAGTTACACCAGCCTAAGGACTGATGAACAGAGCCTTTTAGAGGAGAAAGCTGGATTGTGAGGAATCAAAATCTTACCTTTTTTGAAGCAGTGGCTCTAGCTCCAGACTAGGTCTTGCCAAGTGTACTCTTGTACAATGACATAGGACTAACAATTACTTTGTAATTTTATCAGGTTTTCTGAAAAACTCTTTGGTCAGTCTGACTCACAATATTCTCTTATCTTGCCTGTCTATGCTGATTTTAAAATGAAATAAAATCAAGATTTTGTGATAAAGAGATTTTTCAGTGGTTAAAAACAATGGCAGTTCTTGCAGGGACCAGAATTTGGTCCTCAGTACCAACATCATGGCTCACAACAATCATTAACTCCTGTTCTATGGAATGCAATATCTTTTTCTGAACTCCATAAGCATCAGGCATACATTTGACACATGAATATACATGAAGGAAAAAAACTCATAATCATGAAGTAATATTAATAAATATTTTAAAAAATAAATATATGTTGTCTTTTCAAACAAGTAAATCTTCTACAAACTCTTGACTTTTGACTGATATTTTTCTTCTCTTATCACTGAAGAAGTATCAGCACACTAAGAAGCCATCTTTCAAAAACTACTGTGGAGGAGCCTTGCCCTATGAACATCCTAGGTCGATACCATACTCATTTTCTCTATTTCCACAATGGTAAAACTTTGTACATCAGTTTCTGGAGCTTTTGTGTGTATGCATATGCCATAAGTGCAAATATATTAACCCTTTTGTACCTACTTCACTCTGCTTCTTATTTCCAACTCTAAAACATCACTATCATCATCCTGTCAATAGCCACACAAGGCCCCTTGCCTTGAAGACCTAGAAACTTTAATGTGAACTCAAATTGCAGCTATGAGAAATTACTGGTGAACTTGTCCCTTGTTAATATAGAATTCACTGAGGGAAGGTGCACATTGCTGTCTTCAATTACTTCTCTTATGTCATCTCTCCAACTGATCTTAATTCACCTGGTTCCCTTAATGTTACTAAAATTACTATTAAGCTGTCTTGGCAATCATAGCCTTTGTTGCTAAAACTGATGGTTTTCTGATTTAATTTTCATTTTATTTCTTTGCCACATTTCAATTACCTGAACATTTTCTCCCTCATGAAACATAGCTATGTCTGTGCAGTAGCTACCATCTGTCCTTAATTGCTAAATATCTCTTGTTCAGTCTTCTTAACCAACATCCAAGGTGAAGGTCCTTGAAATTTTCCCTTGAAACTTTTACACTTCTCTCTATTCTTGATGATTTCATCCACAGTAATATCTTTAAATCTCATCTGTACTCAAATGCCAAGCAAATTTATCTTTCTGTTATGTAAAATTATTGGAATCAGCATAAGCCACTCAGCCAGGTCTGCATAATTCAAATAACTCCCAGTAACAAAGTCTTTCATATTCTTTCTAGGATATCCCATTAAGCACCATTTAAAGCATTCCACTGCTTTCCAAATCCAAAGTCCAAAAATCTACATTCTTCCAGACAAAAGCATGGTGTGGCCTGTTACAGCAATACCCCAGTCCCTGGTACCAACGTCTGTCTTAGGGTTTTACTACTGTGAACAGACACTGTGACCAAAGCAAGTCTCATAAAGGACAACATTTAATTTGACTGACTTAGAGGTTCAGAGGTTCTGTTGTTGATAACCTCAGCCTTGTATTTTGATCCTAGTTCCACCCCCGTGAGAGGGGCTCCAGAGGAGGATTGAATCAATGTTGTGGATAGCCTCAGCCTTGTATTTTGATCCTAGTTCCCAGTGGATAGCCCCAGGCTTGTATTTTGATCCTAGTTCCACCCTTCTGGGAGGGGCTGCAGAGGATGATTGAATCTGTACACAGAGGACATCTTGTAAAGCTTCTGTCCAATTAAAACCTGTAAAATAAAGACTAGAGCTAGAGATTGAGCAGTAGAAGGGGAGGCAGAGAAAAAGGCTTATGGGAGGAGAGAGTGAGAGAAATTTGATATAAAAGGCAGAGCAGAGGCAGAAGAGGAGGAGTCACCGGGAGAGCAGAAGCAGAAAGAGAAGCAGAGGGAGAAGCAGGAGGAAGCTGAAGCAGAAGGAAGTCGGCGGTAGAAGGAAGCTGATGATGGAGCTGGACAACCACTCAGCCTGGATAACTGCAAGTTATAAGGGATCTCATAGCCTGGGATTAGAGTAGTGTAGTGGTAAATTTGCCCAATCTAGGTGTGCTATTTATACCCATAATTATTGAATTGTGTTTTCCTTTACTGGTCTCCTTCAAGTAGGAGATCTTACAGTGACAAATTTGGCAGGTTTAAATAATTACTTCTACTACAAGGTTCAGTCTGCCATCATCAAGGTATGAGCAGGGTAGCATCTAGGCAGGTATGATTCAGGCAAAGCAGAATTCTACATCTTCATCTGAAGGCTGCTAGTGGAAGACTCACTTCCAGGCAGCAAGAGTAAGAGTCTTAAGCTCATGCCCACAGTGACCCACCTATTCCCCTACCCCAACAAAAACATATCTCCTAATAGTGCCATGCCCTGGGCCAAGCATATTTACATATTCAAAACCATATATATATGAAATCTAAACCCTTTGAATGAAAATAATACATGCTTCCTGGTCGGTCTGTATAGTGTTGCTTGTAAGTGGGTTTTGTGTTTGGAAAGCTAGCCATTTGGCATAGACATAGCATTTATCATAACATCAGGCAGTAATTAATACGAAGGATAAAAATTGTTTCACACAGTGTACTTTCTTCCTTTTCTTTACCTCTATTTCCATTTGTTTGTTAGTGTGTGTACGTGTGTGTGTGTGTGTGCATTTAAATATGTGTCAGCTCCATAAATGGAGGATTTTCAGGAGTTGGAGACATTGATGACAATATGCATAAACCTACATATTCACCACACATATTGTACTTATTATTTTAAAGTAGGAAGAATAGGTGCAAAACCACCATGATAGGAAAAAGACAAAAATAAATAGAAATACAGGATTCATGTCAGAATCATCATACTGTTATAACAGAAGAGATCACTAACTCCTGAAAATCTCATCTTTACAAGCATATAAGTAATGAATATAACTTTAAGAAACCCGCTCAAATATTCACATATAAGACAACTTTATTGTCAATCTACCCATCATATTATTTTGAATAAATCATATATGAGATTCTGGGTTTAAGAGAACCATAAAAACCCTTATACCTTATAACTTAATACCATACTTCTGAGAAAAACAAGACATTTTTCTATTGACTATATATTATTTGGTGTATTTATCATGATGAAAAATGAGAGATAAAATGTAACTATTTGAGGAAACCTTTGAGTCTATTTCATATCTTGGTTATTTGGTGCCCTTCGTATACTTGACAGATACAAAGGAAATATTTAGAAATCCTTATTTCAGTTGCTAAAATTCAAACAAAAATGTAAACTCTTTGCTAATATTTTATACATTTTGAGTGGAAATAGTTCACACTATTTCATAGTTTCATACATGAACATGTGCAGTTTCTGTAATGAATTATATACAAAAGTTTACTTTCTGTAATAAAAGTTACCTTCTTATCAAAACAATATAAGTTAAACAATGTACTCAGAATCACAATCAACCTATTTATTATAACTAGAATTGCCAACTAAACAAAGGGAGAGTTTTAAAAGTTGAATAACTCTTCCTGTTACCACTGGACTTTTTTGTGTGTTAATTGGTTGATATCTTCTGATGCTCTATTTAAAAAAGAAAAAAGAAAAAAACCTTACAAAGTATAATTAAAATTAAAACGTAAGAAGATATCCTGAATCCAAAGGTCTATATTTTATTTATTTTATGAATCCCAGAATTATATATGTAAGTGCCCACTTTCCAAGTAAAAGAACATTAAAAGTAGCCACTGTGTTGAATTTTGCAGTATTTTAACTTGTTTTGAAAGGGATGTGCTGCCTTTTAATTCTCTTAAGCTCTACCAGGGTAAGACATGTAACCTATACTCAAAATTCCCATGTCCTTCTCCACAACAGACATACTGTCCAGGGGGAAAATACCTCATCATTATTCAGAAAGGCAATGGAATCTCCCTTACCCATCACTAACAAGCTGGGAAAGTGCAAGCTATCAAGAAAGAAGCATTTACAAAATCCAAGGCCAAAGATTCAGGATTAAACCAAAGTGATGAGATATGACTTCAAAATTCGAGATTATTCCCAATACTCATTCTCTTAATGTCACAAAGAACTGCTGTAATAAAAACGAAGTAGGTACAAAAGATTTTCATAAAATCAATTCTCCATAAAGAGGAGGATTTATGGGAGTTCAGAATTATGATAGACAAAAGAAGTTCAAAGGAAGTTCCTGGGTGGGGGTGAAATGGGGTAAGGGCATAACGTCTGAAATGTAAATAAAGTATCCAACAAAAAATGGGGAAAAAAAGCAGTTCAAAGAAGAAATTTGAAAAGAAAAGAAAAACAAAAGATCTTAGAAATAAACCCAGAAATATTATCAGTTAATATTTAATAAAGGAACAAAGAAAAACCAAAAAAGATACATTCATTACCAAATGATGGTGAAAACATTAGATTTCCTCACATATAAAAATATTTTAAAGACATATATTTTTGTAAAGCCTGAATCAAAGTAGAATCTATAATTTAACATTAAAAGACTTCTTGAATATTGATAAAAGGCTACATGACCTATAATTCATAAATGTATTTTATTAAGGTATGTGTGAGTATATGTGTGTGTGTACTAACACACACACACACACACACACATATACTCACACACACACAAACACACACACACACACACACACACACACACCACACATAATATATATATATATATATATATATATACTCAAGAACAAGAGGGTTGAGATGCTATTGCAGAACATTTTTGTATTGTGCATTTCTTCTGTCCTGGAATGCTTCTGTATCATAGGTCAAGTTGCCAAACACAAAAAAACAAAAATAAAGATTAAAAAAAAGAAAACAACCACTTAATCCATAAGGTGAGGTTCACTAAAGTATCATTAACACTAATACAACTGTTATAAGTAAATTTAGACCAAGTAGATTCTTTAGGCCAAAGGGCTATGTCACGAACTGACCTTTAGATGACAAAGAATTTTATATTTTTCACAGATGAGTTAATAAAAGGTCAAGATTCTGAAAACATTACCTATGCAAACTAGAACTGAAATACTATGTAAATTGTAACAAATGATGAAAGCTAATTACCACTTTTAGAGATTATAGTAGTGTTCTTGAGGAGTAGGAGTGTTTATCTGCAACGGTAGATTATAGTAAGAGATATTAGTATGGAAGAATTTAAGTTAATATGAATGCAAGTAACTAAGAACTTTGATTAGATAGATAGATAGATAGATAGATAGATAGATAGATAGATAGATAGATGGATGGATGGATGGATGGATGGATGGATGGATGGATGATAGATAGATAGATAGATAGATAGATAGATAGATAGATAGATAGATATACAGATGTGGGAGAAAGGGTGACCCACAGTGGTGGAGTTCTGGAGTTCCACATACAGGAGAAAGTCTAAGGTTCCAGAAGGATTTATTTTCATGGGGGTGGTGGATAGATCTGGATGTACCACCCCCCCCCCAAAAAAAAAAACCTCAGAGCAAACCTGAGTTAAATAGGGAGGAAAAAGTGGGAAGGATATGGGAAGAATGCTTAATTGGCCCTGCCTTCTGACCTTCATTAGTATGTAAATCTGTAGTCACACCCTCTACCTGTGCACTTTTGGGAGGGGCTGTAATGGCCTAAGTGATTGAACGATGAAGGTCCATGGAGATTAGACTGCTTGTTTGGACCCTGGGTTCTGGGGTCGTGGCCGAACTCCTGCTGTTTCTCCCTTGGAGTCTCGGGTTCCAGGCCCATGCCCAGCCAAGAACCAGGATACCCTTAAGCAGTCCCACATACAGATATACAGATAGATGGATTGATAAAGGATAGATGTTGAATGGATGATAGACAAATGATAAGCAAATAGGTATATGTATATAAATATATATATATATATATATATATTTATATAGATACATGAACTTATATATAATAAAAGGAAATAAATGACAGACAATATATATATGTAGGTAGTAGATAAAAGATAAATAGAATATTGATAGATGAGAGATGATAGATGACACACAGATGATAGCAAAATATATAAAGATTATTTGAGAGGTAAATTCTAAATAGCTAATAGACAATTGATATAATAATAAATAGCTGACAGATAACTAATAAATATACTATGTAGAAGATGGTGGTAGACAGCTCCATCCAAGAATAATATGTATATGTTGTGGATTGCTGTTTGTATTTTCTACTCCCTCAAGAGGGGTGCCCCAACAAGGAGTAGATTACATACTAAGGTGATGTCAGGTGAAATGTTAATTGGTCAGATAGAGCTTGTGATTGGGCAGTGGAAGGAAAAGACTGAGCTGAAAAGTTTTAGTGAGGGGAAGAGGAGAAGGTGACATGAGATGGAGAATGGAGGGAGAAGAGATGTAGGGAGAAGGAGGTGAAGGTGAACCAGAACCACGTGGCCTGGGGGAACTACAAGTAGCTAGATTTCATAGGTGGGCAATAGAGTAATGTAGAATACATTTGCCCAATCCAGGTGTGCAGCATGTATTTATATGAACTGAGTTTTCTGTTCTTTGTATGGGCATTTTGGGGGTTGGAGATTTACTATTATAAATCTGGCAGGTATACTATAAGTTTCTAGTGTTTTCATTTTATAGCTCACTTTCTGCAAGCCAGCCACAGGAGGCTCCAGTCATTTCAGGAAAGACTGGTTTGGTCAGCTTAGCAAGGGGAGCCCTAGAGAGCTAGCCTGGGAGCAGGTTTGTGACCTGAGCAGCAGGCTGGCCGCAAGAACCAGGCAAATGGCCTCTTGGGGCTGGCCATGGGGGTGGACAAGACTGCAGAGGAAGCACATAGTTGGGTTTAAAATGAGTTTCTCCTTTTAAAAACTACATGCTACAGGTATACATGCTTAAACTCCTTGTCTTGTCAACTGATAAACTGATAAAGAAGAGTCTGCCATGAGGTGGTATAGGAATGGGTTGATGCCCTTCCTGCCCTTGTTCCTGGTTGCCATCTAAGGCAATTGGGAAACCTGCCTTCTGATCTTGAAAGTTGATGAGATGGCCCTGGTCTTTGCTGACTACAAGATTCAGGAGAACAGATACTACAACTTGGGTGAGCAGCACAGTAGAGCTCTTCTTGGTAGAAGGGGGTCATGGGAGCCATCTCAATATGTACAGGAAACCTAGCCCTGCTAACACTCATCTGCCATGGGGTGGAAAGGGCACAGGGTGATGCCCTCTCTCTTCTCACCCCTTGCAATCTGCAGAACACGAGAGCTGTCTCGACTGTCAAAAGTACTAGAGAAAGAGTCCCGCCTATCATCTGATGTAGCACTGTGAAGGACAACCCTGCAACTTGCAAGTTGTGGATGAGCCGCTCCAGGGAGATGACAGCAGGAGAGCTGACCCTGCCTCCTGCTGATGGAAATATTCTAGCTTTTCAAGGATGGTAACCATGACTTTCTCCATACAGTAGTGTATGAACAGCAAAAATTGGGATTGCTAAGCCAAAGTCATTGGGCTTGTAACATTTGTGGCCATGAAGAGAAGAAGGTTTAAAAGAGTGTTCTCATGAATTTCACCTTCAATATATATGATAGGCAGCCAGCCAATTGAAATCTATTATAGGGAGAATTTATTTTACACAACATCTGAATCTCCATTTGAATTTTAATTTATTAGAGCAATACCACCATCCTAAAAGAGTGGATTTCTTTAATAACTAATTTTCATAATTCTGTGGGTAGCTTTGGATTAGAATTTTTATTGATGTTATTCTGGTGAACTTTATTTGAGGTGATTATCTGACAGGGCTTAATTCGTTCTCATCTGCTGGTCATTGTTGACTACTTAAGGAACCTCATCTGGGATTCCCTAAGCTTGGTAGCTTGGTTTTGTGTAGAGGGAATTCAAGGAAGAAAATAACTCAATGTGTAACTATAATGTTCTGCTTTCTTCTGGTAGTCTTATTGATAAAAACAGGATCCAAGGCCAAGGAAAGAGTTAATATGGGTGTAGACTACAGAAAGGCCTTGTGGCCCAAAGTCATGATCCATTGGGAACTACTAACTGCCTTTCATAATCAATTTCAAAATAAACACCGGATTCTAATAAATTAAATTTGCATTTGTATGCCCTGTGTGATGGAGTGGTTACATGGGAAATACAGGTCATGCAATGTTTCAGAACTTTTTAAGCCAAGTTTATTGGTTTCTAATAATTATCTTCTGAGACCCAAGAACCACTTTAATTAACCAAATCAATAACTTTAGTTGAATTTTGTTCTCCTGTGTATTAACAACCAAATATCTGTAGAACTAGTTGTTTCCTTGTATCTGCTAATGTGGCTAGTTCCTGACACCAAACTGCTCCTCACTTACCTACTCCCATTGTTGAACATATCAAGTAAACATATAGATATCTATATACTTTTGGCTTGATTTTGTTTAACAAAGCTATTCAATACTTTACTTGAAATCATGGCGTTTAATATTTGCATAGATTCTCACACTAACACTTTTACTGGGACAAGGAATGGAGATATGTATGAAATATTTTATATGAACTAGGTATGATGGCCGATGTATGCAATACTCATACTGAAATCTAATCAATTGATTACTGAAAATTTAGAGCCATCATGCACTACATATTGAGGGAATACTCTTTGTTACATACCTCAGAAGAGAATAGGATTCCACATTTGTACATTGTACTTTGTAAACTTGTATAATTGTACCTGAAAGTATTTCTTCACATATATTAGGATTTTGGTGAAATGTAAACTCTAGTTAGATATTTGCTGTTGAGACTGTTCTATCCATATTTCCAGTGGTGAAGCTGAGGCTAAAGTAAAGAAAATTAATGTCAACAGTAATAAAGTTAGTAGAGAAGCCAGGCCAGGCGGTGGTACTGCAAACCTTTAATTCCATCACTTGGGAGATAGAGGGAGGTGTATCTTTGTGAGTTTAAGGCAAAACTGGTTTACAGAGCATGTTCTATGACAGCCAGAGCTAAAATATGAAGATTTAAATATAGTATAAAATTACTTCATCATGTTTTGAAATTTAAAAAAAAAAATAGTAGTATTAATCAGTTAAGGCTAGAACTCTGAGAAGAAGCTTAGAAATTCCCTATTAGAATATATTTAATACATCTGAATTTAAATTTAAACCCAATATGTGAGCAAATTACATAAACCCATGAATGCAAATTCTATATTTTCAGTGTTATGATAGCATATATCATAAAATTAATATGATTACATTAATGCAATTCTCTTTATTTTCAATTATAGCAATGATCATTGACCTTGCCCATACTATGCAAGCACCCTACCCCTGAAATATATAAGCAACTTTTTATTTATTATTTTTGTTTTAAGGCAAAAATGCTATAAAATTGCCAAAAGTATTCATAAATTTGGTGTGTAGTTGAATTAGGCACTACTATCCTCTTACTTCTGCCTATAGCATTATTGTCTATATCTCGTTATTCCTTTGAAGACAAGGCTTAAAGTCTTGTAGAACAGTTAAGAAGTTTGAATTATCTAAAGCAATGATTCTGAATATTTAAAGGTGTCTTTTAAACATGTAAATCAGACAACGAAAAATGGTTGATTTTTAAATTGTGTAACACAGAATGAGCAAACTGTAAGTTTATGAGAGCAGATGTAGTCAGATAGTGCTTAAGAAAGATGATCCTTGAATTTGGCCTTAAATTTATTACATTCACTTTTCTCTTGAACTCTTAATGTCCTTTGAGAAAGAATCCATTCATTATTAATGTAATGACTTTTGAGATACTTGAGTCTTCTCTCAATCACATCTCAACCACGAGGGCTAGATCCTCTTGCCATGTTTACTGTTTAACACATACATCTGGTGGTCATTGCTTTTCTTCCCCTTTCTCATTAATTTACAAAACATACACTCTTTTCCAAGATCTGAATATCTACAGCTAGTTTATCTGGAGTCCTTGAAATTAAAAGGTCCAGGCTCATCATGATAAGACCTTGCATTGGAGAAAAGGGGCTTTCTGAAAATATGTGTTCCTACTCTTATGTACCTGTGGTGAAAGAAAAATCATGAAATTTAATAAAGAAGAAATGAAATGTTCAATTGGAGACCAAAATTGCTTTACAGCAATACAATAAAATAAAACACAAGCTAGTTGCCCTTGGCACTAAACTATTATTCACACACAGCAAAACAGGAAGTAGCTCTCAGGCTTGCTTGACCAGAAAGGTATGAGTGATGAGAGTTTTATTTCTTTACTTTTAACCTCTGAGGAACTCTGGAAGAAGGACAGAGTTTCTCACAGGCAATCAAGCAAAAGGTACAAATTTGTGACGTGTTATTATTCTCTCATTTTTATCATCTATTATTCTGAACAAACTGGTACTAAACTGAACCAAATTTATATTCTATTTATTCTGTTTGATAAAATACTCAGTGAAAGCTAGAAAGGTCTTTTCTCTTTCAGAAATGAAGAAATCTAGACCTGTAGTAGAATCTTTCCAGTTACTGAAAAATTAACACTGACTAATAACAAATAAAAAATTTAATATTTTTTATTCCCAAATCTATATGTAATATGTAATATGTAGTATGATACTAAGCTCAAAGTCTTTTAATTTGGATAGGCTATTAGAGATGACTTGATGAGAAAAAGTGCTTACTGCGAAAGAAGGAGGACCTTAGTTCAAACTCCCAATTCTGATATGAAAATTATGAGACCAAAATTGATTAGACTATTTTAATCATCATCATCATCATCATTAGAAACACATGTTTCTAATCTAAGCTTTAGGGAAGCAGAAGCAAGAGGATTCATGTAACTCACCGAACAGTAAATAATGATGAATTTGGGAATTCTGTGTTTCAGTATGAGATTCTAGATTTAAAATAATACCACATGTGAAGAGTAAAGGCAAACATGTTGTGTTCAGTTCTTGCATGTATATACACAGTCTCAGGTTTACATCTCTATATTCATACATACACACAATGCGTGTATACACACACAGAGCAAGCTTATCCTTCTTAACAAGTAGAATATTTAGTTGGAAAATGGTAATATAGGTAGCAGGCTAAAAGGATTAGAGACAATCTTTCACAAGGCAGATAGCAAGTTATGATGTTTGTTTCCTTACTTAAGAAAAGAAGTAGAAAGATACTGTTTGTCAACACTTTGTTTATGTCTTCAGCAATAGCTGAATTCTTCATCTTGAATAAATTCTTTGAAATTTGTTGATGGAGCAGAGAAGAGGAATCTGATTGTAGAGTAAAAGTACTATGCCTGGTTCTTTATGGTTCATTTATTCTGTGTGCTCTGTCAGTGGTTCCTTGTATATTCAATTCCCATCATTCCAGTGGTTGACTTGTGAGATGAGACAATAGGTTGTATCCAGTGTCTCACTATAAAGTATTTTATCCAACCAGGAATCACTATATTGTCCTGTACACTGTGTATAGAAGGTACTTGTTTCTTATCCCCACATCACAAAAGATAATAAAGTAACAAGTAGCAATTAAAAAAGCAAAAATGCTGATTCATGATAATAATCACAAGTTATCATCCTAAAGATGACAAGACCCAAATAATTTCAACAACTTGAAAAAATGATTTCGTTTCTATAGTCAGAATTGGACCATGTTTTCATTCAACTAAAACATGAATACAGGAGTTCATTTCAGTTTTCATTTGTGTAGTCATCACATCTGGCCTTATGTGATACATCCAAGGAAGGTCAAGCATCACCAATTCTATTTTCTTTTACAGGACTTAATTTTTCTTTGATTTTTCCCATGCTAGAATTAAAATAAATATGCTAGAAGTGTCAGGTTACAATTTCTCTTTATGTATTTTCTGTATTCCCTAGCCCCAGTGCTAGCAATTCACAAATTATCTTTAGATGAATTGCCAAAATTAGTTAGAGATCAAAAATATTCTGAAATGTTTCTAAAACATGCAAAGCATGTATTTATAAATTACTCATCATATCTATTGCAATTAAAAAACATAAAGATGAGCTGTTTGGGAAATATAAAAACTAAGGTTCACTGGTGAACTTATCAACATGACTGGACTTAAGATAATCTAGGAAATATGCCTATGAAAATATTGTGAGGGTGTTTTTAGAAATCTTTACCAAAGGACAAAGAACGTATTTTGAATGTGAGTGGCAGTTAAAAGAAGGAAACTTTTGAAGTGCTGTCTCTCTGAGTCCTTACTATGGATAAAATGGGACCACCAAACTACTTATAATACTGTCATTTCCTCTTTGTCTGTCAAAGAGAGTTTCTCTTGTTAAACCCTGAGCCAAAAAGACTTTCCTTCCTTTCCTTCCTTCCTTCCTTCCTTCCTTCCTTCCTTCCTTCCTTTCATTCATTACTTTATAACTTCCTTCCTTACTTCCTACTTTCCTTCCGTCTTTCTTGCTTTTGTATGACCTGGTGTTTTGTCACAACCATAAGAAAAATCACTAATAGAAAATATTGATGCTGTGAAACCTTTTTTAACCTTTAAAAGCATGATGTATTTATTCACTTTGTATCCTAATATCAACCTTTTCACTCCTTCCAGTACCCCCTACAAAGATTGGTCCATTCCTCCCTCTTCCACTTCTCTTCTGAGAAGAGGAAGCCCACCCCTTGTTATGTCCCCCTGCCAGCATATCAGATCACCACAGGAGTTGGCCCAAACTTTCTCCAATGTAGTGTAATAAGGCAGCTGATTAAGGGGAACTGAAGCCATAGTCAAGCAACAAATTAAGGGACAGTCTCCATTATAGTTGCTGGGAGAGCCACATAAAGAACAAGCTGCACATCTGATACACATGTTCAGGGCAGGCCAGTGTACAGCACATGCTAGCTCCTTGGTGGTGGTTCAACCTCTGGGAGCCCCTAAGGGTCTAAGTTAGTTGACTCTGTTGATTTTCCTGTGTGTTTCCTATTCTTTCTAGGTCCCTCAATCCTTCTTCCAGCTCTTCCAGAAGACTCTTCAAAGTCAGTCTAATGTTTGGCTCTGGATTTCTACAGCTGTTTTCCTTGGCTGCTGTGTGGAGTCTGTCAGTGGACAGTTTGTCAGTATTTTATTGAGTTTGCAGCAATATTCATAGGAGAAATTAGTCTGAAATTCTCTTTCTTTTTTGAGTCTTTGTATGGTTTATGTATCAGGAGATTTGTGGTCTCATAGAATGAGTTTTGCAATGTTCATTCTTTTTCTATTTTGTGGAATAGTTTGAGGAGTATTGATATTAGCTCTTGTTTGAAAATTTGGTATAAATCATCTGATCTTGGTCATTTGGGTTGGAAGACTTTTAATGACTGCTTCTATATTCTTAGGGATTATAGTACTGTTTTGTTTGTTTACCTGATCTTTATTTAACTTTGGTACGTGGAATCTATCAAGAAAGTCTTCCATTTCGTTTAGATTTTCTAAAACTAGAGTACAGATTGTTTGAAATGAGAACAAATGATTTCCTCCATGTCTGTTGTTATATCCCTCTTTTCACTTCTATTATGTTAATTTGGATATTGTCTCTCTATCTTTTAGTTAGTTTGGTTAACTTTTGTCTATCTTGGTTTTTTTTTCTTTCAAAGAACCAGATCCAAGTTTCATATATTCTTTGTATTGTTCTTATTGTTTCTAATTTATTGATTCCAGCCCAGAGTTTGATTATTTCATGCCATCGTGAATGTGTTTGCTTCTTTTTCTGCTAGAGCTTTCAAGTATGATGTTATGTTGATGGTATGAGATCTCTCCAGTTTCTTTATGAAGACATTAAGTTCAATGAATTTACCTCTTAGCACTAGTTTCATTGTGTCCCATAAGTTTGATATGTTGTGTCCTCATGTTTATTGAATTCTAGAAACTATGTAATTTCTTTTTCTATTTCTTCTTTCACCCAGTAGTTATTAAGTATAAAGTTTACATTTTCCAGGAGTGTGTAGACTTCCTGTTGTTTCTATTATTGTTGAAGTCCAGCTTTTGTCTACAGTGATCTGAAATGATACAAGAGGCTATATCAATCTTCTTTTGTTTGTTGAGGTTTACTTTGTTATCAACTATATGGTTAATTTTGGGGAAATTTCTGTGAGGAGAAGGTATATTCATTTATGTTTGGGTAAAATATTCTGTAGCTGTGTTAGGTCCATTTGATTCATAGCCTCTGATAGTTTCATTATTTCTTTATTTAGGTTTGTCTCAATCACTTGTCCATCATTTAGAATTAAGTGTTGATATCTCCAACCATTGATGTATGTGTGGATCAATGTGTGATTTAAGCTTTCATAATGTTTCTTTTAAGAATGTGGGTGTCCTTGCATTTGGGGCATAGACGTTCAGTGTTGAGAAATCCTCTTGGTGAAAATTTCCATTGATATGTATGAAGTGTACTTCCTATCCTTTTTATTACTTTTGGTTGAAAGTCTATTTTATTAGATTTAGAATGGCTTCTATAGCTTGTTTCTTGGGTCTATTTGCTTCAAAAACCGTTACACACTTTTACACTGAAGTAATGTCTATCTTTGTTGTTGAAATATGTTTCTTGTATATAGCAGAATTATGTGTCCTGTTTATGCAACAATTTCTGAAAGCCTGTGTCTTTTTATTGGGGGATTTAGTCCATTGATGTTTAGTGATATTAATGACAAATAACTGTATTTCCTGTTATTCTGATGTTGGTTGTGGTAGTGTGTGTTTGTGTATGTGTTCCTCTTCTTTTGGTTTTAATGGTGTGAAATTATTTATTTTTAATGTTTTCTTCAGTGTTATTACCCTCCTTGTGTTGCAGATTTTATGCTCTCCTCTGTCGGGATGAGTTAGTGGAAATTTATTGTTTAATTTGATTTTTCCATGGAATGCTTTATTTGCTCCATCTATGCTTATTAGAAGATTTGCTGGATATTGTAGTCTGGGCTGACATCTGTTGTCCTCTAACCTTTAGATTATTTGCTGAAAAACTGAGAGAAATTCTCGTAGGTCGGTCTATATATGTTATTTGGCCTTATTGTCTTGCAGATTTTAATATTTTTTCTTTATTCTATACATTTAGCTGTTTTGTGGCATGAAGGTTTTCTTTTCTGGTCAAATCTATTTGATATTCTCTTAATTTCTTGTTTATTTATTTGTATCGTTGTCTTTAGGTTAGGAAAATTTTCTTCTATGATTTTATTGAAGATGTTTTCTGGCCATTGAGCTGGGAATCTTTTCCTTCTTCTATTCCTATTATTCTTGGTTTGGTCTTTTTATAGTGTCAGAAATTTCCTGGATTTTTAGTGTCATGAACTTTCTATATTTTGCATTTTCTTTGACCAATATATCAATTTCTTCTACTGGATCTTCTATGACTGAGATTCTTTGGTCCATATCTTGTATTCTTTGGTCATGCTTGTGTCTTTACTTCCTATTCTCTTTCCTGGGTGTTCTATCTTCAGGAGTGCCTAGTTTATGCTTTCTTCATTTCTTCTATTTCAGTTTTTAGTTTATGCCCAATGTTACTCATATCTTTTGAGGGATTGTACTGTGCGTGGGGTGGTATGTGGGCCCTGCGTCTGTCTTGCCACATGGCTAGGGACTCTCATGGGGAAAGAGGTGTAGAAATTTGTGCTCACTCCACGCTGGTGCTGAACATCTGGCTATGTGAAACTGTGAGACTCAGCTCTGGAGGTGAGGGAGCACAGTCTGAGGTCCTTGGGAAGTTGAAGCTCTTGACTTGGGAGTCCCTGTGCCATAAGGCAGCCAGACACTAGCAGATTCTCATATGGACTGTATTTGCCTGCAGCCAAAGGGGTGAGTGGGAGAAGCTTTGGCTGTGTCCCACAGGTAAGAGAGTTTTTGGCCGTAGAGTCTCACTTGGCTGTGTGGCAGCTACTCACTTGCCTTGGTTTGCTGAGTTTGTGGTCTCTATATCTGGGAATGCAGAGAGTTCTTCTGCGAGATATTAGGCAGCAGCTCTGTGGATGAAGACCTGATCCATTGTTCCCCATACGGATTTTGAAGAGACCATGGTCTTATGATATTTATTTTCATGGTGAAAAGTGGATAGAAACTATCTCTCAATTTTCCAGGATGGGCCTGAGGTTAAATATGTTTTGTAAGGAGGAAGGTCTGGGAAGAAATGTTTAATTGGTTATGCCCCTCTGGCCTTTAGGTATCTCATTAATATGGAGATCTGTCTTGAGGCTCTGTGGCCTGTAGTCAAGTCCTCTACCTGTGGAGGGCCTAGTTGGCATTGACCCACATAACTGCTCAGATTTATAGGGGTCTGTGGCCTCCTATCAGGATCCTAGAGTCTGGGAGTGTGGTGAATGCCTACCATCCCTTCCAGGGAACCCTGCAGGATTACCTGCTGGTCACTGGGGTTTCAAACAGAGCTCAACCAGAAATCAGGCTGCCATTCAAGGTCCTAAAATCATTCACCTGTTTCTTTGTAATTTTTACTTTTTATATATTTTTTTAAATACCTATATCTGTTTGAATGCATTTTTCTTTGTTTCCTTAAGGAATTTATTAGTTTCCTCTTTAAAGGCCTCTATCATCTTTGTAAGATTAGATTCAAGATTATCTTATGTATCAGTTTTGATAGGATATCCAGGACAAGGAATTGGTGCGGCAGTATTCCAGGCTGAGTGTTCTCAACACTGCATAGACCTCCACAGAGAAGAAGAAAACTTTGCGGTTCTTGTGGAGACCCACAAGGCTTATCAGGACAACAGAATGAGCCCAGAGCCAGACAATGGAGGCCAGGAGACCATGTGCATACAACTTACCACTTCCATCATTGCCTATGCAGACCAGGCTGGGAAGGAATTGATGGGGCAGTGGTCCAAGGTGGTTGTTCTTGGGGTCCCCGCACACCTCCATGGGGAAGCAGGATGTTCTTAAGAATTAAATAGGCTTTCCGTCCATAAGTTTCTTCTTGTCAGGTATTTATTTGGTCATAGCAACATAAAAGAATAATATTGAAAATTAGTGCCCCAAATAGGATAGAATTACAATGATAATCTTTAATGTGAACTTAACTGGATCAATTACCTAATAAAGATAGCGTTCTGATTCCATTCTATAGAGTTTATCCTGAGGAAGAAAGATCCATTATAATGTGGGTAGTATTGTACATAGGTTAAGAAAAAATAAATTTAGATGTGTGATGATACTCCTTTCTCGAGCTCCTGGTTGTAGACCTAACATGAGCAGCTGCTTTGCTCTCTTTTTGGCTTGCTTATTCTACAAAGAATGACTGCTTGCCTTCTTAAAACCTGAGCTAAAATAAACCCTTCCTTCATCAAGTTGAGTTTGTATATTGTGACAGCAATTAGAAAAGGACAATGAGGTTTTGAGCTCCTATACCACACTATTCTGTAATGCCCCCTGAACATACTCATAAACACACACACACACACACAAACACACAAACACACACATGCAAACACATAGACATTTCCACATATCTATCAAATTTTCATACAAAATCATAAGTGATTTTTTGCTATAAATTCAAAGACATAAAATCTACTGTATCTTATAGTTGACAAATGAAAGACTAGAAAGTGATTATTCCCATAAAGATAATCATTTTAGTGGAATATCTTTTAGAGTCCAGTGTGTGGTTGGCAGAGAGTGACAGTTGGAATAGTGAAGAGAATTAACTAAGAAAATACTTTTAATTAAGATTAACAGCTTTATACCAAACACATTCACAAGAAACACTCAAGGACAGAGTATAGCATTCTATTGCCTATTAGAGTAGAGGTACCATCTCAAGAACACATCCAAATGTGCTACCTATATGAAGCAGGAAACATTTCTTTAATTTTTTTCCTAAGGTAATCCCACCACTGACTGCCCTTAGGAAGACAAAAATCCAACCAGCAAATAGGCAGACTCATCAATTCCAAGGTATCTTGCTGTTTTCTAGCTTAAAGTTCAGTTTATTTCCTTTTCTGAAAATCTGATATTTATATAATTTCAAATGGTTTTATTTCTTTTGAATAACCATGTCTTGCCTTTATAGTAGTGTCAATGAAGCAAAAAGACATCTATGACCTTCCTAGCTCTATTAATTCCTACTGCTTGCAACATTTATTTGACTACCCTGTGAAAACCAGTCATGGTCCTGGAAATTTTATAAACATTTTCATTAATATTTTACATTTTTCCAAATGTCAGCCTTTTTCTCAGTCCTACAGACTTGATAACCACCTCAATTTACTGTTACAAAAGTAGCCATCTTACTCTTCCACAAGTAGAGAGCAAATCTCTATTTATGAAGCAAGTTAGAAAAACAGTTCTTGCCTTGGGTTTCTCCCAGTTAAACAGGGAGGTCAAATACATTCTTATCACTCCTGGCAGCAGTCGTGACCCTTTCTTTAGTACTTAGTAATGGAAAAAATGCTGCAGGCAAAAGTGTTAGCTCTCTTTTGGAAAGCAATGGAATGGAAATAAAAGGGAGAAGGAAGCATATCAACATTGGGTTAGGGAGTGAGGGCACAGATAACGTTATAACTGTAGAGTGTGTGAAAGAATTTGGGAGAGAATGAAAGGGTGAGTATGGAAACATTGATAAGGGGGAATCAATAATGATTGCAATATCAGGAGACAGGAAACAACTGTTTTCTCTCTAAATACTAGGTTTGAAACAATGATGCTTTTATTTAATTTTTTCTCTTGTGACAACAACAGTAGTTGGGGCATAATTACTCTGATGTCTGAAAATACCAGGCATCTATATCAAACATTATGTGTATATGTGTTTTTCAATTTATTTTCTTGAGTGTTGTATATAATCTAGAAAGTATTTAGGGTAGATGGGTGGCTATCATTAAATTTTACTCTGAGACCATACTATTTTAGGTCAATGACTAGCTTATCTGCTTATTTGGTGTATATATATGATAATGACTGGATTTGAAGTGTGTGTATGAAGTCTAGAAAGGGATAAATAATCAAGCAAAAGACAAGAGAGTATACAGGTCAACAGAAGAGTACTTATTTAATATCTGAAAGGTTCTGGCTTTAATACTTTAAAATATTAGTAATAAAATAGCAACAAATCACAACAAATGATGGAAAACATAACCAAATGCACCAAAAAGATAGGAAATACAGGAAGCTAGAAATTTTGAAATTTTGAAATTCAAGAAAGAGAGATGGGGGAGGGAGGGAGAGGGAAAATGAAACGGCTGAAGTGGGTACTTTTACTTATTAAACAAGCTTGGTGAGCTGAGAAGGATACTAGAACCTAAATAACAATAGAAGAGAATCCACAGAATTGTTCTCTGAATTTGACATGTGTAATGCATAATGTATTCCTACATTTGCACTTATGTACACACAGTAGTAGCATTAATAGTAATAATAGTAATTGAAAATAATAATAATGACAATAGAAGAAATTTTATACGAAGTGAAAACGTAAGGGTTTTCTAAAAAGTCAGTTATGATGGATGATGTTTTGCTAAGACTAACAGGTGAAAGAATATTTCATTGAAGCTGACACAGGTGAAAGACCATGGCAGAATCATGAAAGAATGTTTAGCTGAGGCAGACACAGAAGAGGAGGGTCTGCTAAAGCAAGCATGTGAAAGAACTTGTGTTGAAGGATATGTTGCTAATGACATGCATGTTTTGGTCCACCTTACATTTGAACTCCATTTTATGTGAATCCATACAGACAAATGCACCAAAAAACTTCTTGTGGTGTGCTTCAGTTTCTTGCTGCTTCCTCAGACTCAGGCTGATTGGCACAGTGATGTCAGCTGAGAGAGACTCTTGTGAAGCAAGACACATGCTGAGGCAAGACGCCTGGAGTACATGAGCAAATAATAAAAAAACTCAACTGACAGTGAAGATGGGCTGGGATCTTGACTTGCTTGCATAGTAAAATGCTGTTGGTCTAGTGTCTTTGCTATCTTCTGTCCATCAAGAGAGGCACACTAGAGATCTACATCTGATAAAACTCCTGCCTGGCTGTTCCTGCTAGGTCTTACCACCTGCTGCTGTCCTGACACTATTGAACTGGACTGGTGGTAACCAGTGCTTGACAATATAGATGGAATTTGCTCCAAAGAACCATTTCTAAACAGATCTACTTCTCCCAGTATCCTTTCTTTTCTACTACCTCTGGTGGGTGGTGGGCTAGAAGAGAAGTTAAAGTATTTAATGAACCATCATTAAAAGTAGCCTTTGTAAAACATTAAAGTTACATTTAAGGATATCTTTCCCTTTGTCAGGTATTATGATTTTAATTTCCCCCAAAGTCAGAAAGATTATAATAAATAAATCTCAAAAGGAAGTATTTAAATCTCTCCTAACTTGGAAGGAATCTATGCTGATAAAATATATTGTTCCCCATCACAGAGATCTTTTTCCTACATCTCCCTCAAAGTATCCTTTGAAGATATCCTTTCTTTTCTGAGAGGGTAGGTCTCCCCTGTGAATCTCTCACTGAGGTCAGACAAGTCAACCCTGTTGAGGAATGGATACCACAGTCAGGGAGTAAACACTGATTTCAAGAGAGTCATTTTGAAACTAACAGAGTCTATGTGTTTATAAATTCATTAGTTTTGCTAAGAGTATGCTAAGTTGAAAATACATGAGTTATTTCTTTATTTACATTAAAGATGAGAATTCCATTCAAAATATTTTCTTCATTTCCATTTGTATTTGTGAGGTTCTGCTTATATGAGAGGACAACTTTTAGGAGTTAATTCTTACCTTAATCCTTATTGTAGAAGGGCTTCTCTTAGTTGTGGCTCCATGTACATCAGGCTAAATAACTCAGGAGCTTCTGGGTGATTTTCATTTTTCTCAAAACATCTTATTGCAGTAGCTCAGCCTTTGTATTACCATTGTACATCAATGTATCTGAGGTTTTTGTGTGTTCTGGAGATCAAACGGATCATCAGAGCCCTGATAGGCAAACAAAATTATTACCTCAATAGTTTCCTGGCCCTCTAAGTTTATTTGAGCTTTAGAAACAATAAAATTCTTAAACAATTATTTATTTTAAAGAGAATATCTAAGGAATAGGATATGAATGAATGTGAGACGTCCTTCAAAATCAGAGGAGGGAAGAAGAAACAGAGAAAAGGTAAGAGAAAAGGTAAAGAAGGAAGAAAGAAAGGAAGGAAGGAGGGGAAGGAAGAAAAAAGGAGAAAAGAAATAAAGAAGAGTAAAGAAGGAAGAATGAAAGACAGATATACAAACAGACATATCTGTGTATGGTGGCATGTGCATTAATTCCAGGGCTAGGGAAGCAAAGTAAGTGGAACTCTGAGTTTGAGGCCAGTCTAGTTTACAGAGCAAGTTCCAGAACACCAGGACAGTCTTCACAGCTACACAGAGAAAGTATTTTCTTAAACAACTGAAAGGAAAGTAAAAAGACTCTTATTTCCCTAACTGAATATAATTAAAGCATTGCTTCTTGGGGCCTCCTTGTCATTAGATACTTTGGGTCTCTGGATTGTACCATGATTAACCTGTACTTTATGTTTAACGTTCACTTGTAAGTAAGTACATACAATGCATGTCTTTTTATGTCTAGGTTAGCTCACTTGGGATGATATTTTCTAGTTTCATCTATTTGCCTGCAATTTTCATAATCTTTTTTTTGAGTAACTGAGTATTATTCCATTCTCTAAATAAGCCACATTTTCTTTATCCATTCTTCTTTTGAGTGACATCTACATTGTTTCCAGTTTCTGCCTATTCTGAATAAAGCAGTATGAACATAGTGGATCAAGTGGCCTGGAAATATGGTGGAACATATATTAAGTGTATGCCTAAGGAGTGGCATAGTTGTGTCTTGAAGTAGAACTATTCCCAATTTTCTGAAACTCTTAGATTGATTTCCAAAGTGCTTGTAAAAGTTTGCACTCCCACCAGCAATGGAATAGTGTACTCCTTGCTCCACATGCTTGCCAGCAAGTGCTGTCCCATGAGTTTTGATTTTAGCTATTCTGGTGGGCGTAAAGTAGAATTTCAGTGGATGGATAGAAGGGATGAGGAAGGGAACATTGTGTGTGTGTCCGGGGTGAGGGTCAGGGAGAGACTCTGGGAGAGAGAGCCTAGAGAATGAATGAATATTGGTGGATGGCAGGGTGTCAGGCATCTCTGTGCTAGAGACCAGGGATGAAGGAGGCTCTAGAAGTCTATGAGGTTAACTCCAGCTGAGACCCCTAGCAATTGGGCACATGGGGCTTGTATTGACTATCTTCTGTAGCCAGGCAGGACTTCCAGTGGAGAAATAAAGACACCAACCCATGCACAAAACCTTCCATTGAAAATGTGTCCTGCCTACAAGTGCAGTGGTTAAAGACAGAACAGAGACTGAGGGAATGGCTAGCCTGAAGTGAAAACTTAACGTTTCTTTAGAAAATCAATTGAGTAGGATGGTGGTTTGCTAAAACAGACATGTGAAGAGGGTTTTTCTGAAGAAGACACAGGAAAAAGATTGTTTTACTAAAGCAGACACATGTAAAAAACATGAGAAGGATTCTTCAATAATGACACACATATATTGGTTTACCTTACATGTGTTGTTGAGCTCTATTTGGCATGGACTCAGGCTGATTGGAAGAGAGATGTCAGTTGATACAGCCTCACATGGAGTTTTGCTAATGCAGACTCACATGCTGACGTAAGACACATAGTGAATCAAGACCTGTGGAGGACATATGATGTTTGGAGGGAGTATAAATAGGGCTCAATGGACAAAGATGAAGGCTAGGCTTGGCTTGCTTATGTAGTTAGCTCTGCAATGCTTCTTGATCTCCGCTTGGCTGACAGTGGCATAGCTGAGAACTTCTCCTGACATCCCGTGTGGTCCTGGTCCCTCCTGGTAGTTCTGGTCCTCCTGCTGACTCATGCTAATTAGACTGAGGCCTAGCTGATTTTGCTAGGTCATGCCACCTCTGATGATTCATGTTTACTTTCCCAACACTACTGAACTGGACTGCTGCTATATACATGGAGTGTTTGTCAATGGATTGAGCTGCTACTGCTGACCTAAGAACAAAACTGCTCATTTCTTGACAACACAGATGGCATTTACTCCAAAGAACCATTTCTAAACAGATCCACTTCCCCATATTCTAATAAGTTGCAGAGACCAATTACCAATTGTTCTTCTGGTCACAGGATTTATTTAGGAGAGTTTTTACTCTAAAAGAGCATTTATGTTTGGATGTTTTCTTTTTCTTTTTAAGAGAATTCAGTTCCATGACAAAACATGTGTTTCCCACATAACATAGTTTGTGCTTAGTAAGTATCCCCTAGACTTGTGGTTAGGTTCCTTTTGACTTCCGGATGGGAGCAGAACCTGGAGCAACTACAGGGCCATATAGGATGCTGCCTTTATGCCCAAGCAGGATCTATGCAGGGAAGAGATGGCAAAGGCAGTGGCTTGCTGTGGTAAGGGCTCCTACTGTGACAGGAGGGATCCAGAGCACTGAAGAGTTGTTCTGTAAATACAGATCAACAGCTACAGAATTAGTGATCTCTCTGGAGCTCAGCATTCCAGAAAATGATCAGATTTCTAATGGGAGATATAAACTGAATTACAGAAGGGCAGGGCTAGTTTTCAGACTGCTGAACCAGAAGTTAGGCTTACCATCAGGGAGAGGGAAAATATTGGCAAGTAAATCTGGCTTCAACAGCAGGGAGTATGCCCAGAATAGTGACAGGCAGGAAGCTAGGAGGACACTGAAAGCCCAAGCTGTCAGCAGAGTGCTACACACTTGTCACCCCATACATAGAACCTCAGTAGGCTGAATGATAGAAAGGAGCTTGAGCCACAGGAACAAGGCAGTATCTGAGATCGGGCCACAGGCACCCTTGATCTCTGCCTCAGCCTTGCCTGGAGCATTCTCTTCCCTGTAATGGACCTGATGATTAAAAAAAAAAAGCTCTGAGTATCAAAGACCTTGTCCAATTAAACTGCCAGCAACTTCAGTGCTTTGCATTAGAATCTTTGTCTTCCCTTGTGTTTTCTGGAAGCAGAAGGATAAAGGCACTTTTCTCCAATTAAAAAATTGCAGCATGAAGAATGTCACACTTGACTATGACAGTAAAGAGACTTCATTAGGTTTATTTTTCTAATACCTCTGGAAACTTTATCAGAGATCAAAAGCCTCGAAGTCTTTTATTTTTGTTAGACAGAGAAAAATATATTTCCATTCATTTAGAAAAAACCATTCTATTCTCCTTTAAGACTAATTCAATACATGACCTATTGTTAATTATCTTTATTTTGCTACTAACAGTTCAGTATTTAAGCCCATAAAAAATACTCTTAGTAATAAGGGGTTTTGATTAAAGAAAAATAACACAGGCAAAAATTCATCCCATAATTGAAGCAACAATCAAGAATTGCATTTGTTTAGTATTATTGTGTTTTTATTCTCAGACTAGTGTTACTTACCAAATTATAAATGTACTCAGCTGTTCTTATTTTTCTGAAAGATGCCATGCACATGTCTTATGGGTAAATAAAGAGGGTACAGATTGTATTAGAAAGGAGGACTTGACTACTAAAGGCTTCACCTGAATTCATTATACAATCATTTTTTTCTGTATTGTCATTATTCATATACAAATGAATAAAAGAACCACATGAAGACTGAGATGCTGGCATAATTAAGTCTAAGCTATGCTGTTTGTAATACAAGAAAAATGAGGCCTGGACATACTGAAGTGAGAGATTATTGTCTTGCTAAAAGAATTGAATTGAATCAACAATTGGTGATTTCTTTTTCTGTCTGAAATAAGTCTGCTTATGAAATAACATCGTCTCACCGATAACATGAATATCACTTAAAACAGAGGTTCTTAATACCCTGTCTTCTTTAGGGAAATCTACCTGGCCTTGCAGTCTTCACTACCTGTAGACTTAAGTTTGAGTAAAATAAAAAGTCCATGAAAGTTGCCAGAGTGTTTTATTCTTTACTAGTTAAAAATAATTAACTACTTTATTTTTTTCCAACCCAAATGTTTTACCCTCCCAGTGTTCTCCCTCATAGGGTTCTTCACTTCATTCCCTCTCCCCTTCACTTCTGTGAGGGTGCTCTCCCCCACCCAAGCATCCCTCTTCCCTGGAGCATCAAGTATTTACAGGATTGGGCACATCCTCTCCAACTGAAGCCAGACAAAGCTGTCCTCTGATGAATACATGCTGAAGATTTTGGTTGTTGGCTTAGTCTCTGGTTTCTTCCAGGGGCCAGGTTAGTTGACACTGATTGTCTTCCTATGGAGTTATCATCCCCTTCAGCTCCTTCAGTCCCTCCCCTAACTCTTCCATAGGAGTCCTGGACCTTTATCCAATGCTTGGCTGTAAGTATCTGCATCTGTCTCTCTAAGCTTCTGGTAGAGTCTTTCAGAGGTTTTTATTTTGAATGTCAGATACACAGTTCAGAAACTTGAACTTATATTGGTTTCTTTCTTCTAATATAATATAAACCTGGATAATCTCACTAGCTAATACATATTATTCTGGTACTGAAAAGCTCTGTTAGTCATTTTTTCTCATGGATGTTACAATAGAAGGGGCAGGAAGCAAGTAATGGTGGTTTATTTAAGGTTCATTTAAGGCTAACAGTTTGTGGATTTGCGTGTAAGTGTCCATCATGGTGGAAAAAGCGTAAATGGCAAAAGAGGGAGGCACTATGTCCCAGGAGTCACAATGCATCTTCCGTCAGAAAACAGAAAAGGAACAACAAATGCATCCAGGCTATAAAGCTTCAAAGTCAACACCAACTCACCTACTTCCTACAATAAGGATCTACCTTCTAAAGATTCCACAGCATTCCCTGTTTATTCGAACATGTGCCTAAACACACAAGCTTATGGGAACATTTCACTAGGAAAACACAACAGAACTATGGGTGTTTATGCATTGCATGCTTCCATTTGTTAGAAATTGAATGGTTGAGGTACCTTAAACACAGCTTATACTACATTAGTTATATAACTGACTAGCATCTCAAACAATTCCTAAAACTTGTTCTGCATCCTTTGGTAGTCTTGACTCTGCCTAGATTTGCCAGCTATTCCTGGTTCCTTGGGCTTCTTGATCAGTATTAAACATAGAAGAGTAGATGGCCATTGGAAGACAAGGCTCTTTTTTTCATTTATGATCAGGAGGACACTTCAAGATCAGACCATGCCTGCTGGATATTTTGTGTGCTATACCAAATTTATTACCAGAAATAAAGGTATATGATTACCAGTGCCACAGGAAATAATCATATATTGTGAATAAAAATAACATACACATACACAGACACACACTTAGATGATTACATGTGTATCCAAGAAATATTACATATGTATACCAAAATGAAATCTTTCTGATTTGTGGTCTGGTTCAAAGTCTGGTATTTATAATTGCTTTCTCACTCTATTATTCTATGATCCTTTGCTTTAATCAAGCAACTTAGTTGGTTAAGGTTCTTGACCTATTGGAAGGGCATAAACATTTATATTGGATAAACAGGAGCTATTGATTGCTCTACCTATATTAGGTTCATAATTGCAGTCTGACTTCAATTGTGGTGTCACATTTACATACCTAAATGTATCCCTTTATTGCTTTACAGTTCTTACTGTGGAATACACTTCAACTTCCCTTTCTGATTAGAATCAATCAACTTCAGTAGCTATTAGTTGATTAATTAAACAAGAGAAGTCTAAAGCAGTTAGTATCTGTCTGAAATCCCACATGAGTTCATACTTAGTTGAAAGCAAACTTCCTTTTGAAAAACAGACGTGCAGGAATAGTTTAAAGATAAGAGAACAGAAAGAAAGGGGAATCAATCTAAGTCAGTGTAGCTAGCAGTGATGTATATCACTGTTTTGTTTATATTGATGAAGTTATTTATTTACTTTACATACTAGTTGCAGTTTCCCTTCTCCTCTATTTCCAGCCATCCTCTCTCACGGCCTCCGATACACCTCTTCTCTGCTTCTCTTCAGAAAAGCCAGGGTCTTTCATGTGATATCAACCACACTTGGCAAATCAAGTTGCAGTAAGGCTAGGTACATCTTCTTCTATTGAAGCTAGACAAGAAAGCCCAGTAAGGAGAAAGGGATCCAAATAAGCAATGTATAAGACACAGACAGACCCTGCTACTGCTATATGAGTCCCTTATAAGGACCTAGGTGTACAACTGTTACATATGTGTGGAGGGCCATCCAGTTCATGCTCTCCAGTTGTCAGCTCAATCTCAATGAATCCCATTGGACCTGGGTTTATTGATTCTCTTGTGTTATCATTTACCTATCTGGCTTGCTCAAACCTTCCTCTTTTTCCACAGGATTCTCCAGGCTCCACTTAATATTTGGCTGTGGGTCTCTGCATCAGTTTCCGTCAGTTGCTGGGTGAAGCTTCTCTGAAGACAGCTATACTAGCCTCCTGTCTGAAATATAATAGAATACCATTAATTGTGTCATGGGTAGGCTCCATCTCTCACGGCATGAGTCTCGAGCTGAGCCTGTCCTTGGTTCACCCTTTCCTCAAATTCTGCTTTATTGTTTACTTCTACACATTTTGTAGGCAGGACAAGTTGTGAGTTTAATGCTTTGTCACTGGGTTGGTGTCCCGATCCCTCCATTGGAAGTCCTGCCTTGTTAAGGGAAATGGCTAGTTCAAAGACCATAATCCCCATTGCTCTAAGTTTTATCTAAGGTCACCCTCATAGATTATTAGGAGCTTCCATGGTCCTAGATTTCTAGCATGTCTCAGAGATACTCCACTCACCTAATCCAGTTGTTTCTGCCAGTAATGTCTCCCTCTGTTCTCATCAAAAGGATCATCTTGAGTGAGGTAACACAGATTCATAAAAAAGACAAAACATGTTATGTATTCACTTATAAGTGGATATTACCCATAAAATACAGGATAACTCTTATACAAACACAGCCCCAACAAGCTAAGTAACAAGAAGGGATAAAAAGGAGAACACTTGAATCTCACTGAAAAGGGGGAAATAGACACCAGATGTGGATAGAAAAAGGGAACTGGATAGGGAGGCAGGGGGAATGGGAATAAGAAGAATGTGGTGGAGATGATCACTCTTATTGGCTGAATTTGGAATTCTGAACCAGTGATTCCTGGCTATGGTTATAGCAACTCCATGTTCTGAATGCTAGTTCTTAATATATATTAATTCCTGAAGAATTAAATTTAACCCTAAAAAATTTCTATAGATAATATAGCTGAATATGCAAAATGCCATTGCCTGTTAAATCATGAATGTTGGGAAATGTGTTTGAATTGATGGATTGTGAAACTAGGTCACTTTCTGAGTTACTTGATCAAAAGCATTGTTCTGCAAGGTATCAAGACAGGAGTCAAGACATTAAGCAAGTTCATGAATTATACTTTTGACAGAAGTGTGAAATAAATAAAGGTGCATCTATTCCTAGAAGCCTATTTCAATTCATCTAAGATGTAAGTTGTCCAATATAGTTAAGATGCCATTAGGTGTCTGGATTATCCCAGGTAATTTACTACAGCAGAAACTTGTGTGAATACATATGGATGTTAAAGTGGCTCTTCCTAACCTTGAAAAACACTCATCCTCAGAGGTAATTCTAGATACTTTGTAGATGTCATCAATCCATATATCCACCTTATCAATTCAGTTTACTAAGTAACATGAAATTTCATACTTAATAATCCAACCTCTACTAATACCCAATAGTAATCCCAAAATATTTATCTAGATGGGAATAGTTATCCCACAGGATGGCAGACTTTGCTTCATAATTTTAATGGGTCTACACAAGGCTCCAAGTAATAAGTCTCTACTACTGACACTCCAAGCCTGAGAATCTGTCAGAAACTGTCATCAGTGTCCAAACAGCTTATAAGGAAATCTACACTTTCACAGATTTATTTTTTCTCAAGTCACCCAGAGAGATTAGTTTTTTATAAATTTACTAAATAAGCTGGAATATCCTAATCATATCCTAATTATAAAAGCAATCTCATAGAGCTCATTAGTATTAGAAGTGGTGAGATTCAACAATTTATCTTTTATTCTATATTGGATATCTCAACATAGCCCATATTACTGGATACTGAGAATGTTACTCAGATAAAATCCAAGTGTAATTTCCTGGGTATATTTTCTGCCCTTTGACATGTAAATGCCTTGCCTGTGATTCTGGAGTAGTTCTTAGTTCTTCCCAGCTAGTTGCAATCACCATAATGTCATCAATATAAAGAACCCATATGATGACTTGCAAAAGGAAAATGCAATCAAGATCTCTTTGCATTGAATTATTATGCATAATACATAATTGATACCCATGTGCAGTAACACAGAAAGTGCACAATGCTAGCATGCTGACTGCAAGTAAGGTGATTATACTGTCCCTAAAATGGTCTCCATCTACATTGACAGAACTATTGTTAAAAACTAGTTTCCAAGAAAAGCACAGACTTGGATAATGAATAGAGCCATATATGGTACGGTAGTTGTACATAGAATTTCTATTTGTTTATGGTTTCAATAATCCAATGTATCTCTCTGTAACTCTCCATGATTTAATTTTTCCCCCTACAGGGCAAATAGGTTAACTGATCAGTGATGTGATGAAAATTAACAGTATTGGATCTAAATTTCTTCACTAAGGTACCCATTTATTCAGTCTCCTTGGAATTTAATATTTTTTGTTGTTTACTTGTATTTTAGTATATCCCCAGAAATGATAGTTATAGATTCTTTCACCTGGGTTTTTCTGCTATCATCATCCTTACTTCACAAGGCAGGGAGTAAAGAAAGGGATGCTGCTTCCTGTTAGATTTGCCTATCTCTAGTATGCATGCTGGGGTTAAAGTAATAGTTACAGAGTGAGTTGGAAGAAACATTGGGCCCACTGTGAGATGAAAAATTGAGGGTCATTGAGGTGGCTTATCAGATTATTAAATATATTGGTCAAGTCTAATATCCTGTGCTGACCTATCCCAAGCCATATGAATGTGAAAGGGGGGAATTGATTCTACAGTTGTTTTCTTACCAAAATATCATGCACATACAAACAGTAAAAATAAATATTTTATAACCTCTATTACTCATATGTCCTCTAAAAGCCTATATGCTGCCGGGTTTCAATAGGGGATGGTTTTCATAGACTTACATAAGTGTGGCCTTGGCCTTGTTAGGAGAAGTATATTACTGGGATCAGCTTTGTGATTTCAGAAGTGCATGCCAGGCCCAATTTCTCCCTCTTGCCTAGAGATCATGATATAGAACTCTCAATTACTTCTTTAGCACTATGTCTTCCTGTATGCTGCCATGCCACCCATCATCATCATCATCATCATCATCATCATCATCATCATAAACTAACTCTCTGGCACTGTAAGAAATCCCCAGTTAAATTATTTTATGAGTTGCCTTGGGCATAATGTCTCCTCACAGCAATAGAACAATGATTAAGACAGTGAGCCTATGTGACCTTTTTTACCTCCTAGGATTAATATCAATTCAGAGTCCATATCGTGTAGAGTTTTCTAAAACTTGGTCATTTTGTTTGTCTCAATACAGTTACCCTAGTAAAAATACAGGTTGCATTGAGAAAGCTGGGAAAATGATTTCAGATATTTGTCTGCCTGAGTACAAAACCTCTGAGAGGTTCACACAAAAGTTTTTGTCGACACATATCTCACATCTTTACCACACTTTCCATCCATCCCTGACACTCTGGTAAAGGACTTTAACAGAGATCACTTCATGATAGGAAGGGCAGCATGGAAGGATGTTCTCTCATGTGTCTTATATAAAGGAGTTATCCCATTTATGAAGGCAGAGCAGTCAATAATTCCCTGTGTGACCCAACTCTAATATGATCATGTGGAGTACATATGGATTTAGTATAATACAGTTGAAGTCAAGCTATTACCATTATACCAGAGATTGTCTTGATTGTCTTCTGTGTTCTCATCTAATCCATAGTAACTAACATTACAATTTGTTCAAGATATTTTCTACCTCTCTAAACTTTAACAAGGTTCAATTGAAAGTGTGAAATATTTTATTAGAGGAGTTTGGCTGGATTTAAACAATAACATGAGAGTATAACAACTTTGGTCCGGCATGTCATTAATATTGCGTTGTCTAAAGATTTGAGATGGTTGTATCATCTAAACATTCAGTGGTTCTTTGGATTATTTGTAGTTGTTCAAGATGTCAAAAGCAGACACGTTAAAAAATTCTACATAATATAGTAATAAGAATGTTACAAAGAAAATTGTATTAATTATTCATCTCATGGAAAATAGAAATGGAAAGGCATTTGGAATACTTTTCTTAAAGGCAAGTTTGAAATGTTCTTTGTGTTGTTTAGAAACTATATTCATTAGATGAAATTAATGTACTGAATAGATAATTACAATAAAGGATCATAGTTAATGATACACTGCCTTACATAATTCCTCCAGGAAGAAAACAATATTTGTTCTCTTCCTAATTATGACTGTTAAGAGTATGAAGTAGAGTACATAGTTGTGAAAATAACTTGTGTGATTAGCGATTTATTTTTTTCTACCATTCATTTAAATATTGCCAAAGACAAATAAAATAGGTCTGTTCCCATATTCGATATCTTCAAATATTCTATGATACATAGACATCTGCTGCAGAACACAGTAAGTTAATGAAAGCTCATTGAAAAATGCAAAATCCAGTCACATTGTGTTTAATCAAATAACATAAAACCAGAAAATTACATTAGAATATTCATTGAAATCATAGATAAAATAATTGGGTGAAGTTTGATGCCTATGTGGTTTAATATCTTTCCTTTTATTTATTACAAACTACTTAAGCATTCCCCTTACCAAAAGCCATTGAGTGAGTGACCAATTGGCAAAGTTAATTTTTTTGTTTTCTTCTGATTAAAAATTTGTAGCTTCAGGTAAGTTTTCAGCTATATAATTATCTGACTGAGCAAAATTTCTCTGAATGGCCAAATCCAGATTATTATTCATGCATATTTCACATCTTTACTCAGCTTTTTGTCCCTTCCTGATAATTCTTGATACTATGACAAAATAACTTTAATAAGGACCATACTCTTTCTTAACATGGTAGGAAGGTTGAATGCCAGAATGAAAAGAAAATACCTTATACATTTATATAGTGGAAATTTATCTTGTATGTAAAAACAGGATGATTATCTTCTATATTCCCTTAAATACACCTATAATATCTCATTGAAGTAGAAGTTTTGATTCCATGTGTATACCTATTTCTCAATATTATAATATTTCAACTTCAAGACAGATAGTATCCAAATTAATAAAATCAGAACTGAAAAGGGTGACATAACAACAGAAACCAAGAAAATTAAAAAATCATCAGATACTACTACAAAAGCCTATACTTTACAAAATTGGAAAATCTGGATGAAATGGACAATTTTCTAAACAAATACCAGTTACCAATGTTATATCAGGAGCAGATAAACTATCCAAACAGTCCTGTAACCCCGAAAGAAATAGCAATAGTCATTAAAAGTCTCCCCACCAAAAAAGTCAAGGACCAGACTGTTTTAATACAGAGTGCTATCAGACCTTCAAAGAAGACTTAATGCCAATTCTCTATAATCTGTTCCCCAAAATAGAAACAGAAGGAACATTACCCAGTTCATTCTATGAAGCCACAACTATGCTCATACCTAAAACACAAAGACTCAACAAAGAAAGAGAACTTCAGATCAATCTCCCTTATGAATATGAATGCAAAAATACTCAATAAAATTCTCGCAAATCGAATCCAAGAACACATCAAAACAATTATCCATCATGACCAAGTAGGCTTTATCTCAGCAATGCAGGGTTGGTTTAATATACAGAAATTGATCAATGTAATCTACTATGTAAACAAACTCAAAGGAAAAAAAAAAAACATGATCATATCACTAGATGCTGAGAGGACATTTGACAAAATTCAACACCCCTTCATGATAAAAGTCTTGGAAAGCTCAGAAATCCAAGGTCCATACCTAAACATAGTAAAAGCAATATACAGCAAACCAGTAGGCAACATCAAACTAAATAGAGAGAAACTTGAAGCAATCACACTAAAATCAGGGACTAGACAAGGCTGTCCACTGTCTCCCTACCTATTCAATATAGTACTGGAAACCTTGGCCAGAGCAATTAGGCAACAAAAGGAGGTCAAATGGACAAATTGGAAAGGAAGAAGTCAAAATTTCTCTATTTGCACTTATATGATAGAATACTTAAGTACCCTAAAACTTCCACCAAAGAACTCCTAAGCCTGATAAACAATTTGAGCAAAATGGCTGGATATAAAATTAACTCAAACAAATCAGTAGCCTTCCTCTACTCAAAAGATAAACAGGCTGAGAAAGAAATTATGGAAATGACAACTTTCACAATAGTCACAAGTAATATAAAATACTTTGGTGTGAATCTAACAAAGCAAGTAAAAGACCTTTATGACAAGAATTCCAAGTCCCTGAAGAAAGAAATCGAAGCAGATCTCAGAAGATGGAAAGATCTCCCATGCTCATGGATTGTAAGGAGTAATATAGTAAAAATGGCTATCTTGCCGAGAGCAATCTACAGATTTAATGCAATCACCATTAAAATTCCCACTCAATTCTTCACAGAAATACAAAGAGCAATCCTAAAATTCATTTGGAATAACAAAAAACCCAGGATAGTGAAAACTACTCTCAACAATAAAAGAATTTCTGGGGAAATCACCATCCCTGATTTCAAGCTGTACTACAAAGCAATTGTTATAAAAAAAACTGCATGGTATTGGAACAGGGACAGGCAGGAGGATCAATGGAATAGAATAGAAGACCCAGAAATGAACCCCATACCTATGGTCACTTGATCTTTGACAAAGGAGCTAAACTATCCAGTGGAAAAAAGACATTTTCAACAAATAGTGCTGATCCAACTGGAGGTCAGCATGTAGAAAAATGCAAATTGATCCATACTTATCTTTCTGTACAAAGCTGAAGTCCAAGTGGATCAAGGACCTCCACATAAAATCAGATACACTGAAACTAATACAAGAGAAAATGGGAAGAGCCTCAAACACGTGGGCACAGGGGAAAATTTCCTAAACAGAACACCAGTGGCTTATGTTCCAAGATCAAGAATTGACAAATGAGATCTCATAAAACTCTAAAGCTTCTGTAAAGCAATGCACACCTTCATTAGGACAAGGCAGCAACCAACATATTGGGAAAAGATCTTTACCAATCCTACATTTGATAGAGGGCTAATATCCAAGGTATACAAAGAACTGAAGAAATTAGACTCTAGACAATCAAATAACCCTATTAAAAAAGGGGTACAGAGCTAAACAAAGAATTCTCAGCTGAAGAAACTCAATGGCTGAGAAGTACCTAAAGAAGTGTTGAGTATCCTTAGTCATCAGGGAAATGTAAATCAAAACAACCCTGAGATTCCACCTCACACCAATCACAATGGCTAAGATCAAAACCACAGGTGACAACAGATGTTGGCGAGCATGTGGAGAAAGAGGAACACTCCTCCATTGTTGGCGTGATTGTAAGATGATACAACTACTATGGAAAGCAGTCTGGAGGTACCTCAGAATATTCAACATAGTGTTACCTCTGGACCCAGTTATACCACTCCTGGGCATATTCCCAAAAGATGTTTCAACATACAACAGGGACACATGCTCTACTATGTTCATAACAGCCTTACTTATAATAGCCAGAAGCTGGAAAGAACCCAGATGTCCTTCAACAGAGGAATGGATATGGAAAATGTGGTACATTTACACAATGGAGTACTACTCAGCTATTAAAAACAATGAGTTCATGAAATTCTTAGGCAATTGGATGGAACTGGAAAATATCATCCTGAGTGAGGTACCCAATCACAAAATAACACACATGGTATGCACTCACTAGTAAGTGGATATTAACCAAAAGCTCACATACCTAAGTTACAACACATTGACCACATGAAACTCAAGAAGAAGAAGGAAGACCAAAGTGTGGGTGCCTTATTCCCTTAGAAGAGGTATCAGAATCCTCAACCAGAACTCCCAGGGTCTAAATCTCCAGCCTGAGAACACAAAGGGAAGGACTCATGGCTCCACCTGTATAGGTGGCTAAGGGTGACATTGTCAGGCATCAGTGGAAGTGGAGGGCCTTAGTCCCTGAAAGTTTGGATTCCCTAGTGTTGGGGAATTCGAGAGCATGGAGGTGTGATTGTCAGGATGGTGGGAGCACACCTCATAGAAATAGGATTATGGGAGATGGGATAAGGGGTTTTGGGGGGGGGATGGGAGAGGAGATTACATTGAAAGGTAAATAAATAAAATATCCAATAAAAATAAAAACAGATAATGGGTCTGGCAGTTGTAGTTGAGCAGTCAAGACTTTTTTTCAACAATTTAGTACAGGAATTTCATATAATCCTCAAAGACAAGGTTTTGTGGAAGAGATCCATGGAACTTTAAAAAGATACTATAGACATACTGTTGCTGAGACAAAGAATGATGCCGACCTGTGAGCTTGCTGAGTGCCCTGACAAAGGTGACTGGGGAACTGTATTGGACATATGTTCCTGACCCACCTTTGCTTGACTATATTCCAGATGAGACTAGCTGCCTTGACTCAAGTTTTTAGACTTTGTGGAATAGAGAATCGAAAAGAGAAATCATGTCTCTTGTTTTCTTCTTAAAGGTGACCAGCTATTAGGACTCAATCATGTATTGGTCTAGAAATCAATCCAAAATGGGAAATAACACTCTACTTTTGGAAGACTGAATCTGGACTTTGTCAAAGACATATTTGGAAGCTAGCTGTAGCTCGCTATGATGTTAGGATAGCAAGAGATAATGTTGGGACGGGTTCTGGATTTCAATCAAGGGTTAGTGAAGGTTTTAAAGCTCCTTTAATTGTCAAGCTAAAATTGGATTTGTATCTTCTATAGTATTTATTGTAAGTTGCATTGACTGTAATTTCCAATTATGTTAGTGTGTTGAAGCCTGGCATGTCTGTTATGGGGGTCTATCAACCAACTTTCTTCTCATTGCACTGAGTATTAGAAAACCTTGATTCTCTGAAAAAAGCTTGAAAGTGCTGGAAGAAGTCAGTTAGACTTTAAGCAGAAGCAAGAGGGTAGCAGACTTGATTATTGCTGGTAAAACAGCTTTAATTCCATTAATTACTAGCACCACTGCTTCTGCAATAGCATTGACACAAGGAGTTAAGACAACTATTTCTGTTAACCATCTAGCAATAAAATGTTAGTAATGTATTGAGTATATACAAAAGGATTTATATAGTTATCTGGAACAATAAATGATGCTCTATAACCCATTCAAATTATCTGAAGGAAGTTCAGGATTCAAGAGTTAGGAGCCATCCCAAGTGTCATAACAAATATCATAAGAGTAGTGTTACTATTGAAATTCACAGTGATTGTCATTATAATTAGAAAAAAGTTTAAAGACCCCTGTAGGATATTTGGCATAATCCTAACACCTCTCTGGGTGTGTTAACTTTGCATAGTGAGATTATGAATTTAAAGAATGCTGCTCTGTTGACCTTAGATGCTGTAGGTAATGCCAATAAAATTATCCATGGCTTGAGCTCAATATTTCCATTTTGGTCAAACCTTAGGAATGGCATATATAGGTTGATCAGGCTAGCCCTTCTTGTCCTTGGAATATTTTATTCCTGCCCATCATGTTAAAGCTTATCTTTAACAACATCAACATGTTGGCAGCCAAACCTGAAAATGGACCCCCAGACAGAGTTATTAAATGAACAGGCTGGCAATCCAAGGACGGGTAAGATTCTGCACAGAGCTTTTCTAACCTAAGACAGAAATCCATTGCCTTTGATAATGTATATTCTCTGATGGGTAAGGTAGGCATTCTTGTCAGAACAATCTAAGACAGGCTCAGTCTTGTTAACAAAATAAAAAATGGGGAGAGGTGGAGAGCCTTTGGGGCTACTTGGCAGGAATCTGACATGGGCCAAGGACAAAAAAATGAGATGCTTGGCCAAGGACAAGAAAATTGGCTGCTTGGCAGGAATATGACATTTGCCAAGGACAAGAAAATGGGCTGCTTGGCAGGAATATGACATTGGCCAAGGACAAGGAAGTAAGTTTCAAGCAGGTATCTGACATTAGACTAGAACAAAGAGGTAATTCCAGGTAGGAATCTAAATTGTAGGCTATAACAAAGAAGTAATCTTAGGCAGGAATCTAAATATTAGGCTAGAACAAAGAAGCAATTTCAGACAAGAATCTAAATTTTAGGCTAGGACAAGAAAGTAGGCTTCAGACATGAAAATGACCTTGGGCTAGGATAGGGAAGTAGAATCAGATACATTAGTCACCCTGATAAGCCTTTAGAAATAATGAGTGTTCATGTAACTGGTTTTAATACCTTGCTTTTTCTTTGACTGTGTTTATTTTATTGCTTTTTCCTCGACTATTTGCATCTATTGTATTGCTAGACTCTCAACCTAGAAATTACCTTAATTTATGTATGTAATCAAGATGGTATATAAGCATAAAGGAAGAGTGTGTATAGGATAGGGGGTTCTAGGGTGGGGAAATTGGGAAAGGGGATGACATCTGTATTGTAAATAAATAAAATATCCAATAAAAAAAGAAATCCAACTGTTAGACTTTTATTTACTGTACAGTTTATAAGTTATACCCTTTATAACATACATAAAACAAATTCTGCTCAATCATGGGTATAAAATGGAGAGTCACTTCTAAAGATTCTATTTGTTATGTTATTATTGTTTCATGGTTAGATTTATTGTGTTTTTCTTGATATTGAGGAAAATAGCTTCTTATGTTTCCATCTGAGTAGATACTGGAAAGTTGTCCAGTAAGGATGCCTGGTGAAACTACATGAGATAATGGCATTACATGATATGGAAGGAGGAGTTCAGTGTAGCAAATGTCATCAAAATATACTGGGATTTTCCATAATCATTGAGAGTCAATAATACACACATAGATAAAGATACCAGAGCTACTTGGTGAATAAATCAATGAACTTGCTAATTTTATCATTATTTAGAAAAATAGTATTATTTAATAAAAGAAACTTATATATAGAAGAAACTGAAGCTTAGACAAAAAGGATCTCAAGTCTTTTGAAAGCTAACATTTGTCTTGAACAAACGATTTATAACTAGGAGTAAGTGTGATTATAGGTAGCTCACCACCAGCAGAAAATGTGCATTTCTTAAAGCTCATTATTAAATGGATTCAAGAATTCTTTCAAAAGGATAGGCAAATCTTATATTCCTATGTTAATAGTACTTTTTAGGGATATTATTTGAACATTTGGAAGATGTGAAAAAGAATAAGAGCCAAAGGTTTGGAAAGTGTGCCACAGGAGAGTGCCATGTAGACGTGACCTGGTCAGTGCATTCATGTTTTTATTGCTGTTGTGGTTTACTGCGTAAGACCACATATGACTGGAAAGATATGCATGTCATCACCCATGAAGTAGAGGCTCATGTGGCTCTGACCTCATTGAGAGATCAAGCAAAGTTAATGGTTGATAACAAGCAAGCAACCACAATAAACCAAGTGAGAAAAAAAGATATAAAAGTAGGGATGGGCTTGTTGGAAAGAAAGAATGTAGTAAGAGAGTCAGTGGGCTGAGAGAGGTCAATGCACTATGAAAATGACCAAATATTTATGAGTATATAAATTAATCAAATAATTTGAAATTACACATTAATCTCATGAGTAGGGAATATGAGTGATAGGTTCATAATGTTCTGCTAACACCTAAGTTAGATAAACTAACCACAGCTCATTACCTTTTAAGTCTTTTGTGACAATTCTGATACAATAGCTTTTTCATCTCTGTTACTCTTGTATCTTCTGTAATCACAAATATGAGTGGAAGGTGGGAAGCAATTAAATAGTTACTCAAATTTTTCTAGATCCTATATCTCTAATGAAGAGATCCATGAATCCCTAATTCAGTGCTAGCTTCTATTTGCTTTCCTGTTATTTTTTCTGTTTTTTTTCTCTTCAAACTAAATGAAAGCTTATTTTATAGAAAGCACAACCTGCACACCACATACTCAACTATTCATGAAGAGATATGAATTACAGAAGGGTCAAAAACATGCACTAAAATAGCTCAAATTTGCATAAATATACTGAAAAACATCTGAAATTTGGGGACTCAGAATGGACACCTGTGATTCTTTTTAAGATACATCAAATTCAGAAGAGTGTGGTTACAGATAAAATGGGCTTCTTTAGTAGTTCATAAATATATAAAAGGGAAATTTTTTAAATAAGACATATGATATAATGAAGTTAAAAGTAATTTGCCAAATAATTTATGAAAAATAATTCTCTCTATAAACAAACATAGGTCATTCAAAATTACATAAATTGTCTATTCACATTGTCAAAATAGTTAAATTTCAAGTGAAACAGATCAGCTTTTCTCTTTCTTGACACAGAAGACCAGAAATCAATACAAACTAGAGAAAAATTTAACTCAAAGTAAAACACTTTCCTACTCATCAGCATGTTTTCCAAATAAATTACCTCATACCCTATCAATAAATAAATTAGAATGTAAACCTCCATCAGGAAACTGAACAGATGGCTCATTTGTTAAGCATACATACTTTTTCAGAAGACCTGAAATTGCTACTCAGCACCTACATTTTGTAGCCCACAATTTCTTATGACTCCACATACAGGAAATCCAACACTCTCATCTTGTCTCTGTGGATTTGTACTCATGTTCATAGATTCATACATGTATACATATTAGGAGAACAGGAAGAGAAATAAAACAGGATTTGGAGGAGGAATAAAAGGAACAGAAAATGATCTAACCTTAATCTTTAAAAAGTTAAAAAACTGAGAAAATAAAAGAGTAAAAGCTCTGCCAGACCCTGACAAATACTAAGCAGATGCTCTTAGACAACCATTGGACTGAGACAGGGTCCCCAATGGAGGAGTTACAGAAAGGAATGAAGAAACTGAAGGGGTTTGCAACTCCATAGGAAGAACAACAATATCAACCAACCAGACCCCCAGAGCTCCCAGAGACTAAACCACTAGCCAAAGAGTTTGCATGGAGTGACCCATGGCTCTAGCTGCATATGTAGCAGAGGATGTCCTTGTCAGGCATCACTGGGAGGAGAGGCCCTTGGTCCTCTGAAGGCTCAATTCCCCATTGTAGGGGAATGCCAGGGCAGGGAGGCAAGAATGGGTGGAAGGGGGAACACCCTCATAGAAGCAGGGGGAGGAGAAAGCGATGGGGGTTTACAGAGGTGAAACCGAGAAAGGCAATAACATTTGAAATGTAAATACATAAAATATCCAATAAAAAATATTAAAGTTTCATGGGCTAGGCATGGTGACATATGGCTTTAATCCCAGCACATGGAAGGCAGAGGTAGGTAAATCTGAGAGTTTGAGGGCAGCCTGTTTTACAAAGCAAATTCTGGACAGTCTATCTCATAAAAACAAAACAAAGCAAAACCAAAACAAACTAAAACAAAAAGCCCAAAATCCAAAAAGCAAATAAATAAATAAATAAATATTAATACCTTTTTATATATACAAATGATCATTCAGGATATTTTAGGAAAACAGTAAATTATTATAAAGATGTCAGTATTCCTTTAATAAATTATTTTATTCTACTACTTGATACATTATTCATAAATCTTAAAGAAATGCAGGGTTGTTCACTGAATACAACCTGTGCAATTTGTAACAGTTTAGAGTCCTAAAGTAAAAAGTAAGTTAAAAGTTATTAGGACTGTACAATGCTGAAAAGTTCTTCTTTGGTATCTTATTGGTATTTAGTCCGTATCTCATGAGAGTTTATGACATTAAGAAAAGGGTAGAAAAATTATTTATGCATTTTAACTTTTTTCAGAGATTGCTTCATGTAGGACTTTACAAACTCATTTTATCTTGTGCTACTTTAGTTAAAAAGAAGTGTTTTCTGTTTCTCAGAAATCAAAATAACTATTGTAGCCATTGAGAGAAAATTTTGTACTTCTTTTATGTGGATAAATATGAAATTTAAAGACAAATCAAATTATCCAAACAACATTGTAACAACACATCATCTTCCTTAGCACATTGTAGATAATATCATGTAACAATCGCCTCAGAGTTTCTGAGGTTCTGGAGATATTCATGTGTTTTAATGAAGCATATATTTATGATAGAGAAACCTAGGCAGGCAAAGCTTAAAAAGGATTTGGGGTGAATCAAAATAAGAAAAGTGTATGAGTTTTCCCAATAAGGGATTTGGGATGTAACTAAACTATATAGTGCTTATCTAGGGAGCCCTAAATTCAATCCCTTAAATGCTAATTTTCAGAATTTGCATTTGTCTCAATTCCTGAATATGTTTATTTATTTGAAAATAGAAATAGCAAGGATAATTTTAGGTGTATACTAAAGATAACTTAGTTAAGATGGCCGATCAAATTATTTTAATCCATTTTTCTTGATACTTTGTATTGAGTAGTCACCAGATTTTCAACAATGATTTTTTGCAAACTCACAGAATATAAAATACATATCAGCAATGTGCAGCACAAAATTTTTATTATAGCATGGTAATAGTTTGGAAGATGAGTAAAGCCATGTTCTTTTGTCATCTTCCCAAACTCATATGAGAAAAAAAGAAAGAGAAACTGAAAAGAGTTCATGAGTTTATGTCTTGCTGGGAGATTGGATTTTGCTTTAATAGCACCATGGAAGTCATCACAAGATAATTAAAATGAGTCCCAAAGCTTGAATGTTGTCTCTCTTTATATAATACTTTCTACCAAGTAGTGGCATTTGGCATACAAAAAATAAATAAAAAAGAGAGGTACGCTATGCTTAACATTGAGAGAAGTAGAAATATTGTCTATTAACATTATTACGAAGAGTCAGAAAATGAATCACACAAGTCATTTCCATCAAAATGTCTCCACATTGATGGAAAGTTGTAAGAAAATTGTCCGACCTTGTCCACACCACAACTGGAAGAAATCAAGTACAAAGGACATCCTGCTGTACATTTTATTTTTTTAACTATCCTCATTACCTGAATCTCATTTCCTTTGGTTTCATGAAAATTACATTAAAGCAACCTCTGTGAATTCCACAGTATTTCTTCATGAATTAATGATAACTTTTAATTAAGCCAAGTTAATATTTGTAGTTGACTTGTCCTGACCCCTTTAGTACATGAATCATCAATAATAGCACATATATGTTGGTCAATATGTTTGAATAAGTTTGTAATTTTCTTTACCAAATTATGTATCTTGTGCAGTTGAAGAAATTACTTCCACAAGTTCTTCATCCTCTTTTTCTCCACCCAAGCACTGCAAATGCCTGGATACACACACACACACACACACACACACACACACACACACAAAGAATAATTTTAATTTAAAATAATGGGAAGAGGAGAAGGCAAATACAGTGTCATAATGACAAGAAAGAAATAAGAAAGTAAATATTACAGAACATTTTGGACTTGGAGAGATGCAGTCATGCTTCTCAGGAAAAGGACCTAGCTCTTACCTGATAATACATTACAGCATTCTTTCCTCTCTTCTGTTCATATCTGTAAATATTAACCCTTGACACAGAACAGATCATACCATGTACTTTGCTTAGTAATTGGTGTAAAAAAGGGTGTGTGATCCAAGATAATGGGTCCTATTCCTTTATATGTTCTGGCTTTAATAACAGGGATAATATCCTCTTATTTTTCTGATATCTATGGGCTATAATGTATTAAATAAATATGTAAGAGAGAGCCAATACAAGCTCACATAGAAATAAAAAAACTATAGACAAATAAAGCCACCTAAGTTGTAATATGCATTCTGTCTTGAACATGATCTAGAAATGTCTTACAAATTTGTGAGCCTTTGAAGCAAGATTGAATTAATGTCAAGGTATATGGATATTAAATTCTATGAACATCATATATTTTGAAGGATTAATTTGTAGTTTCTACCTTCTGAGCTCTCAAGATAAACTTGGCATCAAATATAAATAGATTATAATTCAAATTTTTATTCTTTGTAAGATGCTTTTGGAGATTTGAGTGCAAATGCTTGTCTTGAGCAACCTGGTTTGAGGCTATTGTAATGTCAGCTTCTGTAAGTGAATAAAACACCCACACATATACAAGTGGAGGACAGAAGGGTAAATTTCCCAATAACTAGAACTGAATGAACATCTTCACAAAAAGAGTCCTTGGAGATCTAGAAAATACGTTCTGTAACATTACTGTATGGTTAAATACTGTTAACAGTTCTTTAAATAACTAGAGCAATTGTAGTCCCAGAAAGTTGATAAACTAGCAGTCCTCCTTTTCTTGGAGGGCCTAACAGGATTTTCAGCACTTTTGAGTTTCTGCTATGTTTACCACTCTGTTTTATAGCCCTGTTTGTAACTGCTCAGGCAGAAATGAAGATCTTATAAAGAAAAAACTTGTGACTCACAGTCTATCTGAATACTGAAATTTTGGGTACATAAAAAAATAGATAATTTTCCTGAAGTTTGTCTCCAGAAAGAGATTACATACAGTTCTAATACACTATTAGTTTATCATACAGGATGAGACTAGATGCCAAATAATGATAGTACAATGGCATATGTGACAACAACTTGATCAGGACTACTTAAATAGGCTGGCCCTGGCCCTCCTTTCAAACTTTTGTCACATGTCTGGATTCCAAGACAGGGTTGGGGAGAAGGTGGATATCTTTGACTTTTCATCTTACATGGCAACATTGAATAAATCCCTTCTTTCTGATATTCATTGTTCATTTGTTCTTTGCGTTGAGTTATTAAAGATATTTGCTGGATCTGGCTTGGTTAACATGCTGTGACTTTCAAATTGTAACATGTTGATATTTTCTGCACTGCTTTCTAAAGAAAGACCCCCAACAACTTCTTTGTTATCTTTCCATCCTTTGCTCATTGATTAATCCTAAATCAATGTTGTGATATAAACGAGAAATGTCATCCATATTCTAGGGCATTTGGATACTCAGTACCCAGTTTGTAGTTCTGTTTGGAAGTGTTAGCTGGTGAGGACTTCCAGAAGAAATAAATCATTGGGATCAAACTTTGAAAGCTTGAGTTCTCACCGTACATTCGCTTTACTATCTCAGTTTTGTATCTGCAGTCTAAGGTGTGAGCGCTTATTTCCTGTTTTATCCACCTTTAATACCTCATATTTCCATGCATTTGCTCTGCTATCATGGACTCTTATTTATCTGGAATGATAAGCTAAAATAAACTCTTCACTAAGGCTTTTGACATCGTATTTTATCATAGCAATGAAAAGTAAAAATGAAAGCAATATCACATATTTAAACATTTTGTTGGAGACATTGTTTCTGACTGTTGAATGCCATTTTAGCCTGTGAAGAATAGCAGGCTTTCTCTAAATATAGATGTGTTTCAAGCAGCCCTTATATTTAGTTCACATTGTTTTAGTTGATAACTTGGAATGGAATCCATTGGACTTATTCTTATTGCTTGTCTCACATGCAGTTATTCAACATACTAAAATCAGCTGGGAAGTCTGTAGGGACTAGATAGTCTAAATAGAAGTATCTGACATAGTGCCTGTTATTTGATACAGAAAAATATACGATATAATTATTTAGATAACATATACTATATATTATAACAAATATATAATTATGTATGCTTTATACTACAGGATAGATATTTATGCTGAAAGTCTGTTTCCTTATTTTGAATCTGATAAGCTTATGCACCATGAATGACTCTCAAAACCAGTCTGAAAAGAAATATAAACAGATTTGTGTAGGGTACATGCTGTAGTTAGCAGAATAAATAGGCCACAAATAAGTACTCCATATCTATCTACAGAAACAGTGGATTGTTTCAGAGAGAAATCCTGTTGCCAAACTGCTCTCTTCCAAAGAGCAGAAAATGTGGCATTACTATGTCTCCAACAAATAATATAGCTGACCAGGCATACTGACAACTGTATTAACCTGAGAAGGAACCTGAACATCACAGAATCTTATGCATGCATACATACTCAGGCAACCTACTATAACTACTGATAGGAAAAGAACATGAGTCCTAGTTTAAAACAGCCATATTATGTGATCACCCAACAGCCATGGTACACACAAGTGAACTGCCACACCAAGATTCTAAATTTGAAAGCTTGGTGTTGTTTACATGATCAATCCATACACTTTAGGGAGAGCTGATGCAGAGATGGGAGATAGAGAATTGTGAGACCATTTTAGAGCAACCCAACACAAGGAATGGGAAGCTAATTCTTGTTCTGTAACCTGAGCCAATGGAGAAATCATAATGGTATAGTTCATTTTAAATCATGAGGAGATTAACAGCTTCTTTCTCACATGAAGAGTCAATCACAAAAGGCAACTTAGGGTTTGGATAAATCATTTTGTATTTCACATGGAAGAATTACAAGTGATGGTAAAATAATTTTATTGTACTTTACTTAATCCTTTTAATTTCAGGTTTCATATTTATTGTTACTTATTTGCTTTGTTTTCATTTCTATATTGATTAAAATGCTACTTTTATTATTCTTTTTAAAGTATGTTTTTATTGGAAATTGAAAATATATTGCGTTCTTCCCTCCGTTCCCTCCCTCCAGCTCCTCCATACATTCTTTTCTTTGACTGATATATACATTCATGTATAATCTCCACATGTGCGCATGTGTACACACACACAAACACACACATACAGAGAGAGAGAGAGAGAGAGAGAGAGAGAGAGAGAGAGAGAGAGAGAAAGAGAGAGAGAGAGAGAAAGAGAGAGAGAGAGAGAGAGAGAGAGAGAGAGAGAGAGAGAGAGAAAGAGAGAGAGAGAAACATGTTTTACAATGCCATGAGTCTTTTTTGGTTTTTATTTCTTTGTTTTAATTTGATTTGATTTTGATTTTGATTTATTTTCTGTGTGTGTGTTGGTTTAGTTTTGATTGTTTTGGTTTTGGCTGTATATGGCCTTAGTGCTGCCAACTCTACATTGGATAACTAATAAGTGGTTTTTTCCCTGGGAGATTTTAATTATCCTTCTCTTTCTTGCCTATAGTTCTTTACCTAGAACTTCTAAGAAGTTTCCCCCTTACACATTAAAATGTCCATTAATCTGGTTATTTTCTCATCAGGTTGATGCAGCCATTCCTAGGAAAGACTGACAGAAGATTTCTTGATATTCTGACACATATTTTTTTAAATATTTTTATTTTGCTTCTCACAACTCAAATTCATGCACTTTCTTTTTTTTTTATTGAAATTTTTTTTTTTTACATTTCAGATGTTCTCTCCTTACCCCATTTCACCCCCTCCCTCCCAGGAACTAACTATCCCTTCCCCCCTCCTCCTGCCTCCACGTTGGTGTACCCCCACCCAACCTCCCCCGTACCTCACCTCTCCACCCTCGAATATCCCCCCCCCACGACGTCCAGCCTTCATGGGACCAAGGATCTCTTCTCCCACTTATATATAGCTCCCTTGCATATATAGCTGGAGCCATGGGTCCCTCCCTAAGCGCTCCCAGGCTGGTGGTTTAGACCCTGGGGGCTCTGGTTGGTTGGGATTGTTGCTTTCCTCATGGTATCTCGAATCCTCTCAACTCCTTCAACCTTCACTCTATCTTCTCCATTGGGAACCCCATGCTCAGTTTAATGGTTAGCTGTGAGCATCTGCCTCTGAGTATGTCAGACTCTTGCAGACTTCTAAGGAGACAGCTATATCAGGCTCCTGTCAGCATGTACATTCTGACATCCACATCAACCTCTACCTTTGGTGACTGCACATAGGATGGATATCCAGGTAGAATGGTCTGTAGACGGTCCCTCCTTCAGTTTCTGTCCTGCACTGTGTCTCCATATTTGCACCCTTGAGTATTTTGTTACTCCTTCTAAGAAGGACTGAAGCCCCCCCCCGACTTGGTCATCATTCTTCATGAGCTTTATGTGGTCTGTGAGTTGAATCTTGGGTATTTAGGCTTCTGGGCTAAAATCCAATAATCAGTGAGTGAATATCATGTATGTTCTTTTGTGATTGGGTTACTTCACTCAGGATGATATTTTCTAGTTCCATCCATTTATATAAGAATTTATCAAATTCATTGTTTTTAATAGCTGAGTAATATCCCATTGTATAAATGTACCACATTTTTTGATATCCATTCCTCTGTTGAAGGCATCTGGGTTCTTTCCAGTTTCTGGCTATTATAAATAAAGCTGCTATGAACATAGTGGAGCATATGTCCTTATTGTGTGTTAGAGCATCTTCTGGATATATACCCAGGAGTGGTATAGCTGGGTCCTCAGGTAGTGATATGTCCAATTTTCTGAGGAACCACCAGACTGTTTTCCATAGTGGTTGCACCATCTTGCAATCCCACCAACAATGGAGGAGTGTTCCTCTTTCTCCACATCCTCGCCAGCATCTGCTGTCACCTGAGTTTTTTATTTTAGCCATTCTGACTGGTATGAAGTGGAATCTCAGGGTTGTTTTGATTTGCATTTCCCTGATGACCAAGGATGCTGAACATTTCTTTAGGTGCTTTCTCGGCCATTTGCATTTCCTCAGTTGAGAATTCTTTGTTTAGCTCCATACCCCATTTTTTAATAGGGTTATTTGGTTGTCTAGAGTCTAATTTCTTGAGTTCTTTGTATATATTGGATATTAGTCCTCTATCAGATGTAGGATTGGTAAAGATCTTTTCCCAATCTTTTGGCTGCCGTTTTGTCCTATTGACAGTGTCCTTTGCCTTACAGAAACTTTGCAATTTTATGAAGTCCCATTTGTCAATTCTTGATCTTAGAGCATAGGCCATTGGTGTTCTGTTCAGGAACTTTTCCCCTGTGCCTAGGTATTCGAGGGTCTTCCCCACTTTCTCTTCTATTAGTTTCAGTGTGTCTGGTTTTATGTGAAGGTCCTTTATCCACTTGGACTTGAGCTTTGTACAAGGAGATAAGAATGGATCGATTTGCATTCTTCTGCATGCTGTCCTCCAGTTGAACCAGAACCATTTGTGGAAAATGCTGTCCTTGTTCCACTGGATGGTTTTAGCGCCTTTGTCAAAGATTAAATGACCATAGTTGTGTAGGTTCATTTCTGGGTCTTCAACTCTATTCCACTGATCTTCCTGCCTGTCTCTGTACCAATACCAGGCCATTTTTATCACTATTGCTCTGTAGTAAAGCTTGAGGTCAGGGATGGAGATTCCTCCAGAAGTTCTTTTATTGTTGAGAATGGTTTTCGCTATCCTGGGTTTTTTGTTGTTCCTAATAAATTTCAGAATTTCTCTTTCTAGTTCTGTAAAGAATTGAGTTGGTATTTTAATGGGGATTGCATGGAATCTGTAGATTGCTTTTGGCAAGATTGCCATTTTTACTATATTAATCCTTCCAATCCATGAGCATGGGAGATCTTTCCATTTCCTGAGATCTTCTTCAATTTCTTTCTTCAGAGACTTGAAGTTCTTGTCATACAGATCTTTCACTTGCTTGGTTAGATTCACCCCGAGGTATTTTATATTATTTGTGACTATTGTGAAGGGTGTCATTTCCCTAATTTCTTTTTCAGCCTGTTTATCTTTCATGTAGAGGAAGGCTACTGATTTGTTTGAGTTGATTTTATAACCTGCACTTTCTCATCCTTTCTTACTTTACAATTATTCCCCTTCCCTCCTCTATTCAATTGTTAATCTCAATAAACTCAGCATTTCAAATATTTAAACTAAATAATAAAAGTATCCTAGATCCTCTGGTTCTCATTAGAGGTGTAACAGAAGTTCATGAGTGTGTGTAACTAAATTTTCATACCAAACTTGTCAAGCAGTTATCCTGACACTGGTGCATGTTACCTATTCTGTAGTAGTGTAAATCAAGGTCCCAAATGAGTACTACAAAAAAAAAGTAGACTCAAATAAAATAAAGCAAATGAGAGAGTTCAGAAGAGATTTATTTAAAAAAAATAAGGAGAATACAAACACAAAATACAAGAACCCTGAAAGAGAGGGAAAATAAGCCACCTACCCACCAACAAAACTTTTGATACAAAATTTGCCCTGTCCAAAAAATGCACAGACAAAGATGGAAAAAAGACTGAAGGAATGAGCAACCCAAAACAAGCCTAACTTGAGACCCATTGCATGGGCACACACCACTCCTTGATTCTATTAATGATACTCTGTTATGCTTGCAGTCAAAAGACCGGGATAACTGTCCTCTGACAGACTCTACCCAGCTGCTATTAGAAGCAGATACAGATACCAACAGCTAAACATTGTATAGAGGTCAGGGACCCTTATGGAAAATGTTGGTGAAATACTGAAGACTCTGAAGAGAATGAGAACCTCCAGGAAGATCAACATAGTCATGTAACCTGGATCCCTGGGAGCTCTCAGAGACTGAGCCACCAACCAAATGGCATAGAGAGGAGAGACAGAGGTGCCTGGCATATATGTAATAGAAGTGTAACTCAGTCTACGTGTGAGTCCCCCAACAACTGGAACAGAGGCTACTCCCTTAAACTGTACCCTGACTGTGGTATCAATTCCCAAACTGTGGTGCCTTCTCTGGCCTCAGATGGAGAAGTTGTGCCTAATCCTGCATAGACTTCATGTGCCATCTCAGAGGAAAACCGAGGTAGAATGGGAGAGGAACTGTAATGGGAGGGGAATCAGGAAGGAACCAGTGTTTGCCATAGAATGAAATAGAAAGAAAAGAAAGAAAGAAAGAAAGAAAAAAGAAAGAAAGAAAGAAGGAAGGAAGGAAGGAAGGAAGGAAGGAAGGAAGGAAGGAAGGAAGGAAGAAAGAAAGAATTTTTATGAGGCAGGAAGGACACCGGGAAAGAACTGCAGTAGGAGTCAATAAGGGTAAACTATAATTATATACATTATATATATATAATATATATATATGTAATATAAATATAAGAAGAAAGGGAAGTAGAATAAATACTTATAGATCAGTGGGGTTATGCTAGAATGGTGTGGGAAAACATGATATATATAAAATCCCATAGAGGGTTAATATACAAAATACATAAATAAGTAAAAAAAAGAAATCAAGAGAACAAATAATTCAATTAAAAATGAGCACAGTCCTAAAGAATAAATTCCCAAAATAAGAAACTCTTGTGGCTGAGAAACATTTATAGAAGTGTTCAACAACCTAAGCCTTCAAGGAAATACAAATCAAAACTACACTGAGATCTCATCTTACATCTATCATAATGGCTAAAATCAATAAAACAAACAACAGCTCATGCTGGTAAGGATATTGAGTAAGGAGTACATTCATCAATTGTTGGCGGGAGTGCAAGACTGTACAGCCACTATGCAATCAATGTGGCATTCCCTCAGGAAGAATGGAATCTATCTACCTGGAGATCAAGATATAAAATTCATTGGCAAATGCCCCAATTATGTATCATCCAGAAAGACACTTGTTCAATTATGTTCATTGTTGCTCTATTCATAATAGCCAAAGATTGAAAATAAACCTCATTGGTCTTGAACAGTAGAATGCATAATGAAACTATAGTATACTTATGCAATGTAGTATTACTCAGCCATTTAAACAAAATAAAACAAAAACCAAACAACACAAGAAGAACAACAACAAAACTGACATCATAAAATTTGCTGGTAAGTAAATGGAGATAGAAAAATATAATTCTCAGTGACATATCTCAGGCCCAGAATGGCAAATATGGTATGTATGGTATATATTAAATAAATATAAGAAGTATACACTTCTCTGTGCACATATTGTGTCTTCTAGATTAATGGCTTTATGGGATTCCTGAGTGTGGAATTATATGTGTCTCTTTATCTTGTGCCTTCTTTTGGGCTCTTTTCCTTTTGTTTTGTTCAATTTTAGTATGTTAGGTTTTGTATTATGTTACCATATTTTTATTTTGTTTTATTTCAAAATGTCTCTTAATAGCTTAACAAACGTTTTGTAAAGGTGTAGGAAATAAAAAAAGGAATCAAGATGAGTACTGAGAAGCCTCCAAGTTAAATGTTCAAAAAATATGCAATATATAAAAATGACATTGCTAGAATAAATTCCATGTAATTTATTATAGGTAAAACTGTTGGAAATTTTCATTTTGTTTTACTTAATAATTATGAAACAAAAGAAGCATTTGTATGATGCATGTGCTCCATTTATAATGCATAGAAATAATTATCACTTGTGCATTTTAAAGCACACTGGTTTCCCTGAGTGGTTTTGATGGATTGTAAGTGTGTTTCTACGCTGGTTGTCGTCAATCTATAGTATGTAATTGCATAATAATTTCTAAGCCAAGTCATCTTTTCCTGTTCACACAATGCACAGGAATGAAAAATGCTGGAGCATCATTAACTAAACAAGAATTCTTGGCATTTGCCAAGTGATTTAGAAATACACCTATTCTAGGATTATAGTATATTGGTGAGTACATTAAGCGAGTTTTAGCATTGCATTAATTGCCACTGCATGGCACCAAAAATGTCATTGTGACAGGTGTGGGAGGAAGCATATTTGACAGGAATAAGAAAGACTCATGAAAAGGAGCAAAGATTTCTAAAATGTATTTTCGTTTATTCAAGACACATATGAACATATATACCAACATTGAAATATCAATGAAATTATTGCGCCAGGATAACTGTCCATATTCTTTTAAATTACATGAACCTATTTTAGTGAAGGATATTCTGCATAGTTTCTATGGACATTATACTGTGAAGCATAGTGTTCTCTTATTAGATGAATTAAAAAAAATAGAATATACCTCTATTCAAATTTTCACGAGAATGTCAAGAGGCATACTCTAAATTTTTTACATGATCAAATAAAAATGAACATATATTTTTATACATTTTGGCATCCATTATCCTAAAAAAATAAAAATCAAGTATAATTTTAAAAGTTCTGAACTCTTTTTTTACAAAAAGTACATTGTTCTCTGTAGTCTGTTTAGAAGTGAGAATTTTTGTATGTGGTTGTCATAGAAACAAGAGAATTTTGTACTTTCCCGTATTCTGGTGGGTATTATAATAATTGGACTACATCAGAGAATTTGATTTTCTACTAGCAATGAGTAGTCTTGATTGAATCATTGATGATTGTGAAGATGCTGGATCAGAATAAAACTTCAAAGTCTGAAAATTGAAGACAATTGAAGGATAAACACAATGTATTTCATTAATGTTAGGATATGTGAGCTAATGTTAGCAAAATGTTAAAATAAAATAGTTCACAGACTCAAAAACACAGGATATATATATCACTGCAAAACCACTTACTTCACAAACCATAAAGTATGAGAAAGAGAAGAACCAGAGTGATGGAATCTCCTTTGAGGGAACACTCAAATTAAGGGCATCCTATTAAGTCCATAGGGTTCTCAGTGGCATCAGCTGAGGACTTTGGAGGTAGGCACTGATAGCATAGAACATAAGGAAATAGTAATGTCATTCTTCAAAGTTTCATCAAATTAAAAACAAATGATTAAAAATCAAATGTCATCTTATCTTTAAGAGTTTATGAATTTTTCTCATTCATTCTGACATTAGTTTGTGCATTAATTTTGGTTTGATACACTTTCCTTCTTATAATTATATGTGTCTTGAAACAACACATATAATTGAGTTTGTTCTATCTGTATGAGTGTTTGTCTGCATGTATGCATGTGTACCATATGATTGGTATATTTAATCCAAAAGAAAATGTCAGACACCCTGGAACTAGAGTTACAGATAGCTATGAGCTGCCTTATAGGTACTGGGAAGCAGACCTGAGTCCCTGAAAGAACAACCAGTGCTCCCAACTACTAAACCAATAAATAAACCCCTAAACACACACACACACATTTTAATTAGACTAAGTTAAGTCTAAATTGTTCCATTTTTTTACTTATACTTTGAGTGAGAGCTTTAGTTTGGATTATATTCAATGTGATATTTACGAACACAAGCTTATTGTGATACAGTAAAGCATGGCAATACAGCATGAACATGGTAATTATTTTGTACCAGAAGGGTGTAGTGTTCATTCTCTTAATAATTTTTATAAAGATGCTGTCATTAACTATAATGAACTTGTTGTTGTGCTGAGACCATACCTGAGACCTCCACCAGCCCTTTGCCACAAGGCATGAGCAGATCATAGTACTCAGAGACCCAGAGGCTCAGGGTGCCTCTGATATAAATAAGTAAGTGGGGAAGAGATTAAAGGGAAACATGATGTGTGCACAATCAAGAGAGGCAGAACTGGAGACCCGAGGGTAGTGGCAAACAGCCTGATGTGAGTAGTCAGCAATGCCACCTTAGGCCATGGGGAGATCCTGGACCATGATGGCACTAAGAACCATGTCAAGGTCTATGAGTCTTCAGCAGAGCTGCCCACTTCCCTAAGGTGTGAGAACAGGATTGCTTGTCCTGTACCTTGCCACGCAGGTACTCAGGGGAAGTGCCAGCATCGTATTCAGGAAGCACAGTAGAGCTGTCTATGGTTGGAGGGTTCATGGGTGAACAGGCTCTGAGGATGTGGTCACAGGAGAGCTGGCCCTGCCAGTGGTCTACCCTCTTCAGGTATGGGCAAGGAAGAGATGTCCTCCCTTCCCTTTCATCTTTTGCCACCTACTCCATGTAGAAGACCTGCACCCTGCTCATGATAGCAAGAGTGCTGGCCCTGCCACTTAGCTGATACAGCACTCTGGAGAAAGGGTACTTCAACTTGCCTAGGAAGCACAAAAAAGCTGAAACTGCTGGTGTTGGCGTGGGAGGGCCATCCTGAAGTCATGGCATCAAGAAATCGGTCTTTCCCCCATGCCAGTTGCAGCACTGTGATCTAGCCCTGGCAGTACTGGACAGCTCACCTTGGTGGGGCTGGTTCAGTAGATTTAGAAGGCTTATCAGCTCAACAACCACACAGGCCCAGACCTAGGGCTTCCACTTTGCCCACCCTAGTACCTAACCCATTGCTAAACTGCTGGAGAGCATGAAGGGGCTGTCTGAAATATCCAGAGCTTAGGATCATCATGACCTAGGGCAACAATACGATATCCAAGAGGAGTCCAGAGAAACTAGTGGTCAAATGACTTATTGCAATCAACATTGCAAATAGTGTAGAAAAAGGGTATACCGTGATAAACAACAGCTTCTACAAAGAGACTATTTTTCGTTATGGGAGGAGGTTACAAGTGCAGAGGCTGTGTACAAAGAGATGGGGAGATGAGTGGGATTGAGGAACATGATGTGCAATTCACAAAGAATAAATGAAATTAAAACATTTTTAAAATTTAGAAAAGAAGAAATGTACCTCTAATAAATATGATCATAGAGCCTTACTTTCACGTGCATTGCCCAGATCTCTCTAAAAATTTATATATCTTTCAGGTTTAAATTCAGGAAATGAGTTTCTGTATCACTGAAAACTAACTTCGGGTGTTTGTTTGTCTGTTTGTTTTTTTTTTTTTCTTTTGCATAGTTGTTGAATGGTTTCTTAACCTAGCTAAATACATGTCATGTTTCACTAATGGTAGATGAGACCTATTGTTTATCACAAAATTTCCAATGGGAAACTATAAGATAATCTTTAACAAATACCACACATTAATCAAGTAAAAAGTCCTATGGAATCAATATTTGAAATGCTTACCTAATTAGTTTGATTTTCAGTTCATGTGTTTATACTATTTTAATACATTAATAGAATTTCTTTCCATTTGGTATTAATAAGCATATTTAATATACTTGCCATCAATATTTTCCATTTACAGTGTAGTAGATTTGTTAGTTTAATATTATAGTCTTCTAACAGATGCTCTTAACTTTGATGAAAAATATTTTCCAATTATTTTTCTTTATCAAATGTATATTGTGTTTTGATTTAACCTATTTTCACTCAAAGCTATGACAATCATCTTATCAATATTTTATTATTTCATGTCTAATCTAGGTAGACTTAAGTTCTATGCGTGATTTGTTGTCAGGATCCAGCTCTGGAAGGATTCTGGAACCTGAGGACAGATGTGTGGTGTTGGTGAAAGTAAAGACAGTGACCAATAGTTGACTTTCAAGCAAGTGAAATTGCTCAAGCCATCTGTATTTATACAATCACAACCCTACTCACCTGTGCAATGACAAAATTGTTTCTTTTTAATCAACAGAAATCATAACATCAGCATTATAAAAGCTCCATCTTTACCCAAAGCCCCAATAGTTTCCCTTCCTCCATCCACACAATCATTAGGTCAATCATCCTTTAACCTTGTTTTGAATTTCAGAGCACAGTTTTATCAAGCCAAAAATAAATATCTAGCTAGGCATGTCCTATAAATGTGGACACATATCCAACTGGTAGCAAATGAGGTTATACAGTTATACAAGGTGAGAGACAGATTAAACATTTGTGAGGTTAAGTCCAGTTATCACAGAACATGCCTCTATCATAATACTTTTTAAATTGTAGTCAGAGACTTGTTCATTGTACCATGCAACCTGTCCTCATAAGAACCTATAAATTACTGATATCATCTTTCAAAGAACCATTTTTAAGCCTCTGTTAATCAGGCATATCTTGCTCAGAACAGTTATGCAAGCAGGACTCACTGCTCTCCACAATTTTCACAGCCTTCTTAGTGTTAATGTAGCTGTTTCTCTAGGGACATGCTTACTTGTCTCAAAATACCCAGGATACATGATGATGTATCAAGGATCCATAGAGGCAGAGAGGGGAGAGGAAGGTCTTATACTTTTAAAAACAGAATCATCCATAAGGCTTTCATCCTGAGTGATACTGGCCTTGTCCATGACCAACAAGGTAAAACTATTGGTATGAGTAGAAATAGCATACCAAAAGCAAAGAGAACTTGTAGCACACATGATCTAGGTAATAACTATAGAAGCTACCAATTTCACTACAGGTCCTTGCCTAGTGAAAAGGTGTTTCTATGGGACTTCCTATAGAAGATTTCCATCAGTGAGCACACATACCCTCTTCCCCACAGATACTGAATAGCTACCACCAATTTCTGATATGATAAAGGTTTTTTGTTTCACCAGTTGTTATCATCAATAAATGACAATAGTTGAATAAAAACTAGTAACATGCAGTCATAGGTAGTAAACGTGAAAAAACAGATACTGAGTTATGTATTTAATTGTGTTGCTATGTAAGAGAATATAATTTAACTGCGTAGGATTCGAGGATAAGGCTGAGAACAAAAACCTGTCTGATCTTAAAACAAACATAAAACTTGTTCCTGTGTTTTTTGCTCTTATACTCCATGAATGAAATGTTTTATGCATGCATGCTTGTGGGGCTGGCATAGAAGAGAAAGTTCTAATATTGAAGCAGATATGCAACATGGATTGTATAACTGTTAAAGTCACCAAGAGTCAATGAGCGGCAGTGTAACCAATGGCAGATGAACTTTCCAAGGAAGGATTCAGAGTGAAATTAAGAGGAGGATTAGAGATAGAACACAGACTTAGAGAGTAATTATCTTCAAAATGTTAGTAGGTTTCAAGTTATCAGATCCTGAGCTTTAAAAAGTGGGGCAGGGCAGTGGTGGCGCACGCCTTTAGTCCCAGCACTTGGGAGGCAGAGGCAGGTGGATTTCTGAGTTTGAGGCCAGCCTGTTCTTCAGAGTGAGTTCCAGGACAGCCAGGGTTATGCAGAGAAACCCTGTCTCGAAAAAAGCAAAACAAAACAAAAAATTAGTTAAGTATAAGCAAAGTCATGGAAAGAGAATATTAAAAATTCATTGGATGTTTGATAAGAAATCAAGGGTAAGAAGCTTTATGAAGGTTTGTTGGTTTTAAGTTTTATGACTTCTCTGTGTGTGCATGTGTTACTGCATGTGTATGTATTTCTGTGTGTGGATGTTTTCTGTGTGTGAATGTGTCTCTCTGTGCGTATGTGCTTCTGCTTTTCTGTAATATGTTTGTTATTTTTCTTTATCTCTGTTTTTGTTGTTGTTTTGTTCTATTATGGTCTGTTGTTTTCTAAGGAAAGAGAAAGATAGCATGACATTGGATTCGTGGGGAGGTGGGAAAGTCCTAGGAGGAGATGTGGGAGAGAAGGAGTGATCAGATTACATTGTATGAGAAAATATATTTTCAATTAACAAATTGAGATTTTAACTATAAGACAGGTGCAAAATGTAGGACACACAAGACTCAAAATAACGAATATGTGGGCAGCATAAAAAAAAAAAAAAAAAAAAAAAAAAAAAACAGGCTTAGCTCAGTGACAGCAAATGTCTCCCTGGAAGTAGACTATACAGATAAAAAATAAAAAAATGATGCAGGAGAATAACTGACAGAGATGCTACAAAAGTAAAATCAGATTCATTATTCTCTCCCTTATGATGTTGATAAAATTCCCTGTAGTAAGTTATTTTGCTATTTTCTTTGACAAACTTCTCTATGGTTTCAATACAATTTGAGTCAGTGGTACAAGAATGACTGTTAAATTCAGGAATATCTCCTTTCCTCCGTTGACTGGTTCTTAGACTATAGCATTGTGTTTTTATTAGCATATTGTCGATATGCATAATTATTTACTTTCTATAACATTTTCATAAATTTATGTAGTGTATTTTGATCATATTTCCCTTGGTTTCCATTTTCCTTCCCCTACTTCCTGTAAGCCTCTTCCTTTTCTCATTCAGCCCCCTTTAACTTTCTCACCCTTTACCCTCTGTATTTATATTACAGTTTATTTACTGGTCCTACGACCCTTATAATCTTTTCACTTTCCTTTTCTCAACGTTCCTTCAATCATAGTTGTAGTAACGTTATAGATATATCTATTGGGGTTTGCACTCCATGGTTAGTAGATCTCTGTATTGTGAATAGAGTGGTTTAATGGTCTCTGTGAGCTGAAATGAGAAATTTTCTTGATACAAGTTGAGCAATACACTTATCTGTGAGGATATGTGTAAATTTTAGAAGTGCAGGAGTTTTCTAGGATCGCAAATCTGTTTTTCACAGTTAAGCCCACAGGCAGCTATGGTTATTTCCACCATCCAGCTCTATCCCACACTATTTTTCTTAACAAAAGTGTTTAATGAAATAATCAAGGAGCAGAATAATTAATGGGTGAGGAATGTTAATTTACCATAAGTGGTAGCAATTTGGAAAAGAGCTGCCAAAAGGGAATTACTTGGAGAAAAAGTAAAAGTAAGTACAGATGAGTCACATTAAAAGAAGCAGTGGAGGAAATTAAACAGCTGTGATTCTGTGTGACTTTAACCCTGTGCTCAATTACCAGAGAGGAGGCAAGATAAATGGCCACATGACTTAGAGACTTGGAGGAGTTATAATTACAAGATTGCAAATTTCATGTAAGAAAGATTAAAAAGAAATATAATGTTATAGTCTATTGCACTCAAAATTTCGAATTGTGGTATTTTCCTTGACAATTTACATCCCTTTAGTCACCAACTCCAAGACACTATATAATGAAGAATATGTTATCAATGGGATAGTAGAGTTTGGAACTGGGTATATGGTACAGATATTAAGAATGTTTGCTGGCCTTGAACTCAGAAATCCGCCTGCCTCTGCCTCCCAAGTGCTGGGATTAAAGGTGTGCGCCATCACTGCCCGGCTTATAACACAGTATTTAAATGTAATTAGTTTATCATGTATAAACTTATGTTTTGTGTATGTATGTGCTTGGTATTCTTATAAAAAAAAAAATCTCTTTACAGGGATGAAGAGATGACTAAATGGTGAAGAGTGTCCTCTAATTGTACAGAGGACCACAATTTGCTTCTCAGAACTAATCTCTTATTGTAGAGAAACTGTAAATCCAACTATAGTGGAGCCAGTATCCAGTATCCTGTAGTGTTTTTTTTTTTTTTGTTGTTGTTGTTGTTGTTGTTTTTTTTTTTTTTTTTTAGATGCTTCACATGCATGGCACTAGCTCACACAGATGCATACATTTAAAAAACATAAAAATAAGATACTACATTTTTTGTATGTCTTGAGATCTAATGAAAGGGAAAGAGGTAGTCAATCACCAAAACTTTACATTTTTTTTTATTATACATGGAAGTGCAACTTACCTGTGTTTGAGAGTAATAGAGTAAGACAGAGATGGGCAGAGAAAGTGACTGAGAGACAGACAGATAAAACTAAAGTGACCAAGACACAAAAACAGACAAATAAATAGACATACACAGAGGCTGAGGGGATGGAACAGAAAGGAATAATTTAGGGTTAATAAGGGAACCAGTAATTTGAGGGATGACAGAATAATTGGAGCATGAATATGAGCAATGTACAACCATATATTTATATAAACATGCTGTAATAAACCAATTTTTGTGATGCCTGAAACAATTACAGAACAATAAAACAACAATAAGTACAACTGAAAATGAGGACTTGAAACAGATTTCAGTATCTATTTTGGTCTTCCAAAGCCTACAAGGTATCTTTCCAGAAGTAACATATTATTTAACCTTAGTATAAATGTTTGGTACAAAGGCCAACTTCATCTTGTCAATCTACACAAGTCTCTTTAATGTCTTTTAAAGCTCAGTTTTGATTTACTCATGTCACTGAGAACATTATCACTAAGAAGTAAGAATTCATATTTGGCTTTTGGCTTGAGACTGTAGTTGAACATGGTGGGTAATTGTGGTGTCAAAAGTACAAGGTAGATGACCACATAGCATCTACTATCAGAAAGCAGAGAGAGATGAATCTTGGTTATCAGTTAATATATGCCAAATATACAGCTGCCTGGGCCAATCAACCAACATCAGTTAAATCTTTCTAGAAAAAAAAATTCTTAGGTACTCTTAAAATTGTATTTCCATGGTGATTTTGATGCCCAACAAGTTGATAATTAAGGTTAACCATTACATATTCAAGAAGAAAAACTATATTTACAACCTTAAAAAGTCATTAATGTTGCAATCTTTAGTCTCCCATTATATTTAAAAAAGTCTCTGAAGGTTCAGTGGCCCAGTGTAGGGGAATACCAGGGTGATGAGCTGGGAGTGGATGGTGTGGGGGAGCACCCTCATAGAACCTGGGGGAGAAAGGAAGGAATAGGGCGTTTGCAGAGAGGAAACTGGGGAAGGACATAACATTTGAAATGTAAATAAACAAAATTTCCAATAAAAAAAGCAATTGAAATAATTACTTGTTAATTAGATTCCTAAAAATTCATAAAGAGAAAGAGAGAAAAGAAATACTTCCAGAAAAAAATTTTATTGCAATAGTTCTATTTGACTAAAATTTAGTAACTTTGTTTTATCTCTCTGATTAACATGCATCCATCTGTCAAATTTTAATCTCAAGTGTAATTCGCATTTCAATATTAAGTGGTATTGTTTCTTATTAAGTGATTTCTTATGATATAAAAGTATCATTGCATCCTTCTACAGAAATCTCTGTAGCTAAAATAAATATATTTGAATAATTTTTCTTTGAATTTGTATGAGTGAAATTCTTCTTTTGACAAGGAGTTAATATGTTACCTCCATACATTTATCTTCCATTAGTCAAATCTATGTACATAGACACATATATTTCATGTGATTTAAATACTAAGCTTTTGAAAAAAACAGATTTTATTGAATTTATGTTCTATGTGATTTTTATCACAGTCGTGAGTATATAACCATAAAAAATTTAAAAAATGCAATACCTAATATCATCACTTTTATCAATAAGAAAAAAATCTTTACTTAATTATTTCATGAGTTGATTTTCATGAGTCTTTAAATGTCTAGACAGTGAGAGCCCAGACCATGCATTCCATTATATAGTATCACCTTGGAATGAAAGTTATACTGTGTTGTTTCACAGTCTGTTAGTTCAATGCATTTTCAAGATTATAATATATAAAAATTGCAAATGACTTGTTAGCACAGTGTCTATTTACTTTTTTTTTTTTCTGTATACTTTCTGAGTGGAATTAGGGGATAAAATTTTGAGAACAAATTCTAGGAAGATCTATGTGATGTGTGAACCTATTTTAGAGAATGCCATGTCAATGATTTTCTCCTGTGAAATTAAAAATATTTTACTTGCCCTGTGTAAATCTCTGTAGAACTGTGTTAAAACTTTTAGTAATATTTAGAATATTAAGCAATATTAAAGTGTAATATAAATTAAGAAAAATAATGCATCAGAGCTTGAAACAGACATTTGAAAAAAAACTGATGTGTGGAAATATAAAACAGATGTGAATGCTAGAAAAATAATCTCATGTGATACTAAGGCATAAGGATGCTGCTTTGTACATCATGAATCTGGAAGAAGTCATCAGGGATCTCAAAACAAACTGAAATTGAAAGTCAAGTTGTTTCTGATGACTATACCAAAACAGTTCTTTATAGGTGATGCTATACTTTTGGAATGAATTAAAGTTGGCAGACAGTACAAATCAGAGTTTGGGCTATTAATGAAGTGGAGATGCAAAAACTTAAAGAATTTTTTGAAATTTGCAAAATGCTTAATATTGTATGAGAGGGAAAGAAGCAAGTAATCATAGAATTTTGAAATTTTTTTTTGTTTCATTTGAAGACAGAGTTTCTCTGTGTAGTCTTAGCTGTTATGAAACTGGTTCTGTAGACTAGGCTGGCCTCTAACTCAGAGAGAGTTGCCTGCCTCTGGCTCATGAGTATTGTGATTAAGGACATGTACCACCACTTCCCAAAAATGCTGAATAACGGAATAATTACACGGTGCCAGAAATGGAACTTTATTCACTTCCTCCTGTGAGATTCGATCAAGTAAAGGCTGCTACCAACCAAAGAGCATACCTGGACTGGTCCATGGCCCATTCTACATATGTAACAGAGGACTTCCTTGTCTGGCCTCAGTGGGAGAGGAGAGGCTCAGTTCTGTGGAGGCTTGATGCCCCAGAGAAGGGGGAGATTAGAGGTAGTGAAGTGGGAGTGGGTTCGTGGTAGAGGAGCACCCTCTTTTCCTTTCTTTTCTTTTTACTGGACATTTTATTTACATTTCAAATGTTATCCCCTTTCCCACTACACCCCAGAAACCCCTTATTAAGTCCCCCTCCCTTGCTTCTATGAAGGTGTTCACTCACCCTCCGATTCCTGCCTCCCTAACCTCGAATTTCCCTACACTGGGCATCCTGCCTTCACGGAACCAAGAGTCTCTCCTCCCATGATTTATGACAACGTCATCTTCTGCTACATATGCAGCTGGAGTCATGGGTTGCTCCATATGTACTCTTTGGTTGGTGGTTTAGTCCCTGGGATTTCTGGGAGGTATGTTTGGTTGGTAGTATAGTTCTTCCCATAGGGTTGCAAATACCTTCAGCTCCTTCATTTTTTTTTTCTAACTCCTCCATTGTGGACACCATTCGAGATCCCATGCTCAGTCCAATGGTTGACAGCGAGCATCCACCTCCGTATTTGTCAGGCTCTGGCAAAGCCTCTCAGGAGAGTTATATCAAGCTCCTGTCAGCATGCACTTCTTGGCATCGACAATAGTGTCTGAGTTTGGTGACTGTATATCGGTGGATCCCCACATGAGGCAGTCTTTGGATGGCCCTTTTTTTCAGTCTCTGATCCAGACTTTGTCTCCATATTTGCTTCCAGGAGTATCTTGTTCCCCTTTCTAAGAAGGATTAAAATAGCCACACTTTGGTCTTCCTTCTTCTTGAACTTTATGTGATCTGTGAATTGTATCTTTGGTATTCCTAGCAATTGGGCTAATATTCACTTATCAGTGAGTGCATACCATGTGCGTTCTTTTGTGATTGAGTTATCTCACTCAGGATGAAATTTTCTAGTTCCATCCATTTTCTTAAGAATTACTTGAATTCATTATTTTTAATAGCTAAGTAGTACTCCATTTCATAAATGTACCACATTTTCTGTATCCATTCCTGTGTTGAAGGACATCTGGGTTCTTTACAGTTTCTGGTTATTATATATAAGGCTGCTATGAACATAGTGGAGCATGTGTTCTTGTTATATGTTGGAGAATCTTTTGGGAATATGCTCAGGAGTGGTATAGCTGGGTCCTTAGGTAATACTATGTCCAAATTTCTGAGGAACCACCACACTGATTATACCAGTGATTGTACCAGCTTGCAATCTCACCAATAATGGAGAAGTGTTCCTCTTTCTCCACATGTTCACCAGCATCTGCTGTCACCTGAGTTTTTGGTCTTAACCATTCTGACTGGTATGAGGTAGAATCTCAGGATTGTTTTCACTTGCATTTCCATGATGACTAAGGATGTTGAAAGTCAAAAGAGAGGGAGTATGGGGTAAGAGGCATGTGAAGAGGTGACCAGGAAGGGGAAGTATGAAGGGGAACCAGGAGGGGGGCATTTGAAATTTTAATAAATAAAATAATTAATAAACAAAGAATACATATAAAAGCATATTGAGAAATGCAATGGAGAACTGTTAATATGAGGAAGCTACATGAACACACATTGGGATTACAAACCAGGCTATTTGCTCTGGTCTTTTTCTCACTTTCCCCTGGACAACTTCATGTCCTTACATTGTGTTTCTTCAGGCCAGCTCCTTCCACCCTCTCCTTGGAAGCACATAACTCACTTTAATTTAACTTAATTTAATGTTGTATTTTTATATTTTATTCTTTGCCTTGACCCCAAAAGCAAAATATAAGCAGGGAAAAGATTAACAGGCATGAGAAATAATATAGCTATGACAATGAAAATTATTTATGTACTTTTGTAGTGATTCATGCAGAACATCTAACCAACTCAACAGTAAAGAAGCCAAAAAGAGTTCCAAGTCTTCCTAGCTACATTGTCATTCCATGAAGAGAGATTCTTGATGTCAGAAGAGATTTGTTTATACTCGCAAAGAATTATATTGTTTATTAAAATGTTCTTAAATTAGCTTTCGCATCAATGAATCATCATGGCTCCCTTAAATATAGAATTTATAGAAATACATCTGCATATTAATTCTGTAAGTTGCCTTTGAGATAGTAATACAATGTCAAGGTCAAACATATTGAATTTATGGTTGAATTAATTATATGATATCTTTCCCTCAATTTCCCAGAAGGCTGCACTCTCTGTCTGAAGTACCACTCACTATTTAATCGAAGTTGAAGGAAAATTCAAAATGTTTTCTTATTCATTCTGCCATGTGAATATGAAATGTACTTTATGTATCTCACTGCTTATTGAGTTAAGATCTTAGCAGGAAATGCTCCTTAGCAATTCCTTTAATGAGGATGTTCCTTAGAGAAATAAGAAACGAAGCAATATGAAGAAAAGTAAAACCTTTCAGCATATAGAATAAGGTTCAAAGAAGAAATAATCCTGTTAGATGAACACTAAAAATACAATCAATCAATGGGTTCTTCGAATTCTTCTGAAAAATAGCAATATATTACATGGAGTATACTGGCATTTCTTCATGTACATTGTGGGAAAAAAAAGACAGTAAGTACTGATTTTTGGGTTTATAAACTCAAGCAGCCAAGTGGAAACTGTTGTTGTAGTGTAGTAATTCAACACTGTCTGTACCTCTAGAGAAAATTTAAAACTAAATAGGAAAGGGACACACATCCAAAAAAAGTTCCCATTGTAATGTAATCCAAATTTAACTGTGCATTATCAGCCAAGAAGATGTTTTGAAGGTTCTTCTCCTCCCCCTACATACTGGGAAAATCAAGGTGCTTCCCTAGAGCAAAATGTCAATGCTATGCCCTAAGGAGGGAAGTAGCAAGAATCTAGGTTGGGGAAATAACTTAGAAAAAACAGTAGTCTTACAAGCATAAAGATCCGAGTTTGAAACACCTACCTCAAGTAAAAATGGCTGGAAATGATATGATCTGCTTACAGTTCCAGTGATGGGGAAGTAGAGAAAAAAGGAGTTGCACATGTTCCATGCCCAGCTAGTCCAGCCTTTTTTCTTTATTTAATTTATTCAGTTGTGGGGGAGGCATTTGAATTGCATGTCCTAGGTCACAGTCCATTGAGGGAAACAAAAACAGGATGTTGAAGCATAAGGTTCCTGTTGCATAAGGACTTGTCATTATCTAATGTGATAGTGGGCTGATTCCTCTAGTTTGATACAAACAAAGACATATCTGAGAAGATAAGAGTGACATGGGAAGGCCCAGCCCACTAAGGGCAATGACCCTCCTGGGCAGGCATTTCTGGGTTGTATAGAAGGCTGAGGTAAGCATCGCCCTGTATAGCTTCTATTTCAGTCTGGCCTTTGAGGTGAGTCTTAAGTCCATGAGAGACTCTGAATCAGTGCAGGTGGATGACTTTTCTCAAGAATGACACCCTAGCATTTTTTGTGGCATCTAATAGCATCTATCTTTCCAACCCACACTCAAACGTGTTTTAAAAAATGAAAAGTACATAATTATAGACTAATGTGTAAGACAAGAATTAGCATTAGTTACTAAGTATGAAAATGCAAATTATAGCTGACAGTTGCACCAAGCTAATTCATTTCCATTGCCCAACCAAAACCTTTGGCAATATCTTGTAACAAATCTGAAGCCTCATATATTCACGATTATATTCTTTCATTTACATTTTGTTTGAGGTTTTTGTGTGTCTCCTCCCATTTGTATTTGTAGTCTCTCTCTGCATCACCCTCTCTCTGTGGAGTGATTGGTGTGTGTGTGCACACGCGCGTGCATGTGCGTGTGTTATTGTTGTATATGGTGGTGGTGATGGTGGTTCTTTCTAGAGCAAAGGACATAATCAAAGTTTTCAAGCTCTGGTATGAACAGACTTAGGTTGAAATGCATGCCCTTACAGCATCTACTCCAAGAAATAATTTTTCTCATACACCAAATACAGAGATCTATTTATGTGTGCTTAGATGTAGACCAAGCATTTTAGAACTTTTTACTTCATTAACTTCTAGATTTCATAGTCATAAGACAGTAGCAGCAATAATAACATGTCTAAAAATTACAGTTTCTAAATTCAATGTTAAAATAAGTGGACTTTTAAATTAACTTTGGCTTTGCAAATCTTGAACAGATCTTTACCCACTCTACTACTGAAGCCACATTCTGCACCTGCAGCTTTAAGTAAAATATTTAAATGTAATCAGAGTAACACAAATAAGCAAAATTATTTAATATATGCACATAGCAACAGTAATGTATGATTGATCTTAGTATGATTAATTGCCTACTAGATAAAAACATATTAATTTTATAATAGTGATTTTATAATAGCATTTATTTGATATGATATGTTTTGTGGGGTAATAATAATATTCAGTCTATGTAGTGCAAATCCTAGTACATTTTCTAACAATCTGAGCGACAATTTCTTCCATATTTGTCATCATGTTTAGTTCTAAAGGAATCTATTTTCTTGTTATCTTATATCCATACATCTCATAAAATATTTAAAAGAAAGTGATGCTGTAAAATTAAACCTCTATATTTATTTACAAATATATAAAAATGCTATTTTAAGAAGGTGTGGATAGAAAATTTGATTTGCACCAAGCTTACAACAGTGCAGAATAAATGAAAAGTGGGTGTTCAATGAAAAGTGCCACTGTGTGAAGTCTCTGTTGTTTTCTCTTTGAAGCAGGGCTTCTTTAGGTCAGCATTTTAAATAATAAATGTGTGGACCACAGCACCACATAGGCATACTCAGGGTGGAGTAAGCTCCAGCTTCCCAATTTCTTTATTTTTGAGAAATATTGGCATTAAAAAATGAAAGCACAATCATGGACACTCAGATTACTACTTAAAACAGAATATTCTTAAAGAAATAATTTTGAAATGAAGAATTACATGAGAACAGGAGTATTTCAAAGGGATTCCACCAAACTGGCTCATGAATCATGTAAACACATATCTTCTATATAAGAAAGGTTTCTGTGATGTGACTAAGGGTCTCTGTGTTGCATGTTGTAGAAGGGAGAATTCTGTTTGCAGAAATAAATATTACCTTTGAGAATGTTCAAAGTACTTGTGATGGGGATATGCTCTTCTAGCTACAGAAATGTTTTGGCTGGGTATATACCACACATATAGCATGAGTCTGAGGACAGCAGAATCTCTGGTTCCTTCTGACTAACCAGACAAGTTGAAGTAGTAAATTTTAGCTTTAGTGAAAAATTCCATTCTAAAAAATAAGGTGTGCTGGCTATAATAGTGCAGGAAGCCAGATAAGCTACAGGTAAGAGGCAAGAAGACAAGTGTTCACAAAAGAATGGGCTTCATCTTGATGCCTATTAGTTTTGGACAGTTTTAATACCAGCAGTGGGAGATAGAGGCAAGATGTCTTTTAGTTGATCATGACACAGGAAGAATTTTCTTAAATATCTAAGGGTGAATGATATTCATATTTCTCCATTCACCAACTTTCATAAGTCAATAATATGGAAACATTCTATCGATAATCATAAACACTGTGATGATAGTGGTTTCTACTTTTGAGAAGTGTCCAAAGATGACATGGGTAGATATACCCATTATTAGGATCCCTCATAAGTTTATTTATCTGACCTATGTTGCCTTTTTTACAATAACAAGGAGACTGCTGGTTTCCATTCTCTATTTCCTTACCAATATTTGTTGACTTTTTATTTTTAATCATTTATTAGTATTATTATTAATAATTATTATACACAGTATTACTTTTGTCTGTTTATGTGTGTCACAGTGAAGTTAAAGAACAACTTTATAGATTTGTTTGTTTTCCTTCCAATTAATCCAAGCTGGACTTAAATCACTATGATACCAAAGCTACATCTGGCCTCTTTAAGTCACAATCACAGCATCCACTAGCCACCATCTTACAACTGCACTGAATGTATATGAGAAAAGCATTTATGTTCCTTGTTGCAGATGTACTAGAATTTCCAGGTGCCTCACTCATTATTACACTGTGTGGTCTAGCTCAGGAACAACTCAGGGTTGGCTAACTTAGAAAAGGATTTTCTTCAGGTAAGTTGTGTTGTTTATGGAATTTTTATCTTGTAAAATATTCATATTAATGGAAAATGGATGAAAAAAATGAAGCCTAATTTTTCTGTCTGTTCTCTGCCTGGCTTTCTGTCTGTTGTATCTGTCTCTCTTTTTCTTTGTCTTTGTCTCTGTCTCTGTCTCTATCTCTCTCTGTTCTCTATCACACACACATAGAAACACACTTCATAACACACTCACATTTCAACTCAATCTTCAAGGTTATATCTGTTCACACTCCATTGAATAATTTAAGGACAGTATGAGACCAACCAAAGTGTAGTAACCATGCAAAGGATCAGACTGTTTAACCTACTATAAACAAGGAGGGAATGATAAGATACAAGTCAGCTTTTGTAATTTGTAAATTTCCTTTAATAAACGGTTGACATTATTTCAGTCATTTGCAAAAGAACCCTCATGAGGTGTTGTTTTGTATGTTTGTAAATCCAGTATGTATTTTAACATTCCTGCCCTTATTAATCTACAAATAAAGTAATAAGAAAGAGATGGGAAAGGGATTTAATACAAAAACATAGTGCATGTATAGCACATAGCATACAATTTACTCACAGATGACATTTGAGAACCCCTTAATCAGAACTGTTGGGTAACTACTGGTTGCAATAATGGGCTTGGGTTCTTTGCTTGGTGATTTGAGCTATTAACTCCTGACAGTCAGCACCAAAGTACTGCACTGTAAGATTAGTTGTCTCAGCTCTTTAAATCCATCTGCATCTGGCTGTCTCCAGCCTTTTTACTGGAATGAGTCCCAGCATACCACACAGTCAGGAATACACTGATTAAGGCAGGCTAATTGAATAGTAAAACATCAAAGGCCATTTAAATGTCAGTTTTTATGCCTTTTAGAAGCTGAGACTGTCAGTGTTGATACAGTGCCCTGTGTGTTATAGAGTAAGGGGGTGAGTGGTGGCATGAGCAACTGCTTCTAGGAAAAATGGTACAGTATTTTCTGGACTATATAAAGGATGTACTCAGAGTGTCAGAGGAAATACATATAAAAGGGACATATTGATTTAAAATACAGTGAGTCCTTTGTGCTTTGCTACCTTTAAGTTCACAGAAATGACATCCACACCCATTTCCTCTCTCTTATCTTTCTCTCTAAGACTTTTTTTTTCTAATTTAAGCAAGGTATACAGAATGATAAAGGAAGCTGAAAAGCAGGAAACATCATCTGCAAAAGTTCTAACCCTTCCAGTCTGTTGCTACTTTTGAGCAGTGTATAAACTGAAAGTATGTTTCTGCATACTTATTCTCTGAAATCACTGAAGGTATATATGCTTTATTCTTGATCATAAATCTTTTTGAATATGTATATGTAAATATAATATCTGTTCATTTAGATGTTTAAAATAAATCCCTACAGAATCATTTTATATTTGCTCTGTATGTATTTATGTGTGTGTGTGATGTGTGTGTGTGTGTGTGTGTTTTTTTCTCCAATTTTGGTTTCATGCGTTTCTGAGACACAAGAGTAAGAAGTCTAAAATATGTCTCTTTCCTAGTTAATTATAGATGTTTATACAGTTTTTAAATTGCTGGTGCTTGAAAATTTTCTGTCTTGTCTATAGATTAGTTTGGACTGTTTCATGAATGGTGAATCTTCACAAGCATTCTTACTATTGGGGTTGACATATGTTTATCAATGTGAAAACAAACACTGAAAGGATGTTGCTGCTCCTATGGACACACTTGTATAACCAACTTTTAAGTCTTGAAATTTTAAAATTAAGATTTACATATGAAATAGTAATTAGTTGAACAAGACATTTAGCATACAGGAAAATTACTTTTAAAATGTTAGTGTTATATTATGTATCAAAACCTAACAATCACATACTAACAAGAAAACAAAGAACAACAACAAAAGAAATCATAAAAAAATTCTAGCTATAATTTCAAAATGTGCCTAAATATTTTAACTTTTTGGCTTTCCTTATTCCTTTGTTATTAATAATTGTCATTTTTAACAGAAGGGGGTTATATCGTAGCCTAGATGGGCTTGAGCCCATTATGTAGCAGTGGATGACTTTGAAATTTTTTTCTTATGTATACCTCTTTAATACTTTGATTACAGGCATGTACTACAGCTTCCTTTTGCATATGATGCTGAGAATAGAAACTAGGGATTCATTCAGTATTTTATCAACTGAGTTATGTCTATAGCCTGTATCTAATATTATTAAAAGCATGAAGAGCTCTTGATTTATTAAACAATTTATTTTTTCATAATTTTACCTAAGGCTTGTCACTAATGTTTCAAAAAAAAAAATCTGCCTCAATTGATTTATTCAAATAGTGCTATAAGGAAATAGTTCTCTAAATCTTCCACAAGCTTGCTTATAGGAACATCATTATGAGAAATGCTGCTCATGGTTCCATTAAATGTCCAAAGAAGAATTCTGTGATGTATCCTTTCTTATGAATGGCAATTTTTATTCAAGACTCAATTTTCAAAAGCTTCTACCAACTTAAAGAGTTATGATATAAACAAAGACTCAAATACTGTATTTCTGTGATTCTATATAAAATGTGAATTCATATTAAAATGGTAAGAGTAGGTATTCCAGGTATTAATTATGAAGAAATAACACTAATAACAGTCTCAACATATACATAGGATAGTCTCTGCTAATATCCTTCTCATACTGATGTCAATTAGTACAATTGTCCTGAAAAAAAAAAAAAGGCATACCACATACAATTCACAAAGGAGGAGAGATGTGCATGGCTGTTCATTTGCACAACTAATGGAAAATGTATCACAGTTGACAATAGAACATGTCATAGCATAGTATTTACCCTTGGCCAGGGCATTAATACACTGACATTGCACGTCCTCAATTGATAGCATCTTGTGTCTACTTTTCCCTAATATATGCCTCAACTTCCAACTTGAAAAATCATATGTGTACATATATTCACCATATCATGTACATCTCTTCTATTACATTATGACATGAGACAGATGCCAAATTTTTCTTACAGCAACACTTTAAGAAGTAGTGACATCAACCCCCAGGATTTAATTATGCATATCTTTTTATAACCAAACCTAAGGGAAAGGATTAATAAATGGACAGAGGTTACTGTTTGCCCAATTAAAATCCCCTCTAGCACTAAGGAAGCTACAAATATTCACAGCTATTAGATCACTATGTAAGCAATCACTAGATGAACTAATAAAGTATGTTTTATCCTGTCAGTTCAGCTTCAGGTGTTGGGGGTGGGTGTCCACTCAGGCCCATCCACAACTTAATAAAAATGCTCGTCCTGGACTCTGAGAACTTAACTAACCAGGCAGTGAACTTTCTCTTTCCCTGCTGGGATCTTGGATTTTAAATGAGTTTTCTCTTCCTAAAAGCAATCACCTAAGCCAGTGGTTATGTGAGACTAGGGTAAAAGGATAAGACCATAAAAATTAATGAACCTACCAGGATGCCCAGACTTGCAGACTGTAATTCTAGGCATGGGGAATAGAAGTAAAAGTTGGCACTGGCACAGTGGGCACAGATTTTAGTGTACACTCAATGGTTTAAGAATTTTTTGCTTTGGGATTACTTTTGGTGAAAAGTACACTTTCGTTTTTCTTTTTTGCAACTCTGAAACAAAACTTAAGAAATACAAAGGGGACTATCCATGAAAACAACAAAACATAAACAAACAAACAATAATAAAATACTAATAGCTGAGTGAATGGTATGGAAATGGGATCTAGTTTAAATTGTATTTCAGTTACAGAATATTCTAACCAAGAAAAAAAACACAAGTTAATAAATAAGGGCTTTAACTCAGCTTATAATTATAGGTTGCAAACTGTCATTATGGGGATGTCAAGGCAGGACCTTAAAACAGCTAGTCCCATTACATCCACAGTCAAGATTAGAAAATTTATGAATTCATGCTAATTTATTTGCTCACTGGTGCTTAGAGCTATTTCTCCAATTGTATATAACCTCCTTTTCTAGAGAGTGGTACTATCTGCAATGTGGATTTTCTTACATTAAATGATTTAGACAGTCTTCCATAGAGACACTCATAGACCAACACAATATAGACAATCCCCTATTTATTTGTTCAGGTGATTCTAGGTGGTCTCAAGGTGACAAACATATTCATTACAGTGGAAGAAAACTTCAGTACAAAAAATACTTTCAGACTAGTTAGGCATAATCCCCAAACTACCAGCATATGTATTTGAAATATATATTATTGCCTGATCTAATGTTCAAATGGTACAACCTCAAGATCCATTATTCCAATCTGCAGTTCTTCTCTAAGGTCCTAATTCTTAAACTTCTTTCTATCCAACTTGCCCACTTGAGTTCTACAATGTCTGTTTTGTTAGGACTATAGGTAGGTGACCCGAGAAAATGGTTCAAGCTACTTCAGGACGTTATACATGTTTTATGTATTTTCATTCCCTAACCCACTTTCTGTATAAATAGGGAGTTTCTCTTTTCAAAATATTTATCTGGAAATTTACTATTGTGTCAAGGAACAGTCTCAGCTCGGGAAATTGTCCTGAGGAAACGATGACTGGGAGCAACCAAGGAACAACTTGGAGTCAGTAATGGATGCAAGCTGACAGCACTGTGTTCTGTTCAAGATAGCTCTCTGCTCAAGATAACTCTCTGCTGAAGACTATTCTCTGCTGAAGACCATTCTCTCTTTCAGATTAAATCCAGTCTTTTATTTTGCATGGGTTACTTCCTTAGGAATTACATATCAGTTCAATCATCTATTCCAGATTCCCTTTTTATTACCCAACAAATCAGTATTTTATGATCTTAGTCACTTAACTCTACAGACAGAGCCACATGGCTGAAGCTGGCAAGTTTTGCTGCTTGCTAGACCTGGAACATGGCCCCATTGTTCTATTACATTATCACCAGCTTTCTATTTTTCAGCTCTTTCACTGCTTAAGCTTAGCTGTCCTCCAGTTTGCTCTTTACACAGACCTTGAACTCAGAGTTATGTGTGGCTCAGTCTGCTGAATGTTTCAATTAACAGTGTGTACCACCATGCGTGGACCCAAACCCCTCCTCACCTAGAACCTACTGTGTCCTAGGATGACCCAGAACTCAGAAATCTGCTTGCCTTTGTCTCCTGGGATTAAAAGTGTGTACCACCATTTCTGGGCTTAAGTTATTATAGCCACTATTCCTCAAGATCTGGATCAAAAGCCTCTGTATTCCAACCCCAAGATGTGAATCACAAGTGTGCCTTCCATTTCTGGATTATAGTTCATTCCATAGTAAATGTTGAAACTATTTCTAGTTCAACTGCAAGCACAAACCATATGCTTAGCTTTTAGCCTTGAGATCACCACTCCCTACATCTCTTTATCTCCTTCCTGACTCTAACTCCTTTCTTTATCTCCTGACTTTCTCTATATCCTGACTTTCTCTCCTTTCTGACAAAGCTTGCTAATTAGTCTAGTTACCTATGTTATTTCAGGTCAGTGAAACCCTCATATAATTAATATTGCATCTTTATATTTGCATAGTCAAGAAATCCTGTAAAGAACAAGTATCACATGGATTTATGCATTCTTGAACTCATGTTTTCAGAGTTCTTTTCCACAGCCTTAAGGGCTGTCCTGAAGATCAGAGCCACCATTTTGCTGAGGAATACCAGGTTCATTGTTGCTTCTTAGAATCAGGTTGTTTCTGATTATCATAGGGTCATTAACCTTGGCCGTGAAACTTTTTTGCTCATCACATTAGCAGGGAAAATATTCCCTGAATGAGAAACATAAACTAAAATATACCCATTATTATGCAAACAACTTGCCTACAGCAGCTGTCAGCACTCAAGAAGACCCACACCCTGCTGGCTCTGCCCCAGGGGCAAGAACCCTATCACACTGTCCTTTCAGTGTCCATACCCATCAATAATGCCCTGTGCATCACATTTCCTGACCCTATAGAATGGCTGATTTCGAAAGTCAATTACCAAGCAAACCCTGGGAACATTACACATAGTAAGTGGTCTTAAATGTAATAGACTGACCTCCCCAAACAACGTCAATTTCTTATTACAATAATAAAATAAACAGCCTAAAGCTTTTCTTAAGATAGCCAGTACTCACCAGGAACTCACTGAAGAACTGTAATTTCCATTAACTAGCAAGAAATGATTTAGAAAACTACACAATTTCCTTCCTGACTTTGTGGCTTGTCACCAATTAATTTTCATTCTCTTGGCAGCAAATAGGAGAAATCTCCCTTGAGTCATCATTTAGTATTTCTTCTCAAAATCAAGAGGATAATAAACATCATGTTGAATGTTTACAGTTTATTACACTTATGCCAATAGTTTTCTACATTCTTAATGATGCAATCCTTTGAATACATTTTGTCATGCTGATATGACCCCACCAATAAAATAATTTTCATTGCAAATTTATAACTAAAATTTTGCTACTGTTATGAATTGTATTGTAAATATTTTTGGAGATAGACTTTTGCCAGAAGAGTCATGACCCACAACTAGATAATGGCTGTTTTATGTTATACAACATTATTGTAAGAATGTAATTTTTAAGTACATACTGAAGTATTTTCAACATAAGAACATGTAGATAATTTCCAATTAAAATAGTTTTTCCAGTATCTGGGATTAGCATTCTTCTCCAGAAATATTCAAATTATACACACATCAAAATATATGTGACTGGATATGGCTAAATTGGTGTTTGCCACACAAGAATGAGGCTCTGCATTTGGACACAGAGAAAGCATGTATAAAGCCATGCACCATGGTAGACACGTGACATTCCAGAATTAGGAAAATGAAAACAAGAGGCACCTTGGGACTTATTGGCTAGTCTAGCTGAACTAGTGAGGTCCAGGTTAAAGGAGAAGCACTTTCCTGAAAAATAAGCTGTAGAGGGATTGAGAAAGGAACATATAAACATCTGTTCTCCATACATACACGCACACACAAACATGTGCAAACTCACACCATACATATATCCACACAGGAAGACAGACCATACACATATACACATAGGGAGATAGACTGACAGACAGATACACACATGCATATGAGCACACACACACACAAATACACACACACACACACTATATACATATACATATATATATATATATATATATATATATATATATATATATATATATGGGTCCCTGGTTCTGGAGGGTGTCCCATGATAATCTCCCGACTGAAGACAGAGTGAGAGCAGGGAGGGTCCTCTGCCCACGTCTCCACTGTCTGTTAATCTTCAGCCCAGCCTGGTGTGAGAGGTCTGGGCCAAAGGGTACGAGTGCAAGCGGGGAGGAGAGATTGCCTGCCTCAACTGCTGCCTCTGCTCAAGTCTCTACTGTCACAGCTCGGTCACTCCCAGGTGCTACACCTGTCTCTCCATGTTGAGCCAGCCAAGGCTGGGCTGATAGAAGCCGGCTAGCAGGCAAGGAAGCAGCTTGGTGCCCCAGGAAGGTTCCGGGAGAGCAGATCTCTCCCCAAGTGTTACAGCTCTTGAGACAGAAACTCTGGGACACCAAGATGATTCTCGAACACACCTTTACTTCTCCTGAATATACAGTTTCTCCCTTATATACAGTTTCAGGGTGGGTTAGGGTCTGACAGCAGATAACGCCTATTGGCTTGGTCGGAGAGCTTAAAGATACCTCATCTGCATGTGGGTTAGGGTCTGGCAGATAATGCCTATTAGCTTGGACTGAGAGCTTAGAGATACCTCATCTACATGTGGGAGGGCCTGAGGCACTGTTCATCTTGACTGATAGTCATAGACCTCCCTTTGGGAGAGGCTGTGGAGGGCCGAAGCTGAATGAGAAGAACCAGGGCCTGGGGGCAGCGCCGAACACCTGCCTTCCTGATAAAGGTTCGGGGTTCAAGACTTACTAAACCAGGCACCTAGCTGCTTCCCACAGACCACTGCCCCACAACTCCCCCTTTTTCTTTTATAAAGGAGAGGTGTCATCAGAATAAGTATCTCCTATGTTGGGAACAGTTTGATACTGAACCAAGACCTGATTGGTAGTTACCTTTGCAATGCTACTTATCTGCTGCTTTAGAAACTGAATGAGGGCTGGGCAGTGGTGGCACACGCCTTTAATCCCAGCACTTGGGAGGCAGAGGCAGGCAGATTTCTGAGTTTGAGACCAGCCTGGTCTACAGAGTGAGTTCCAGGACAGCCAGGGCTACACAGAGAAACCCTGTCTCAAAAAAATCAAAAAAAAAAAAAGAAAAAAGATAAAAAAAAAAAAAAAAGAAACTGAATGAGGCAGGGTGCCAGGAGAAGTAAGGTTCCAATGGCTAGTATGGGGCCAAGGAGGGGAAGAATCCAAGCCATCAAGGGGTTAGAGTACCAAGGGGTAGGGGTGTTGGGAGTATAGCATGCCCGGAGGTTCCACTGGAGCTCTTTGAGCATTTGTACATCTTGTTCTACCAGCCCAGACTCATTGACACAGAAGCAACATTCCTCCCCCACCAAAACACAAGTCCCCCCATATTCAGCAGTCAACAAAACTAGGGCCCTCTGGTTTTGGAGAGCAACGCCTTATCTGGCGTTGAAGAGATTCAAGGCTGTCTGTAGTAGAGGCCATTGCCTGGTCAAGCTTGTCCTGGAAGTCGCCTGCCAGATGCTGTGTTTGGACAAGGGCTGCTCCAGCAGTTCCAGTAGCATGTATATATATATATATATATATATGTGTGTGTGTGTGTGTGTGTGTGTGTGTGTATAAAGGTACTTAACGTGCCCAAGTCAGATGCAGCAACACTGTATTAGTCTTTCAGTAGACAACAGTGGGGCATTATGTAATATTTATTCACTTGAGGCTTTTTATTTTGTTCGAAACCATAGGCCCAACATTCTGCCTCACTAAAAAGTTATCCTATACCTAGCCATGCCCCAACCCCCATACTGGGACATCCAGCCTGCCTTCAAGGAGACCAAGGCCCTCCTCTCCAACTGATGCCAGACAAGCCATCCTCCGCCCTGTCCAGCAGGGCAATATACAGGTGTCCGGGTAGGTCACCTGAAAGAGAGAATGGGGAAAACAAGTGAATGCAAAGAACCACGATTTCTCTATAGTCTGATCAAATCACTGATTTTACTTTTTTCACACAAGGGTTATATGCACATAGACGCAGGATGTGGGGAAGGGGATGATCCAGGAGTGTAGATGTTCAGGGGAGTACAGATATCTTGCGAACAGAGTATCAGCTGGGTGAAGGTTCAGGGAGCAGGTCACTATGACTCTGCCTATGAATCTCTTGTCCTTATCTAAGCTGGTACTATCCACCAAGGCTACTCAAGGTCTATTACTATCTATTAGACCTATGACTACTTGTTCTTATCCAGGCTAGAAAATTTCCACCAAAGTTGCCTGTTTATAATATCTTATAGCTATCTGTTTCAGTGTTTTTCCACAGAGACCTGAGACTTTGTTTTAGCAGGCTAACTTAGGCCTATTGCTGATTTTAGGCCTTCAGTTTATAAGTAAGGCTGCCCCTGACAATCGTCAACTACATATACATCTGGAACCATGGGTCCCTCCATCTGTGTTCCCAGGCTGGAGGTTTAGACTCACTGAAAGCTCTGGTGAGTTGATATTGTTACTCTTCCCATATGGTCACAAGCCCCTTCAGCTCCTTCAGTCTTCTCACTCCTCCATTGGAATCTCCAGACAGATTTTCAGACTGGTTGTACCAGCTTGCAATCCCACCAACAATGGAGGAGTGTTGCTTTTTCTCCACATTCTCACCAGCATCTGCTATCACATGAGTTTTTGATCTTAGCTATTCTGACTGGTATGAGGTAGCATCACAGAGTTGTTTTACTTTGCATTTTCCTGATGACTTCAAGTTGTTGAAGATTTCTTTAGGTGCTTCTCAGCCATTCAATATTCCTCAGCTGAAAATTATTTATACTTCTCTGTACCTTATTTTTATTTTATTTATTTATTTTATTTTTATTGGATATTATATTTACATTTGAGATGTTATCCCCTTACCCCATTCCTAGCACCTCCACCCAGGAACCCCCTATCCCATCCCCCCTCCTCCTGCTTATATGAGGGTGTGCCCCCACCCACCCCCCTACTCCCACCTACCCACCCTTGAATTCCCCGACATTCGGTGTCCAGCCTTCATGAGATCAAGGATCTCTACTTCCACCTATGCTCGACAAGGCCATTCTCCCCTACATAAACAGCTGGAGTCATGGGTCCCTCCCTATGTGCTCCTAGGCTGGTGGTTTAGACCCTAGGGAGTTCTGGTTGGTTGGTATTGTTCCTCTCCTCATGGGGCCACAAATCCTTTCAGGTCCTTCAGTCATCTCTCTAACTCCTCTATTGGAAACTGCTTTATCAGATCAATGGTTTGCTGTGGACACCTGCCTTTGAATATGTCAGACTCTGACAGACCTCTAAGGAGACAGCTATATCAGGCTCTTGTCACCATGCACTTCCTGACATCCACATCATCATCTACCTTTGGTGACTGCACATGGGATGGATACCCAGGTGGAATGGTCCCCAGTCAGCCCTTTTTCTGTCCCACACTTTGTCTCCATAATTGCTCCATTGTGTAAATGCACCACATTTTTTTTATCCATTCCTCTGTTGAAGAATATCTAGGTTCTTTCCAGCTTCTGGCTATTATAAATAAGGCTGCTATGAACATAGTGGAGCATATGTCCTTGTCCTTGTTATATGTTGGAGCATCTTCTGGGTATATGCCCAGGAGTGGTATAGCTGGGTTCTCAGGTAATGCTGGGTCTTCAATTCTATTCCATTTATCTTCTAGCGTATCTCTGTACCAATACTACGCAGTTTTTTATTACTATTGCTCTGTAATACTACTTGAAGTCAGGGATGGTGATTTCCCCAGAAGTTTTTTTTTTTTGTTGAGAATAGTTTTCACTCTCCTGGGTTTTTTTTTTTTTTAATTTCAATTGAGTTTGCAGATAGCTCTTTCTAACTGTATGAAGAATTAAGTTGGAATTTTGATGGGGATTGCACTGAATTTGTAGATTGCTTTTGGCAAGATGGCCACTTTTATGCTATTGATCCTGCCAATCCATAATCATGGGAGATATTTCCATCTTCTGAGATCATCTTCAATTTCTTTCTTCAGAGACTTGAAGTTCTTATCATACAGATCTTTCACTTGCTTGGTTAGATTTACCCAAAGTATTTTATTTTTAATCTTTGAAAAGTTTATTCACTGTGCCGATCATAATCATTTCCACCCCCAACTCTTTCCAAATCATTCATATTCCCTCAACTTCACATTCTCTCTCTCTCTCTCTCTCTCTCTCTGTGTGTGTGTGTGTGTGCGTGCATGTTTGAGGGGTTATAGTTTAACCCACTGAGTCTAGTTTGTGTTTGTTTGTTAGCATTCTAAAGACTGCTTGTGTTATTAACTCATGCTGTTATCTCTTTTGTAAACTTATAAGCTACAGGAAACCCACTGAGATCTACCTCTCACGGACCAAATAGATGCCATCCAGATAAGTACACCTGCCTAAAGTTCCCACTTACTATCACAAAGGGTGGGATCCCTCTGGGTTTCAAATGTACATCTTAAAATTTTTTTTCCAAGTGTGTTTAATCTTATTCCCTACATCTTGTCAAGTCCAGGTACATCCAAAACATCTCCAGAGAAGCAACCTTCAGATGCTCCATCTCCTGCCACACACACACAGCTGCTTCTACTGAACCTGTTCCTTCTGGCCCATCTGGATGGCTCCACAGACCCTGGAGAGCAGGACCAGACAAACATCATTCCAGGTTCCCCCTAAAGACACGTCGCCCCCAGTGCCAGCAGGAAGTAGCCAGATATCACGACGACCCTATTCTTGCTGTGCTGTCACCTCTTTCTCCTCTTTTTTCTCCTTTCTTTTTATAATAAGAAGAAGGGAGGTATGTTAGCATTCTGTTAAACTCCACCTCCACAGTTACGTAGCAACAGCTAGGTATGCTCCTCCCCAAAGCTACCTGGGAATGGCCAGGTAGCCCTGCCCACTATTATAAGAGGGGCTGTCTGGCCCCTCCTCTCTCTCTTGCTCTCTTGCTCTCTTGCCCTCTTGCTCCCTTGTGCCTGCAGGTCGTACCCGACCCTTTCGCTCTCCCTTCCCCACTCCGCGTGGTCATGGCTGGCCACCACCTTCACCTCCCTCAGCTCTCCCCTCTGCCCTAAATAAACCTCTCCTCGTGGAACCCTCCACCGCCGTTTTTTTTCTTTTTTTACTTGGAGCTCTCAGAGACTGAATCACCAACCGTGGAGCATACCTAGTCTACACAGATCTACCTCCATGGACTGTATCTAGGCCTCCCTGCACATATGTTGTAAATGTGCAGCTTGGTTTTCATGTAGGTCTCAAACATCTGGAGTGGGGGCTATCCCAAAACATGCAGCCTGTATATGGAGTATGGTCTTCTAGCTGGGTGCCTCATCTGGCCTCAATGGGAGAGGAAGCACCTAGCCTCTCAGAGACTTAAAGTGGCAGGGTGGGGGATACAGGAGGAGGGGGTACTCAGAAAAGAAGAGATGGGGAAGGATTGTGGGAGGGGGTGACTGGGACGGGTTATAAAGTGAATAAGCAAAAAAAATAAAATTAAATTAAAAAAGGAAAAAAAAAAAAAAACAACATGGTTGACTACTCCTAGTTACAGGTCCTATGTTGGAGTATGTGGTCTATAAACCACCGGTGAAATCATTAAAAGAAAATTAATTTTCCCTCTACAAGTAGTAATCAAATATCAGCATCTCCTCAGTTAGGGTGAGAACTTTCTGCCCACTGCTTCCCTATTCTTGGAGATGTCTGTCTTAAGCTTGTGTAAGTCTTGTGCATACTGCCACAGCCTGGTCAGTTTACATGTTCATTTTCCATATTGAGGCTGGAAAAACTATTCCCTTGAAGTCATTCACCACCCATGACATATATAATCTTTCTGCCTTCTCTTCTCATATATTTAACTTATTCTTTGTTCAACATGTCTTCCACTTATATCTTGATCTCCATCTTTAGATCTCTATCTTTAGATATAAAATCTCCTCCACCTTACATGCATCATCTTAGCACTACTGTAGTGAAGCCTCCTAAGTTATTTTCAGACAATAGGAAGGGTGTATTGAGACAATGACCCACACTTCAGAAGCTCTATTTCCTGGGGATCTGAATGTTTGAAAGGAAGAGAGCCTATCTGAAAATGTTTCCTGATTCTGAAAAATAGTAGTCTGTGAACATGTTTCCTAAGACTCAGCAGAAGAAGTGGATATCTGTTGATACAATGATCTCAGAGTACATCTTTAGCTGGCAATAGAAATGAAACTACACAAGTGGTGAAAGAAGTGTGATTATTATAAACCTTACCGTGAGGTTTCTATACATTCTGACATGGTTTGAAGAAGTAATGTGGAAGATTTTAGGGCTAGTAGTCCTACAATAGAGTAAACTAAGCTTAATGTATGATTCTGTAGGAGTTTTGAGACTAGAAGTCAGTAAACAGAGACAGTAGAAGCCTGCCTCACAAAGGGCCTGAAAGCTGTTGAGAACAGATAATAGATGGCAGGATTACATTCTCTCTAAGAACCTGAAAGGCCACTGTGGGAAGCTGCGAAAGCAAATATTTAGTTTTAATAATAATAATAATAGAGGTGTGCATTGGGCCACAGGTCATTCATCAAGAAAGTTGATGACACCAAGATTGGCCAGTCCAATAGAGAGGCACTATTCACCTTAGATGGCAGAGAAGGAAGTGCAGGTCCACTCTAGTGCTCTGAAGCCAAATGATTCGCCATGTGCCTCAGATTTTTCACATGTGGCTAAAGGACCTTATTTCTGCCTTGCTGGTTTCAGTCTTACTTTTTTGAAATCTGCCACGTTATTGCCTCTATCCTCCCTTTCAACCTTTGAATTGGAGCTTTTACTATGTGGGATTATATGTCAGACATATACCCAATTACATAGAAGTTTACAGTTGTTCACAAAATGCCTGTAACTCAGTTGATATACATGATTTAGACTTTGGAAAACTTTAAAAATGTTAAGTTTGCCTTGAGTCTGAAAAAGTGGTTTGAACTTTGGAACCAAGAAGTCTTTGTCAGCATGTTATATTTTACAAGTAATGGTAGACATACTCAACTTTGAGAGGGTTATGAAAAACATGGGAAAGGATTGTGGGCCCAAGCAGGGTAGGATCCTTACAGAAAGACCAACAGAATCAATAAACCTGGATCGTTGAGACTCTAAAAGACTGAATCACCAACAAAAGTGCCTAGATTGGCTGGACCTAGACCTCTGCAACATATGTAGCAGATGTGCAGCTTAATCTTCTGAAAATTTGTTGATTGCATGTAGAATAAATTCTCCTAGCTGAGCTGCCTTGTCTGACCTCAATGGGAGAAGATGAATCTAGCCCTGTAGCACTTCATGTATCAGGAGAATATGTGGGGGCTACCCACTCAGGGTAGAAGGAGTAGGGGTAGGGGTATGGATTGTGTGAGGATGCAGTGAGCAAGATGTAAAGTGAAGAAAGTAAGAAAGAAGAAAGAAAGAGAGAGAGAGAGGGAGGGAGGGAGGGAGGGAGGGAGGGAGGGAGGGAGGGAGGGAGAAAGGAAGGAAGGAAGGAAGGAAGGAAGGAGGAAGAAAGCAAGGAAGGAAGGAAGGAAGGAAGGACAAAAGAAAGAAAGAAAGAAAGAAGGAAGGAAGGAAAGAAAGAAAGAAAGAAAGAAAGAAAGAAAGAAAGAAAGAAAGAAAGAAAGAAAGAAAGAAAGAAAGAAAGAAAGAAAGAATACTAATGCTTATGTGGTCTCAGTCTGGAAATTTCTAGTTTCATTTATCTCTGTACAAAGAATTGAGAAACACACACATACAAACACACACACACACACACACACACACAGACACTAATAAGCTTTATCAAGAACAAATGATAAATACAAGTCTTGATAATACTGCCAACACTGTGAAAGTTTTCTATGACTAGGCTTTTTTGGGGTGTGAGGCATTGGTGGGTTAACACAAAGGAAGGAGGAGTAAGTTAATAAGTAGGTATCTTGGATGGTTTTGTGTTTTGATTGACAGATGTAAGTTATGTAAGCTATTCTTTACTGCAGGGATAGTTCAACATACAAAAATCAATCAATGTAATCCACCATATATACAAACTGAAAGAAAAAAAAAAAAAGAAAAACATGTTCATCTCATCAAATGCTGAAAAGGCCTTTAACAGAAACCAACACCTGTCATGTGATTAGGCTTAAAATTGGATAAATAAACAAATTAATGGAGGGAAAAACAGTCTTGGAGAGATCAGGTAAACAAGGCACATAACTAAACAGAATAAAGGCAATATACAGCCCATATCAAAGCAAACAAACTTAAAAAGCAATTCCACTAGAATCAAGGACAAGACAAGGTTGTTCACTCTCTCCAAATCTATTCAACATAGTGCTTGAAGATTTAGCTAGAGTAACAAGATGACTAAAGGAGATCAATGGGATATAATTTGGAAAAGAAGTCAAAGTATCATTATTTATAGACGATATGACAGAATACATAAGTGATCAGAAAAATTCTATCAGAAAACTCCTACAGCTCATAAAGAAATTCAGTAAAGACCCTGGATACAAAATAAAGTCAAAACCATCAGTAGGGCTCCTATATACAAAAGATAGATGCGATGAAAAAGAAAGTAGAGAAACAACAGCATTCACAATAGTCAAAATATTCATTTTTTTCAAATGTACACATTCCCATTCTCCATTAAATGTTTTTTCCTGAACATGTACATTTTCACTCAGTGATTCGAAATTTAGGCCTGCCTATTACAAAATTTGAATACTAAGCTTGGCCTTTTCTGTTTATAACAATAAGTATCATATCTCTGTCTCCTTATGTCAAGCACATCTGAACAACATCCTAGAAGTGGGCAATAGTATGTTCTGTGTTTTGTGGATAACCTTGCCTTTCTCTATGGTGTTTTTATTTTTGTCTTAAGAGTTCATTGATGAATTCATCTATTATTGCCAAATGGGTTTTTTTTATGTAGCTTTGTACGTCATTGAGAAGTTCAGGTAATTTCTGTATTCGTATTTGACAGCTTACTTAAATAAGTATAGCATGCTCTCAATTCACTACAGTATTGACTAGTCTGAAACCAGCCTCCTTGTGAGTCCAATTATTCATGGTATGAATAATTCATTGTATGGTATGGAAGTTCTTCTTTGTGATCTGAACAATTTAGTAGATGAGGCAGGAAAATAAAACTCTTGAAGTCAGTATAGTTTCATACTCTTATCCATAGCCTAGTCCATTTATAGCTTTGCATACTTTAACTATTATAACAAAGGTTTAAATTACATATGACAATATTTTCTAAATTTTTAGATAAATATATATTTCTAACTATCATTTACTTCGTTCCAAATTATTTAAATTTTGGAATAATAATTGAAGAATAATTTCTATAAAGTGCATTGTGGTAATTATCTTATCTACAACAATTTAAGTTTTGGTAACCTTGGCTTTTATGGTATGGTTAACAAGAACAGAGATTTTGCCTTGTTTTGAACTTTGTATCAAGTGAATATTTTGATCCTGGAATATACTATTATAGTAAACATAATTAATGTTGACTAAACCACATGATGTTCTGTTATAATTAATTAGTATTTGCTGACATTCTGACCCAAACAGCAGTAACTTTAGAATAGGACACAGGACTCACAGTTTCTCAAATAGATATGCCCTTCCTTGCTCTGACTCAGAAGTCTCTAAATTGGGGTCAAGTACTTATTGAACTACTTTACTGTTCAGACCAGTGACTCTGGAGATGATAATCCAGCATTGATATGTTTGAAAATCATCCCAGATTGTATATGCCTTCTGATTAGGGGCCACACTTCTATTCCAAACCAAAACACACATGTCTGGCTTGCTTAGGTAAGTTGCAATGGAAATCTTGATGTAAAATCATTAAAAAGTATGATTAAAAATAGATCAGTTTTCCAGTCTTATAGAATATTGAAAGTGTATAATTAATGGATATAGTTTCCTGCCTCTCTCTGCCTCCCTAAAACAATGTCAATAAGGCATTGTAGAAAAAATTTCTAATATTTAAAAGTCATAGCAGACCAAGGGAGTGTTGATGTAAGATGAGATAGAGCACAGATTGATTTAGATTCCAGGTGGCAGTTTTCAGATTAGACTCTAATACTTAGTTTTGGAACGATTTTAATCACACATCTGTGAATGCTCGCATGTGTACATGCACACACACACACACACACACACACACACACACACACAAACACACACAAAACACACAGAAACATATACCTTGTTGAAGTTTGAAAATACTATATTGGTAATAATTCACAAGATTTGGCAGAAAAAGCCCAAAGATATTGATCTCATAAGCACATTGACTCTTAGGGCCATGAGTCAAAGATAGTCATAAGGCTTTTCTATACACACAATTTGAAATTTAAATCTTGATATTTTGTCCTAAACATTAGAGTATTCTTCCTGGACTTTCATATAGTTCATTATTGTCATTTTACAGCACACTAATTCACACAGCTTCTTGGAAACAACTTTACCACTAGAGTGCATCTTCTTACATTTTTTTCTGCATTTCAGAACTTGAAACAAAAAAAAACTTAATTCTGTGGGGATGAATCTTACAGGTGGAAAACATTAAAATAGTTGAACATTTGACTGACTCCATTGAAGTCTCATTGGAAAAGATAACTTTACTTTCCTATCATAGTTAAAAAGAAACATTATTGCACAAGGATCAATAAACTTAATTTTGCACACTTAATACTAGAAATTTATTCTAAAACTCCATGCTCTTAATTGTATCACCAATTATTAATTGCTTACCTATCTTTGGTTAAATGTATATCTGCCCAGGAGGCATTAAACCTAGTTAGCTCTTGATTTCAAAAACCATCAAATCCTGTCAAATATAATCAAATTGATTCCCTCTTTTAATATCTACTCTAGTTCCAAGTAACTTTCAAGAAAGAGAAAACCTCAGAGCTCTTTGATTAGCATAGAGAATGTTGGCTTCCTTGTATTCCAAAAATACTTTTAAGTGCTCATTTACCATTCCCCTAGTATGTCTCCCAAACAGTGACCTGTTACCATATGTGCTAATTCACCATTTGCATGTGTTCATTGTCTCTGAACTTGATTTTGTATGGCACTGAAATATTTGGAGGGATTTTTTGTTTTGTTTTCTTTTACTTTCCCAGACTTTTAGACATTCTTTAAGAGCAAGTGCAAAGGATCTTATTGATGAAATATTTGTGAGGCTAGAGAGATGGCTTAGATTATGTTTCCACAATTTGAGTCCAGAACTGAAAATATTTTCCTTGGAGTATTTGCAATACTCAGTTCTCTTGGGTGAAAGGATATGAGGGAAAATAGGATGGAAAAGAAAGATAAACAAGGAAAAATCCATAAGAATGGAAGTACCACATAGTTAATTTGGAGAACATAGATTGAACAGTTTACTAGATACATGTTGCCCAATTTTTGATTCATGACATGATGGTGAGGTTACTTTCCATGATTGCTTGGTGAGGAGATTATTCAGAGAAAAGACATTTGCTAGTTATCGCTAACATTCAAAAATAACTGGAGAAAGCATGTGTATTGGTTTATGATGGGCATTCAAAAGACTCAAACAGATCCCAATGTACAGAATAAAAAGATATTTCACTCTTCATTATGCTTTACCATTTTTGACCTCCTTACCTGTCCCTCCTTGTACTCATTCCCAATGGGAAAGGAAAAACGGAAATAATGTAGCAAACAAAGTTAAAATCATGATTGCTGATATTTAAATGCTTCTGGTCAAAACTCTTACAAAATAGTTTCAAAAATCAATTATATGCTATCACCATAAAGATATTATTAATCACTTGAATTCGGGATGTTAGATAGAAATCACTGGATGATTGGACGTAATTACATTGGTTGCCTTACATTCCTTACTCAGAGTCTTCACAGAATCTACTAGTTGCTTGTCAAAAACAGTCAGGGGAGAATATGTTAATCAAGATAAGCTCAAAGAATTTTTATTGTCATTGTTTCACTTGCCGACAATGCTTTATTTTATGATCAAACATTTACTGTGCACTTTCATGGTCAGTTGCATGAAATCACTAACTGACAGTGATACTGGAAGATAATAAATAGCCTACAAACCAACCTGAACTCCCTCAGTCACTTTTAAGGTTGTTGACGTGAAGCAGGCTATACAAAGCTCTATTTAATACAGATTGTAAATAAAGGATCTAGTTCAAAGGGGAAAATAAAATCCTCCTTGGAAGTTTTCTGACATTTGACAGAATGAGGGCAATACATGTCTGGAGTTTATAACACGGCAAACCTTTTGTTAGTATGATTTTTCTCAGTGATTTAAAAAAAAAATAGGTAGAAAACAATAGAAACAGTCTTCATTCTGCTTCAATGACTAGGGAAGTATGTCAGATTTTACTCTTGGAAAGAATGTATTATAACCTGAGTTCCTCCAAGATTAAATATGAAATAAGACGAATGTGAACCTCACTTTGTTTTGTCCCATACAAAGCACTAACATAATATACAAGCGTAGGTACAGCAAAATGACTCATAGGTGTAGATGGTTGTTGAATTTGAGACCCACATGGTTGAAGACAAAAGTAGAACCAACTCTAGAAATTGTTATAAGGGAAGACTTCTAATGATGCAGAAAAACAAAGCCAAAAATAGAAATCATATATCAATCTCAAAATACTTTGCAAAGGAAACTCTCATCAGAATGAAAAGAATACGATGCTAGATCCCCTGGAGCTGAAGCAACAGGGCAGTTGTGAGCCACCTGATGTGGAGGCTGGGAAATTCTCTGTTCATCTGCTAAAGTAGCAAGTGTTCCTAACTACCAAGCCCACTCTTTATCCTCCAAATATATAGTGTTTCAATACAGTTATCAACTACAATTCAAACCTGTTCACTTATAAAGACTTACTGTTTGTCATTAAATTTGAACAGTTGTAGTCTAATTTCAGAAGACAGATTTTATGCCATTGAGATTACATTTCTTTTCTACCACCTCTGGTAGATGGTGAGCTAGAAGGGAGAATAAGGACCACCATTAATATAGGTTTTGAAAAATTAAAGATACATACACCATTCTCTACCTAGTTTTCTTACTGTAATTGCTTAAAACTATTCCTCATTACTACTTTTCCTCATTACTTACCAATAAAATATAAATTCTTTCAATACACAGATTTTGCCTCTGAGAATCATCATTAATTTTTCACAGCTTTCTCTCATAATACTTTCTGCTATCTGTCATATAGTGAGTAATCAGTCAATATTATTGAATGCATGAATGCACACAATGGACTGGTTGGTTTTCCTTTAAAAACTGTCTTATTTTTCATGGACTATAGTTGTATATGTGAACACATATACATGACTCAACCCATTTATGTTCTAAAGCATCACTTGGAGACCTAATAGAACTTTCTCTTATGACACAAATCTTTCACATTAGAGTAACCAAAGCATATTTGGTTGGTAAATTTAGTTATTGTTAGTTAGTGTTTGGCACAGTTTATTTTATTAATTAATATTTGTATAGTTGTTTGTCCCTACTTGCCATTTTCTTTCTCCTTGAAATTTCATACTAAGGAAGCATCAGTGTATTCTATGTATATTGGCAAACATTTAAATATCTCTAAAAACATAATTTGAGCTGGTTGTTAAAATATCACACGGACCAAAGGCAGATGAGCTTTATGCAATACCAAATCTATGGGGGAAAGCTGTTTTTTAATTACATCATTCCACTCTATCATTTTCCAAATCAGATTGTTTCTCTCATCATGGATTCCTCAATCTAAGCAACAATATTATTGTCATTAGCATATGTACTATATATACATATAGTACACTTTGTGAGATCTTACCCATTTTACTGATATGGAATTGTTTTAAAATAACATATCTAGATACCCTATTTTTCATTCTGTCCTATTTTTTTCATTTTCTCTGATTAAATTTTGTTCTTTTGTTCTTAGATGAGTTGATAGGTTCAGATAGTATAGTCTGCTTAGTATCCCTTACACAATTCTTGTCACCCAAGAACTTCTGTACTCCCTTTATTATTTCTCCAAATCTATTTACCAAATAGATATATTTTTATTTCTATTTATCTTCTTTCTTTTTTCTTTCTTTCTTTCTTTCTTTCTTTCTTTCTTTTTCTTTCTTTTTCTGTGCTTTTAATCATGATTGTCTGTATGTCCTTTGGTTTGGAACCTAGTGGATGCTAGTGGACTATCTGTGGGTATGCAAATGAAGGCAATGACTATCACTCATCTAGAATCCATTAGCAACCAATACTTCACCAGGGAGGGCAGGATCCTGTGAGTCCTTCCCAAATCTATGATTTTCTGTTTAAATACACAGTTTTTCCCAAGCAATATCAGATGCTATAAGATCACGTCAGTCTCTAAACACCCAGCATTTTGTAGCCATTCTCTATAATTTTTTTAATAATAAATCTTTCTGTATTTTCATCTTACATGTTTCCTAAGCCTTGGTGGGTAGTATAAATATTCTGTTTAGATATGAGAATTCAATTGTCCTTTATTTTAAGCACAATGAGAAGCCATGAGTCTCTGTATTCAATACTAGTCACTGAGAAGAGAAGCTATTCTGATTATAGGTGAGGGAAGTATTTGTCTATGGGTAAAAACATAAACATTTAGTGTATAGTTTAAAATCATGCCAAATTAGCTAAACAATGATATTAACTTCCCCCGTACGTTCTATAATTTTCCTACCTGTTATATTTTGTATAGTTTTACCTAGCATTTATTCTTTAATGGGTCAAATATCTAATTTGAAAGTAATTGGTTATCACAATACTAGTTTTCCAACTATTAAACTTATGGTCACAGCTAGCCTGGTATGTTGGTCTTCTGGTTCATAAGGTTTACTTCTGGCTTTTCTCTGCCAATGCTATCAATGATAGTTGGATAATCCATCTATGGATTAGACATCAAAATCAACATCCATCACCATAATGTCTTTCCACAACTGAACTTTGGCAACACTGAGAAGGGACATATAGCACCAAAACAAATGCTCAACTCAACAAACTAAGATTGACAAATGCCAATAGAATAGTCTATATATTGATTCAGAGTTGCATTTTTCAGCATACATTTTCCTTTTCAGTTATTTTCTTCTCAAAAAAATTCTCATTCTCATGTGTTTAAATATATCTCTTTACACTCAGAAGTATATTTCCTACTGCTCTGGCTTACTCCCTTTTAGAAATTTGCAAATTTGCAATTTCCATTTCATGTGTTTATTAAAAGCAAACAGGAGTCACTTTAACCAGTACCCTGAATTTCCATTAGCGCTGGAGAAGGCTACCAGAAAACTTGAAGAAAAATATCAATTTACATACACTACAGTAATAGCAATGTTGATTGGCTTATGGATGATTTTAGGTTGCATAGCTCAGAGCTGAACATTTTTAGCATATTTTTTTCATGACTCTGTTTACAATGTGTTACATTCTATCCAATATACAACTGTAGTGACTGACAATCTAGAGAGTGATAAGCTCACATTATGAGAAAATTCAAGGACTGATTACAATTTTGGAATAAAAGCAAGTGATCAGTGCTAGTGACGAAGCTAGCTTGGGATTGAAGTTCAAACTTCAATGCTGTGAATTTGAGTCATAGATTCTGCCTGCCAACTCATTCTGAAGTCTGTAGAACCTACTTGAAGGGCTTCCATACTACTGTTTACCCAAAATTATATTACTGGAAAAGATAGAGGCAAGAACCTACAGGAGTAGGTTCAAGGGCTGAGTTTACATTGGCTATTCATAGAGATCACCTGATGTAGGTATTTGCAAATGAAGATGTGAGGACAAAGAGATATACCATGGGATACACTGATATACTATAGCTTTCATGATGAGATAAAATCTATGCTTTCTCTCTTTCTTTCATGTGTGTGTGTGTGTGTGTGTGTGTGTGTGTGCGCGCGCGCGCGCGTGTGCGTGCATGTGTATGTGTTTTATAGGAAGCAGAATTGTAACAATAAAGGGTACGTATGAGGGGATGAGGAGATGAGTGGCACTGGGGTATATAATGTGAAATTCAAAAAAAATAAATAAAAGTTTAAAATTTTATTTTACTGGAGACTTTCCATTATTGTTATTCCAGGTAATTCAAGGTTGTGTTTGATGGAAGGCCATTGCTAATTAGGGTAACTTGTGTAAGCATCAGAGAAAGGCAAAAACAAATAGAATAACAGAAAAACGAAACATATTGAGATTGTATCTCATCCCAAATAGAATGGAAGTTTTTAATAAAACAAGCAACCACAAATGCTGTTGAAGAGGTAGACAAAAGAAAAGGCTTTTAACATGCTGGTGGAAATGTAAACTTCTTTCAGCTGCCATGGATACAGCTTCTCCAAGAGCTAAACTGATATCCCACATAAATACTCCTACCTACTTGTTTTTTCCAAGTAAACAAATCACACATATTGGCACATTAGTGTCTTTTTGCAATATTCTTTGCAATAACTAAATTGTGTAACCACACTGAGTTTCTATCACCCAAGAAAGAGATTAAGAGTTCTACAAACAACATAGGATGTTTTGTCTTTAAAAAATAATAAAATTATATTATCTGAAAGAAAATAGATTCAGCCAAGTATTATGTTTTCAAGTGAATTAAATTAACCTGAAAAAATTTGTTTCACATTTTATATTTTTGAGGGGTCTACATTTTATATGGATGCACAAAACTATGTAAACATATATGGAAAGAAAGCAGAATGACCATGTATACTATAAAGAAGAGGGAAATTGAAGAATTTAACAGGTAAGAAACAGAAGTCTATGGTAGTTTGAAAATAAATGCTCCAGGTAAATGAACATGTATGTTTTACACATATGAAAATGCACATATGAAATTCAGTACTATAAGTAATAATATTTATCAATTAAAAGAGGAAAACAAAATCTGCCAGTTTAATCCATTAACCAAAATGTACTAGAATCAAGTGAACATAAGTAACAGAGGAACACAAGCAAGGATAAGAGTCTAAAAAGTTATAAATACTGAAAGAATTATATAAGTTTGACCTCAGAGTGCATATACAATAATTTGATTGCCATGATAGGACAAGATACAACATCTATCAATCCATACCTGATACCTTTTAAAATACTGCCTATACATTTGTGGCATAGCCTAATGCAATAATTAATCCCAAATATTGGCTCTGGTCTCATTAGTCAAACATTCAAACTTTGGATTGTGTTTTATTTAAGTCACATCTTCTATACAACTTCTGTACCAAAAGCATATTAAAACCACAAAGTTTATTCACTCCCTTTTTTACTAGCTTTGACTTACTGTAACACAAAATCTGAGAAAAAATAATATGTGTGTATGTATTCTCAATATATATTTCTGATATCACAAAAGATATCCTTTTACCATCTTAGTACTGATAACTGTGATTTTAGGTTGCTAGATCAAAAAAAAAGATGCATCATCTTTTATTGGTTTATGTGTCCAATTCCCCCAATAAAAGAAAGAGAGAGACAGAGAGAGAGACAGAGAGAGCATGTGTATGTGCTTGTATGCTATAGCTCTGAAATTCAGGATTGTTAGAAAGTAGGCTATTTTTAAATTGGATAAATTTCTCATGTGATTATTATTGAAGATGTATCAGCATATAAGGTCCCAATTTCTTTTTTTTTCCTTTTTTAATTTTATTATTTATTTATTTTTTTTTTTTTTTGCTTATTCACTTTATAACCTGTCCCAGTCACCCCCTCCCACAATCGTTCCCCATCTCTTGTTTTCTGAGTACCCCCTCCTCCTGTATCCCCCACCCTGCCACTTTATGTCTCTGAGAGGCTAGGTGCTTCCTCTCCCATTGAGGCCAGATGAGGCTAGAAGACCATACTCCATATACAGGCTGCATGTTTTGGGATAGCCCCCACTCCAGATGTTTGAGACCTACGTGAAAACCAAGCTGCACATTTACAACATATGTGCAGGGAGGCCTAGGTCCAGCCCATGGAGGTAGATCTGTGTAGACTAGGTATGCTCCACGGTTGGTGATTCAGTCTCTGAGAGCTCCAAGGGTTCAGGTTGGTTTACTCTGTTGATCTTCCTGTGCAGTTCCTATCTCCTTAGGGCCCACAATCCTTCCGCCTATTCTTCTATAAGAGTCCTCAAGCTCCATTCACTGTTTGGCTCTGGATGTCTGTATCTGTCTGAGTTAGCTGCTGGTTAGAGCCTCTCAGAGGACAGCTTGACCCTGTCTGTTCTCAGGCTGGAGGTTTAGATCCTGGGAGCTCTGGTTGAATCTTTTGATACTCATTCTTTCACCTTCAGCCAAATAACACGGCAAATCAATCATTAAGAATCCACTCTGCATGAGATTTCTGACTGTGTAACTATTATCACATTGCTCCCCTATTGAAACCAAGACTTATGTCAACTGCCATAAAGAAGTTTAAAGAGCCAAAGAAGGTTGCATACAGCACTCAGGCTCAGTAGGAAAAGTGAGACGTTATTGTAGGTCTCAGTAGGAAACGTGTGGTAGTATTCTAGGATGCAGGAGGAAGAGGCAACAAGAGAAATAGATATGTCATAGGCAGCAATTGAGGAAATAGTATTTGTTGTAATCTTTTAAAAAGTTATATAGAGTCATTAAGCATGCTGTAGAGAGCCTGAAACTACTGGAAATCTCATACTCTCCATTTTCAATAAGTTGTAAGGGTGTTGTCTTTTGCATGAAGTCTGGGTATCTGTTTGTGGAAAGCAACCTATCATCTGGGCAACATTCTGGGTTGCTTGGGGATTTTCATAGGATCTCCCATGCACATATCCACATCCCAACACACATTGGGAAAAACCTTAATTTAATATAACCCAGTTCTGACAATGGAAGCTTTGTTTGCTGATTTGAGAGGTCCACTTGGCACTGTGTCTCCTCCATTATTTGGAGACTTCTTTAGGATCCCCTTCATATATTTTAGTAAGTTTATATTGCATTAATGTTCCATTGCACTACTCAAATGCTCTTCAATCCTAGCTGTCACTTCTTTCATTTACTTCCTCAGTCCCCTCTCCTCTTCTGCTACCCAACTGATCCTCCTATACCTGTCTACCTACCCCCAGTTCACCCATAGAATTTACTCCTTCCAGCAAAATCCATGTATTACCCATAACCCCTTCCTCTTTACCTAACCTCTCTGGGTCTACAAACGGTAACTTGGTTTTTATTTACTTTACAGATAATATCCATTCAAGAATACTTACTAACCATGCTAATTGCTGCTTTATTCATAATAGTCAGAAATAGGAAATGATAGCTGTCCTTCAAAAGAAGAATTAATAAAGAAAATATGGTACATTTACACAATGAAATAGTACTCAGCTGTTGAAAAATTACATCATAAAAATGAAGGGAAATTAGAGAAAAAAATTCTTCTGAGTGACATAACCCAGATGTAGCTGTCCTTTTTTAAAGGTAATTCCCAAAACTGGGAAAGAAGGTCACAGCTAAAGCAAGCAAGAATCCTAAAGCAGAATTCAAACTACTTTGTATTTAGAAGTAAAAATTTTTATTTTAACTCATTTTAGACTTGCATATTGCTATGCAGTGGTTTGAATGGTAGGTCCATATCTAAGACAATAAACACATAGTATAAACTTATTTTCTCCTTCAGATACACATAATATGGGAAGAAATGAGATTTTCAAAGGCCAACTGTGATAAGGTATCTCAAATAATAAGTATAATTTAAAGATCTTTTAACTGTATGTAAATGTGTATCTATGTGTGGATATATACACATGTGTAGGTGTTCACTGAGTTTAGAATAAATAGGCATTGGATTTTCCAGGAGCTGGAGTTACAGATAGGGGTGAGCTTCATGTCAGACATGTGTAATAGAAGTCAAACTGCCTGACTCCTCTACCAGAGTAGAAGGAGATTTTAATCTTGAAGCAACCTTTCAGTTTCAAGGGTATAACTTCATCCAAGTCTCTTTATGTGAGGAAAAGGAGGCCTGTGTAGCTTTCATCAAAGAAATTTCACATCAGAATTTATAGATTCATTGAGATTAAATAATTTCTCAAATAATAGATCATAAATGCATTTACCTCGTGATATTTTGTAAGCCACTAACATCTGCTAAATACTGTGATTGTCAGTATGGGTACCCTGGGTAAGAAAACCAACAAAGTTTTTTGCATTATGGAATATATATTCTAATATTAAAGACAAATGATAATTTAATAGAAATTAAAAGTACACTCTAGTGATTGGCACTAAATGATGTCTTATGAAAATGACATTTCTCCTTTTTATTACAAAAAATTTTAAACACAAGAATTTAGTCACTTGAAACTTAGGGAATATTGGAAGATATTAGGTCCAGTTATCTCCCTTTATGATACTAAAAATACTTATTAGGCTTCATATATTTCCAAAAAAATATTAGAATATGTATTTATCAAACATGAGAGCATTTAGCATTAGATATATCTGCAAAATTGAAAAGATTAATAATGTTGCAAATATTTTAAATCTCTCAGTTTACGGTAGTGGATTATGTGTTGACTTTTGCTTAATAAACCTAGTGGACTATGTTGGGTTTCTTACTATACCAAACTAAATGATATGTATTTTCCTGTGTGTGTAAGTGAATTGTGTGTGTCGTGTATGTGACTGTGTATATGTGCATGCACATTTGCATGCACACTCACAGTATACATGTGTGCATGCAAATGTAAAACCACACAAGCAAGTGCAGAGATTAGAGATCCCAAATTAGGTAGGCTAGCTGGGCACCCAGGCTCAATTATCTGCTGTCTCTTTTTTAGGATTGCTAGATTGTAAGTATGTCTTACCAGATCCAGGTTTTAATTTGTTTGCTGGAAATTAATTCATGTCTTCATACTTGTTTGACAGGCGTAGTTCTGACTGAGCTATTTTTCCAGACTGCCCTCCCCAAATCATATCCTTATTGATGTTTAATTATTTTGTAATTTTTGATTGAACCTCTCTTCTTTTAGAAAATATGAAATCTATATTTTTATCAATAGTTACTTAGTCTCTAGTAGCTAGACATACTTGGTTGATTGTGGAAGATGTAAATGAAGAGCATCTTTAACATATGTAGGATAGTGTGATGCAACAACTTCATGAATGTAAGTGCTCATGTGTGTGCCTGCATTTGTGTATTTGTGTGTGTGTGTGTGTGTGTGTGTGTGTGTGTGTGTATACTAAACATACATGCTCATGATCATATAAAGGCCAGAAAAGAATGCTGGCATTCTGCTTATATCATTCTTTCCCTTATGTCTTTGAGACCATGTCTCATTGATCATGGAGCTAGCCACATGACAGTCATGTCTCACTTTCCCACCATAATAGATATACATTAGGCCATATCTGGTATTTTACATGGATGTTGTGGATTTGTACTCAAATCTTCATGTTTATGAAAGAAGCACTATTGCACACTGCACTATTAGCTAAGCCTATGAGTATGCTTTTCTTCCCTAGATATTTATATCCTGTGTCTTCCTGGATTTCTCAACATGTTGAACAATAAATATTGTTTCATATATGACAAGTCACATCAAATTTAACATCAAGCTTGTTACTACCTTTTCATCATAGATGTATGACCATTGCTTCCAGCAGTAATCACAAGAAGTAATATAATTATCAGCTTCATCTTCAATCTTTTCAAGTTTTGTATACATTTTAATTTAAGTTATTTATCTCGTTTTTTCAACAATGTTCCTGCTGTTGTCATGATGTTGATCCAAAAAGCAGAAGTAAAAAGACTATGAAATATTCACTGATTTAATGTGTTTGTAATTTTGAAGCTACTGGTAAAAAAGTGTATTTCTTGGTATGTGTGAGAAGCATCATTAGCCTTGAAAGACAGATTTTGTAACATTTGACTAATATCCCAGGAAATTGTGAATTAAAATTGCCATCAATGTTATTTATGTCAATATAAAACTTACAGGCTTCAGATATTAAGATAGTGGTCCCAGGATTAAGAACAACACAAACAATATTTGTAATAAAAATGAAGCACAAGCCTCCATGTGGTTCCCTGTCTAACCACCTCTGTCGTTTTGCTTGAGTATATTCGATAGCTATAATAATTTTATCAGCAGTACAAATATTCTCCCTGTAGTTGTTTACATTGTGAATTGAATGAGATTGAACAAATATTTGGAAACATAGCCAAATAATCATTAATTTTTGTTTATCAGAAATGTCTAACAGGGGAACATATTAAATAGTAATTATGTTGCCACAAAAATGACACTGAACCTTTCTTGTGCTGTGTATGATGAGGTTATGTTACATAATATTATTATGACTCATTGTTTATCTTGATGTGTTCTACAGTATTGGTTTTATAAAATCCCCACTCAATTCAACTCACACAGATAAATTGATTTTCCTTTAACTTTTGTTATCTTTGATCATCTGTATCATAAAACTTTTCAATTGTCTCTATGTTTTCCATATTGATGAGATACACAAAATGTGGTTGGAAATGTCAAATGTCAATCTGATGAGTTTTATAACTATCTGAGAGATGTGCCTCTGGACATCACTATGGCACGTGTGGTGTCTCGATAGGTTAAGTGTGGTGAGAAATCCTGCCTAATATGGATAATCAATGCTTATAGCCTGTATTATGTAAAAAGGAGAAAATGTGTTTAATGCAAACATTCATCACGTCTTGACTGTGGATCCAATGTGACTGGCCATCTCAACTCCTGTGTGGCTTTCCCATCCTGAGTAATTCTCTTCTTAATGTGCTTTTGTTAGACTATTTTATCTCAGCAATAGAAAAATTAACTAAGACACAAACTTTTTCATGTAGTCTGCAAGCTTGTCAAAACAAACTTTCTGATTTAGTGTTCTTTTCTATGACTGTTAAAATTCTACTACTGAAAATGTCAGAACATTTTCAGGCTGTTGCAAAACGTAAAGTTTGGGGACAGTATTCAATTTAGTGGAGTACATAAAAAACTGATATAACATTTAATTTAGTACTTTAATGGGACTTTTTAAAAATAGATGTATTTATTGTATATGAGTACACTATTGCTGTTTCAGACATACCAGGAGAGGACATCAGCTCCCATTACAGATGGTTGTGAGCTACCATGTCGTTCCTTGGAATTGAACTCAGGACCTCTGGAAGATCAGTCAGTGCTCTTAGCCACTGAGCCATCTCTTCAGCTCCTTTATGGGACTCTTGACTCTTATTGTTCTTGTGCCTTCTCTTGGGGATTTTTTTCTTTTTTCTTTCTGTTTTTTTTTTTTTTTTTTTTTGATTTGTCTTGTCCAACTTCAATATGAATTTTTGTTTTATATTGTTATATTTTATTTTGTTATGTTTTGTTGTAAAAAAAATAAGAGGAATAAATAAATAATGAATCCTGATAAGACTGAAAAAAAGTCCTAAGTCAATATTACCTGTTTTTCTTTCCCTTTTATTAGAAATCATTTGTGTGTGTGTGTGTGTGTGTGTGTGTGTACGTACGTGTGTGTACATTTGAGTCTTTTTGCTTGCATGTGTTCATATGTTAATCTGTGTGCATTAATGTGTGTGTAGATGTGCGTGTGCTATACATCCATGTGTAGGTAGACACTTGAAGAAAAAGTCAAAGAGGATGTATCTTTCCTAGCTTTACCACTATCCAGTTTATTCACTTGAGACAGGGTCTCTCACTACCTTAAGCTGGTCTTGAGGCTAGCATGTTCTTGTCTCTACCTCACACATTACTTGTATTACAAATCTATGACAGAACTCAGCTTTTTAAAATTGAGGTTGGGGATTCAATATCAAGTCCTCAGGCTTGTACAGCAAGCCTTCTTAACAACTGAACTATCTCCTCAGTCCATTTATTATTTATGTTTTGTTGCTAAAAGCCTAATCACTGTTAACAACAAAACTCAGAAAGAGAAAATCTTTCTTGATAGAGTCCGTAAGTTTTATAATGCTATCACTAATCCTCACTAAAACAGCTCCAAAAATTAGTTGGATACAGTGACTTCTCTGATTTCTCCTTCTTCTTCCCTTTTCCCTCCCCCTGTCTTTGGCTTTTACAAGTGCATATGCAAGGACATGCACACTTTTTCTGAATCTACAACTTGCTGGATGAAGTTCTTATTATCTCCTCAGCTTAAGTAATTATGGAATCTATAATCTTCCCTGCATGTTTCTGTTCATATGCTCTTTAAGAAAATTTAATACTGCTTGTATTCTGTGTACCTACCATCTTCCTTTTTCTTGATGCCAGCAGAGAACAACTCATTATCAATAGTGTTGTATTTCGTCTCAAAGTTTATTTTATTTACAGTTTATAGCAAAATATCAGCTGCTGGTATTACCTGTTAGCCATTTACAGGAGGTTTTCCTAGTACTTTTCATTTAACAACTCTATAGCATCCATAATTTGATATCAGAAAGATGCTTTATGATATATTATGGTATATATTTATGATATATTGAAAATTTTCTATGGGGCCTTCACAGGGGCCTGGGCACCTTTGGGAGCCTGAGCTGGAACTGAAGCCTGAGCCTTAACTGGAGCTGCAGCCTCTGCCTTGGTTTGAACCTTGGGCTTTGGTTGGCAGAGCCTGCGACCCTTGGCCATGTAGCTTCGAATCCGCTTCCAGGAAAGCTTGGGGTGAGCGATGAAAGCCAGACGGCTGAGTTTGTGACTGAGGCCCTTCGACATCTTGGGCTTGGTGACCTGAGGCATGTGCACTCACTGCCTTTGCATTGTTAGCCTGCATCTTCTTCAGGCCTTTCTTGTTGTACTTCTTGGCAAAGCGCATGTTCCTCAGGAACTTGGGGTCAACCCCCTTAAGAGATTCGTATCTTTGTGACCGGGGTTTCTTGATGCCATTCTTGTGCCATTTGCGGAACTGGTTGTGTGTGGTGTGGTTCTTGTACTTGGCCTTATCTGCACGGTAACCAGAGGCTTCCGCAGCCATCCATTAACACTTAACAATAGTTGCCAACAAAAGATTTGCAAACTATAAAAACTAACATATCAACACTGCTGAAAAAACTGCAGAATGTCCACTTGTACATAAAGAGGTACAAGCATTTAGTGTTGTCTTAGTTAGGGTTTTATTGCAGTAAAGAGATACCATGACTAAGGCAACTCTAATAAATGAAAACATTTCATTGTGGCTGGCTTCCAGTTTCCAAGGCTTATTCTACTATCAGCATGGCAGGAAGTGTGTCAGCCTTAAGGCAGACTTGGTACTGAAACATCTTGGATTTCTACATCTTGATCCACGAGCAGTAGATTGAAACTATGTTCCACATTGGAACACTTAGGACACCTAAAATCCTACCCCACAATAACACACACTTTGTCCAACAAAGCTATCTATACCTAGTCCAACAAGGTCTTACCCTCTATGTGCCATGCGTTAATGGGCCAAACATTGAAGCACATATATCTATGGGAAGCATACTTATTCAAATCATCACAAGTGGCTACAGAAAAAAGTATTAATTTTAGTCGCTGCTACATTCCAATTACAAGTGGTCATACCTAATTATATGCAAACAAGGGCAACACTAGTTGTACTGAGTAGGTTGTTTGTGTGTGCCTGTGTGCATCACAACATTATCTATAAGAGAATTGCTCATGATTTCCAGATAGGTTGAGGGAAGATGAGAGGGTAGAAATGGGAAGGAGAGTGAAAATGGTGCACATACAGTAGTCCTGTATGGAATTTTGATCAAATTTAAGAAAATAAAAATAAGTGAGCATATATGAGTACTCTTGGTCATTGGTTACTTTGGAATTTAAAAGGAAACACCAAATTTCTGATATAACATACAGCTACAACTCACAGCATGTGCGAAAGCATGCACGAGATCTATGGAAGATCAAGAAAGAAAAAATTCTAACATGGAAAGGGGATCATTTGGGCAAGAAGATCACTTCCCAGTGAGGATCTATTGATTTTGGTATCTGATGAGACAGGACAAGCAATTTTGGTTTTGTTTTGATTTGATTTTAAGTGTGTGACCCCTGGTAACTTGAATTGGGGGCTGTGTGCATGTAGGTCATAGGTCAATAGCAGATATCTTTTTCAGTCAACTTCTTATTTATATTTTCAGCAGAGTTCTCTTTCTAACTTCAGAGCTCACCATTCAGATAGACTACATCTCCCAAGTCTTCTGTCATGGGTGTTGGAACTACAAATACATTTCACTAAGCCTAGCTTTTGATATGTGTGTTGATCATAGAACTCAGGACCCTGTGCTTACATGGTAATAACTTTATTGATGGATTTGTGTTCCCATCACCCTAGTTATTTTTTCATGCTTTGATTTTACATTGTTTCCCCTTAATTGCTTTAAATTGCTTTAATCTTGGGGGATTGCTTGCTTGATTTTTCTTTTTATGACTTTTTACCTCAGAAATCTGTTTTGACTGATATACATTTGAGGATGAAAAATGATCTACTACCTTATCCAAAGCAAGCCTTATCAATGTAAATGTAGTAGCTGTTATGACTTTGTAAAGAATAGAAAATCAAAAGATGTGAGATGAGGTGCTGGCATTGAGAGTCTATGTCACTCCAATTAAGAAAAACACACGGAGGGACAGAATAACAACCGAAAAGCAAGTTGTTATTTTTCATCTGGAATGAAGCTTTCATTTTGCATTTTATTCTCTTAAAGGGCAATCATTCCTACTTGCTACAGGAAGTCATTGTGGCTGTTGTTAAAAAAAGAAGGGAATTGATTTTTCTCTTGGTCCCAAAGAAATAAAGAGACAGGAAGAATAAAACTGCAATTGTAATAAGTATAATCCTGAATTCTTTCAGAGTGCTCATAATTCCACAAGCTGCTATTAATCAAAGATATGTGTGTGCTTTGATGTTTCCATGTGAATTTTAACATCTTGGACTACAGTAAAGTAAATCCATTATCAGACACAAATGCCTTAAAGAGGAAATTTAGAGTTGTATGTTTCATTTGTTTGTGTTCTTTTGAGTATTGAGCCAAGGACCTTGGACCTGCTAGACAGATACTATGCCACTAAGCTACATTATAGCCACATTATAGATTATCTTTATTGAACACAAGATTATTGATAAGTTCTGTTGTAAACTGTAATAAAGAGTGAATTTTCTCACTTGCATGAGGATGAAATCAGCTTTGTCATTTTGATAATGAAAACCTAAACTTTGTTCATTTTCTGCTTGGCAACTGTTTAGTGAAACCAACCTCAGACAGATATCACCCATTCTTAATTAATATCTGATTCTAATGGATTAATAAATTACTGAGAATAGCATAATTACCATTGGTATATTTTGGGTCTTTAAATTCTGTGAAATGCATTGTAATTGCAAATTGAGTAAACCACATATTCATTAAAATGAAAAGAATAGTTACCATAATTCAGATTAAATAACTATGCCACATTTGGTAACGTTGTATGCCAAGACTTACAGTTTATCTGAACAGTACATCTAATCCGAAACTCCTGGGGATTTTTCTAAACATTTAGCCTGGAAAATGGTGCCTGGAGACTGTGATTTAATGCAATTGTTAGGAAAGTACATTTACTTTTTCAGGAAGGATTACACAAGGGACTTAATGCTCAGCAAGACAAATATAAGCCCATTTTCCCTGTGTTCTCCTACTATATACATGTGTTAACTTGGAAAATTGTTTAAGATAAAACTGAAGAAGGAATATTTTAGATTGAATATTAAATGCCACCCAAAGACTTATGTGTTTAACCCTAGATCCACACCTGCTGGAACTATATTGCTAGATGAGAGTAACAGTTGAAAGTGTGTCCTAAAAAATCTATATTTGTCTCCAGCCTTTCCTTTCCCCATCTACCTGCTCATTGTTTACCTGTAAGGGTAAAGCTCTGCTGCATTATGCTCTTGCCCCAAATATCTTCCTTATCTAAAGAACAAATCATGAATTAAAGGGACCATGTACTTGTTTCTCTCAGGCACTTGTCGAAATGAGAGGAAAACCACTCAACAATCAAAAAGTTAAGAAGGATAAGAGTTTTGAGAACTTAGTGTAGGGATCACTACTGTAAGGTGTCATTTGCTCTAAAAAAATGGATGCCTCACCTCCAGCATAACAAAAGAGCTGAGTTCAGATATGGCTGGGTTTGTTATGGTAAATAAAGGAATTCTTTTTGGTAAAGCCAAATAAGCCATCTGAAGGAAATAGCTTAGAAATCATCCTCCAAAGAAGCAGACAGGAGAAGTTCTGCTCTAGCTGACGTCCTTCCTTTTCCTTAAAGAGATCTAACATGGCTGCATTGAGATTGAAAGAGAACCAATTGTATGAAATACAGAGTATATAACAAGTTCTAAGACTCAATAGACAAAACAAAAACAAGAAAATAATGAACAAACAAACTAATTAAGAGTCAAGAATATGGTGGGACATAAGTAATCATTTTATAACAAAAACTAATTTTTGCACTAATTTCCAATACAAGTAGGCATTAAGTGAATTAAAAATAAAATCCTACTGATACATCATTGTTACTCGACCAAAATTACTTAAAACAGTTAAGTCCCCATAGTTCCTTAATTAGTGGTAGGGTTTGGTATTATGTACTTCTCCGTACTGTAGCACTGATTGGTCTCATCTTGTGCAGGCAACTACAGATGATGAGTTTACCATTACAGCTGATGTTTTTCTTAAGAATATAGCTCCTGGTACATCAACCATACTACAATGAATGGCCCACAAGTATATATGTGTAGTACACTGGAGTATTACTGGAGGGGTTACTATATAGATGACATAAATTTGGGATTAGAGAAGAAGGGTGTATCTGGGAAGAGTTGTGGTGAATATATGACTCGCAGTAAGTAGTATCAGAATTAGAAGGTAGATGACAAAGTCTCTCATAAACCTGATTTTTCCAGACATAATATGAACAGGGAGGACACCAAAATGGAATAGGAAAAAACTTGTGATGTATCGACACTACACAATAGGCAATTGAGGAAAGCTGTAAGAAGGAAAGGCAATCTTCCTCAGAAAATAGTATGTCAATTGTTCCCCTGACATCTGGTTAGCCCTGAAAAACATGCATACAGACTGAGCAAGTCATATTGAAGAACAGCCCTTAATAAAGAAAGCCATCATGCACTGAATCAAATAAGCTAGCCTTATATGGGCTTACAAAGACTGAAGCAGCAACTCCGGGATCTGTACCAGGCACTCTGTGCATAGTTATGGTTGCCAGCCTAACCTTTTTGTGGACCTACTAACAGTGGGAACAGCTGTGTCTCTGACTGATTAGCCTGTTCTTGGAACTCTTTTCCTCCCATTTAGTTACATTCTCCAGTCCTAAAAGATGGCTTTGACTTAAGTTATTGTATCTTTTATTTTTTTCTGTCTGGTTATTGTCTATTAGATGTCTGTTCTTTCCTGAATAGAAGAGGAAGTGAAGTAAATCCTGGGGAGAAGGAGGGTGTGGAGGGAAGTTGGGAGGATTAGAGAGAGAAGAAAGTTATCTTATGTGTTGTATGAGAGAGGAATGCATTTACATCATTTTAATTGCACATTAAAAAAAAAGGCATGATTTTGAGGACAGTAGGTATATGGGAGGGTTTTGAGAAAGGAAAGAAAAGGGAGAAATGCATGATTATATTATAATCTCAAAGATGTATATAAATGCTAAAAAATAAACTAAAATTGTCTTTATAACAGTATCAGGTTACATCACATGTAGACAAACTTAAATCCCATATTTAAAATGTGATTGTACTTCTCTAATTACTTCTACAGAAGTGAGAATATCTTGAAAGTAGATCATTATTTTAATTCATGGGGTTTGTACATAGGTGAGATTCATTAATTTTTTTATCCACAAACTTATATAGCACCTGCTATTACTATTAATGCTAGACAGTAGGGTAGAAATTATGCTACCATGAAAGACATGAAAGATGCATGGGGGTGGTTCCTAAGACTTCCTTTAACTCTCCTACTTGGCCAGTGCATAAGACAGGTAAATCACGGAAAATAAGTGTTGATTTTCAAAACTCAATCAAATAGTAAGTCTGATTGAAACTACTATACCAGATGTAGTATCCTAATGAACATATTAATGTATCTCCTGGTACATTATCTATACCTATTGATCTATCAAATGCCTTTTCCTTGGTAGCTGCCCATAAGGATCACCAGAAATGAGCAGGTAGAGCAACCACTTTGGCTTTGTTGGTAACATATATACATATGAACAGAGAATGGGATATACACCTAAACAAAATTCAAGGGCCTTCCACCACAGTGAGAATTCTAGGAGTCTGTTGATATGGGCATGCAGAGATCTTCCTTCTAAAATGAAGAATACCTTATTTCACATGCTCCCCCCACCATTGAGAAAAAATGCTTAGTGGATCTACATAGATTTTAAGAACAGCACATTCTTCACCTGGATATGTTAATCCTATCAATATACCAAATAATCAGAAATCTGCTTGTTTTGAGTAGGGCCTATAACATTATAAGGCTCTTCAACAGGTTTAGGATGATGTGCTTTTTGATCTACCACTTGAACCATATGATCCAACAGATCTAATTGTACTTGAGATTTCACCAGCAGAGAGGGAAGTCATTTGGATTCTTTGTCAGTATCCAATGGGTCTAATTGGGGAAACAATACCCCCAATAGATATCATGTGGTATCAAATAAAATAATCCCAGAAATGGATTGCATCTTTATGGGTCATTGGCTAACAGGTTCTTACATTAATCGGGGCTCTATAGATTAACTGACCAAGGCAATTGAGTCAGTCAACAGGTTCTCCAGTGCAGGAGTGAGGATTAAGAAGAAAAAAAGACAATTAGACAACAGTGTAGAATGACCCCAGCCAGATTTGAGGCTGAGGTGAGTTTATTTTTTCCAAACTGATTTTATATCATTTTAATTACATGCAAGTATTAAGGTCAGTTCTAGGTTGAGGAAAAAGCAAGACAATAAACACAAATAGTCAACAACAACCAAGGCAATAAACAAAGTCTCGTGGATCACTGTTTTTAAGGGCTTATCAGGATGACCAAAATATCTGAACCTACTTACCAGTCCTAGCTCAAAGTAATTTTAATACCTGAAGTCTACTTCTTTGTTTTAGCCCAAAGTCATACATATTTATACCTGAAGCCTACTTCTTTGTTCTAGCATAAGATTTAGATTCCTGCCTGAAATTACTTTTTTGCTCCAGCCTAAAATTTAGATTCCTGCCTGAAATTACTCCTATGTATTGGCAGAAATGTCAGATTCCTGCCTGAAGACCATTTCTTTGTCCTTGGCTAATGTCTGATTCCTGCCAAGGTGCCCACAAAGCTCTCCATATGACCCCTTTTATTATTTCATAAACAAGACTAAGCCTATCTTAGGTCATTCTGCCAAGAATGCCTTCCTTACCCATCGTGGAAGATGCATTATCAAAAGCAATGCACTTTTGTCTTAAGTTGGTAAGGCTCTGTGCAAAATCTTACCCATCCTTGACTTGCCAGCTTGTTAATTTAATAACTATGTTTGAGGGTCCATTTTCAGTTTCAATTCATGTACTTTGGCTACCAACATATTGATGTTGTTAAAGACAAGCTTTAACATTATGGGCAGGAATAAAAGTATTCCAGGACAAAATGGGTGAGCATGATCAAACTTTATATGCCATTCTTGAAGCTTGACCAAAATAGAAATATGGACCTCAGGCCATGGGTAATTTTATCAGCAGTATCTGCCACATCAACACTCAGCAGGGCAGCATTCTTTAAATTCATAAGCTCACTATGCAAAGTTAAAAAATCCAGAGAGGTGTTAGAATTATGCCAAATACACTGCAAATGTCTTTAAGCTTTTTCATAATTATAATGACTAGTTGTAAGGTGCCATAGTCACTCAGTAGAGAGTTCTTTGGCATCCAAATTTTAAAAATTTAGAATAAAAAAAAAAACATGATTTAAATAAATTTGTGGTGTATGGCAACTTAACTCCCCCTTTTTTATTTTATGAAAATATTGTTTTAAAGTTCATGAGCCTGTTCCTCAATATCTGTTTCTTAATACCTTGTCCTTGAGGATTATAAGGAATGCCAGTAATACGAATAATATTAAATTGTTGACAAAACATCTCAAATGCTTGACTGCAATAGCCAGTTCCATTATCTGTTTTAATCTGATTTGGAACAACCAGAGTAGAAAAACAATGTAGGCAATAACTATTTATATTTTTGTTGCTTCTCTTGTTAAAGCAGTTGCAAGTAGAAAGTCTAAAAAGGTGTTGATAGTCACATGTACATATTTTAATTTCCCAAAATCAGAAATTGCCCCGGCCTGCTGGGGATTCTATGAGACCCTAGGGAAGGGAGCGAAAGAATGAAGGGACAAGAGACACAAAGAATGACAGTTAGTCTGGAGTTCTGATCAAGTTCTGAAACTTTAATTTCAGGGGCAGGTTATAAAGACACAGCAAAATGGAAAGTTTAGGTGAGGGTCATTGCTTAGGGCTATCCTACTATTGAATCATCATTGTCTAAGACCATCCCACTGTCATATCCTTATTGCCCTAGACCATCCCACTGTCATAACTAGCTCCCATGAAATGCCAGACATTCTTTAAGTTCATGGGACCTAAGACCCATGAACTTCCTTTCTTAACCTTGTATTGACTAGGTTTCCCAGAACATCAGGTAATTTCCTGGGTTTGGCTCCCAGCAAGAAATATATTTAACACCTATTTGCCATAATTGATTAGGTATAAGTCCTAAAGGATTAATACCATTATGTGGTATAGAAAGAAATTGATGACATTCAGAACAAGTCTTTACAATTTGACTTGTACATTTTCTAGAAATTTCAAATTGTTGTCTCAAACTATTATTATTTTGATGATGTAAAAAATGAGATTGTTTGGCTAATTGTTTCTGTATAAGGCCTGTAACCTTCCTGGTAAAAAATCTGACATTTCTCTCACTATGGTGTCCGGGCAACCTAGTATGAGCTCTTAAAAGTCCTACAAAATAAGGAACAGTATGTTCTCTTAAATTGAGTTTTATTTGCATAAGTAATTGCAAAATGAGAAATAGCAATATCTTTAAAAAGGTACAATTTCAAACAATTGTAAACCATAAGCTATATTTTCTATCAGTATACAAATGGAAAGCTTAATTGTTCACAATTTCAAAAACAGTGGCTACAGCACATAGTTCAATTACTTGGGCTGAAGTGAGGGGGAAATTCAAAGAAAATGAACATGTGATCCAATTATATATGCTGCTTTCCCATTAGATGAGCTGTCTGTTAAATACAGTAAACACATTCTCTATGGGCTGCAGGCTGGAAATACAAAATTTGCAGGAAATACAAAAGTATGTATAGAGGCAAATTCTAACAACTTGTATTTTGGATAATGATTATCAAATTGGCCTAAAAAGTTTGCCCTGCAATAGGACAAATATGAGTATTTTTCAATAACCAATTTAGTTGCTGTTTGAAATTAGGAATAAATAGTTCATCAGGTTCTTAAAACATTCTTTCCAAAATACTTTTATGATTCTATCCTATAACTCTGTATTAACACAGCAACAGCTTTATAATAGGATGTCAAAACTTTACTTAGAGATAAAGAAAGCTGAATCTACACTAATGATCTCTTTTGCCAAAGAACTGCTGTGGGCACATGACTGGCAATAACACAAACAGCCAACAATTAATCATAGTCTATATAATGTATTTGTTGTTGGCTAACAGCTTCCTCTACTTTCTGCAAAGCTATTGGTCCTTCATCAGTTAATTGTTGAGGGGAATTAGTATTTGCATCACCCTTGAGAATATCAGAGATTTAAGTTCTCCTGTGGTAAGCTTATGATGAGGTCTTAGCCAATTAATACCTCGTAACAAATTTGGAAAATCATGTAAAGTAAGTAAATTATCTTTTCTTATTTGAATTTTCTATGCCATTTGTTTAGGATAAAATTGATATCCCAAATATTGAAAAAGATACTGCCTTTGTATTTTTTTCTGAAGCAATAATCACTCCCCAAAATTTTAAAGCACATTGTATAAGAGCAAAGGCTTGTAGTAAAATGTTCGAGGAACCAGCTAATAAAATATTCATATAATTAATAATATGCACTGAAAGATTCAAAGTCCTAACTTCTTGTATTGAAGCAGTGACAAAATGTTTTACATAATAATGTAGTGTGAGAAAACACGCACAGCGGCAGCCCCAAGCCCACATGGTAGTGATGGTGGGGGGCAGAGTCCCTGAGGCTTTCCATGCCAGTAGGTCCCACATACATGAGAATGTCGATGGTTTCAGAGGCTGGAAGCTTTGGTGATGGCAGGCCCCAATGATACGAGAAGTCCATAGATTTCTAAGAAGTTTAGTGTTCATGGTGTGGTAGTTGGATCTGGATGTGCGAGCCCCCCAGTTCAGCCAAGGGTGAGCTCGCTTAAATAGAGGAGGGGAAAGGAGGCTGGGAAAAGGAATAACTTAATTAGTTATACCCCCTGTCCTTTAGGTAACTATGAATATGGAAATCTCTGTTAGTCATGCCCTCTACCTGGATGGTGACAAAAACCATCTCTGGGAGGAGCCAAATGTGTCTGCAAGGTGCAGGTTAATGGAGATGTAGGCCACATGTGGGGATCTGGAAACCAGGAACATGGGGAGATACATGCTGTCCCTCACCAGGCAATGGTCTGCCTGTTGGGTCTCTGGCTATCTCAAACCCATTGCTTTACCCTGGAGACCAAATCATCCCTACATGGCCCCATAATGTAGGACTATTAGTCATTCCTTGAGACAAACTTTCCAATAATATCACTTTCTGGGCTCTCCAAAGTTACATACCGGCACACTAAATGCAAACCTTTTACAATCATGAAGGCTCAAAGGAATAGTATAAGAACAATCCTCAAAACCCATAATAATTCTATATGCATTTTCTAGAATGGCAGGTAGAGTAGGCAAGCCAGGCTTCAATAACCCCAAGTATCATAGCCTTGCCAACCCTTCACAAACTCTGCAACAATTTCCACCTGAATGATTCTCTCTTAATTACAAGTATGTAGTAGTCAGAATTCTTAGCCTGTGATCAAACTGCAAACTGCAGCCAATGGAACACTGGCAGTTTAGCCATAATCTACATGTTTCCTTTGTAATACCAGAGCACAACCATAACTTTCGAAAACAAAGTTCAACTTCCAATAAACAGTCCAGTCTCTCTAAAAACACCACGTGCATCACCCTCATGCTACAAAGTTTAGCTGCCAACTCCTGCACACAAATGAATGATGGTGCAGAGTCCAATACCTCACTAAAGAGACACTGCTTTAAATCCTATCTTTTATAAATCTGCTTTCTAGGATAAGAATTACATAAAATATTACCCAATTTAGATGTATCTTTAGAGACCTGTTTCCTTGTGTTGGCTCACATCACGTGTTGTTTTTCTGAATGACTCCAATCCCGAGTTATCAGTTTTAAGCCAACTTTCTGTACTAATGTTACAAAGTTTTAATCATACACAATAATTTATAAGCCAATAATCTATATCCAAGACATGCAGAACATATTTATATTTTTAAAACCAGTCAGAAACAAAAATGAAGTGGCTACACACATCTTATATATTTAAACAAGACAAAATTCTTACTTTTCCTAGATGTAATTTCAAGAAAGGAGCACGTTATCGCCTGCTGATCCCAATAATCACAATCAAAGATTTTTCTAGGAAAAATAACCATCAATTTCTTACCATAGAAGGCAAAATCTGCTTGCCTCTTTAAGAGTGACTTGTGCAGACAATCAGCTCCTGGCAGGGCTTATCCAGCTGTGCTTGTCTCCTAACTACAAGTTCAGGGCTCCACTGCCAATTAAAGCTAAAACTGCTTTTTCTTTCTTATTTATTTATGTATTTATTTATTTATTTATTTATTTATTTGGGAACTAGTTAAAAATTGAATCAAGGACTGAACAACCAGCAGATAAAGTTTTAACCATGTTTTTCTTTGGAACATGAAACACAGAACAATACTCAAGCAACGAAACAAAAACAAAACCATAAACTGACAGACAAGGACAGATTGGTGTACCAAAGAAAGACAATAGAGAGAGAAGAGGATGAGATGTTCCACAGAAGGGACCCAGTATCCTACTAAAGGGATCCAGAACTAAGCATTTCTCTAGTAGGATTCAGAGAGGAGGCAGGACATCTGACCTCTGCCTATTCTTAGAAGAGCTCTAAGACAGTTTATGTTCATTTTCCTTCTCTTTCACCAAAGCAACCCCAGAATGTCAGGGGGGAATACTTTTCTCAAATCTATGTCTAGGGTGTAGATTATCTCTAGTCAGGGTCCAAAAACTAAAAGTATTTATGAGAATTATCTTCACTTCCGTAGATGACCAAAATATCTTAGCGTACTGAACAGTCCTAGCCCAAAGTAATTTTAATACCTGAAACTTACTTCTTTGTTCTAGCATAAGATTTAGATTCCTGTCTGAAATTACTTCCATGTCATGTCCTAATGTCAGACTCCTGCCTGAAGCCCCTTTCCTTGTCCTTGGCCAATGTCAGATTCCTGTCAAGGCTCCCCAAAAGCTCTCCAGAATATATTACAGTGACTTATACACTGTTGTCACTATTCCAACATTGCATGTATGTTAATGGAAAGTACAAGAACCTGCAGTTTGTTCAGTCTCCAAGGCTAGACATCTCAATTGGTCTTGGTATATGTTAAAACCCCTAAAGAATTATGTCCTACTAACAGTGCATAAATAAACCTTCTAGGAAAACTGAGGACAAACAGTAACCAAGTTGTTCCTTCTTCCATGTCTTTAAAATAATCTATCACAAGGTGATGCTATTATTTTATTTGGTACCATATAATAACATATAGTATCTCCCAAATCATATAGTAATTCCATTGAAATGTCATGTGTGTGTTTGTGTTTTCCATTTACTTTCCACTTAATCCTGATTTCCTAATTTCCCCTTTGTTCCTTTCAAATGCAATATGCTATATCCCATTTCTTGGAAGATTATTTCCTTATTTCTGCTCCCCTAGTAGAGGCTTATGCTTGGCTTATACTCTAAAATACAACCTCTAGTCAGACGAAATGTTAGCGAAGCAGAAAGAAAGAGGGTACAAAGTCTCATCACTAAACAGGAAGATAGTCACACGAAGCTAGAAGAGACAAAAATCTGTTTTCTTTCCTTATAGAGTGATACTGGAAATATCAACTACACTCCCTAGAAAGCTTAATGCTCAGAAGAAGAAGGATGACAAAAGTCAGATTTCATGATTTTAATGACATTTTCTTTTCTTTTCTTTTCTTTTCTTTTCTTTCCTTTCCTTTCCTTCCTTTTCTTTTTTTCTTTTCTTTCTTTTTTTTTAAAGAAAGGATGAATATAAAGTTGTATGAGTCAAATATAGAAAGGATTTGGCAGGAGTTTGTGCGAGTGGAAAATATAATACAAGTGCTCTATATGAAACTCACAAAAACTAAAATAAACAACACAATAATGTTAGAAACATAAACAAGTAATATGCTAAATATAAGACTAATAAAATTTTATTTGGTTGGCATTTCAAAAATAAAATGCTAATTAGGACACAGAGAGATCAAATCACCAGTGCACATTGTTGGAATTTAAAATTACATAGATAACATGTTACAATATCAGGTAATAGTGTATATTATTGCAACAGGGATGACATTAGCTGAAACACCCAATGATTCCTCTAGGAATCTGACATTTTGGCAAGCCTAGGTTACTAGATTACTTCATTGGGCTTTGTATGTCAAGGCTAATTTATTTCATATCTGCTAGGTATTTTTGCAGTGGTAGCATGAGGGCATATTATACATTACTTTATACCTGTACAAATTTATCTTTGGTAGAGTAATGGCATTGTTCTGGACTGGAAGATATATGAAATACAGTGAAGAAAAGCAAAATAATATTGCCAAGGATGTGGTAATTGTTAGTCCTTGGTTACCACAACTGTTAATTTAGATAAGGATTAGTTTTAGAAGTTATATAGTAATTATTTGAGATAGAGTCATAAATCATAAAATGGCTTCTCATTTAAGATTTGTATAGGGCTAGAATTGGTATAAGATTCATTAATATGTACCAGAGTTTGCACTCTGGAAATCAGTCTGGCAGTTCCTCAGAAAACTGTACATAATACTACCTGAGAACCCAGTTATAACACTCCTGGCCATATACCCAAAAGATGATCCAACATATAATATAGACACATGCTCCACTATGTTCATACCATCCTTATTCATAATAGCCAGAAACTATAAACAACCCAGATGTCCCTCAACAGAGGAATAGATAGAGAAAATGTGGTACATTTACACATTGGAGTGCTACTCTTCTACTAAAAACAATGGCTTCATGAAGTTCACAGGGAAATGGATGGATCTAGAAAATATCATCCTGAGTGAGGTAACCCAATCACAAAAGAACACACATAATATGTACTCCCTGATAAGTGGATATTAGGAAAAAATCTCAGAATACCCACAATGCAACACATAGACCATAAAAGCTCAAAAGAAGAAGGACAAAGTATGGATCCTTCAGTGCTACTTAGAAAGGGAAACAAAATAACTATGGGAGTTAGAGGGTGGGAAGGACTTGGGAGAAAGAGAGGAGTGGGAGGGAAATGGGCAGACAGGATTAGGTGTGGGAGGAGATAGGGGAGATGTACAAAGGATCAGGAAATTGAACAGGGATGTTTAGCAATGGGGGATAGGAAACTAGGGTTAGCCACCAGAATGTTCCAGATGCCAGGAAAGCAAGATGCTCCCAGGACACAACTTGAATGACATTAGCTGAAACACCCAACAGAGGGGAAAGAGAACCTGTAGAGACCATATCCAGAGGTTACGCATGAACCCTAGTTCAAGGGTAGGGTCACCCATACTTCTCAAAAATATTAACCCAGAATTGCTCCTTTCTAAAGGAAATACAGGGACAAAGAGTTTAGCAAAGACTGAAAGAACGGCCATCCAGAGACTGCCCCACCTGGGAATACATCCCATATAAGCCACCAAGCCCTGACACTATTGCTGATACCATGTGTTTGCTGATAGGAACCTGATATAGCTGTCTTCTGAGAGGGTCTACCAGAACCTTACCTATGCAGATGTGGATCCTGGCAGCTAATTATCAGATAGAGCAAGGGGATCACAAAGGATGAATTAGGGGAAGGCCTGAAGCAGCTAAAGGTATTTACGACCCAATAGGAAGAACAACAGTATCAACTAACCAGACCCCCCCCAGACCTCCCAGGGACTAACCCCCCACAAGAATACACATGTTGGGACTCATGGCTCCAGCTGCATATGTAGCAGAGGATGGCCTTATCTGGAATCAATAGGAGGGAAGGCCATTAGTCCCGTGAAGGCTTGATGCCCCAGTGTAGGGGAATGCTATGGCAGTGAGGTGGGAGTGTGGTGGGGGAACATTCTCATAGAAGCTGAAGGCAGGGTGAATGGAATAGGGAGTTGAGGAGAGGAAATGGGAATGGGAATGACTTTGAAATGTGAAAAGTAAAATAATCAATAAAAAATTTAAAAAAAGAAAAGAAAAAAATAGACAAATTAGGAAAACAGTTATGATTAAAAATGTAATCAAAATTTAAAAAAAAGAAAAAGATTCATTAATATGGCTACAGTTAGACTTCATATATGTTGCTAGAATAATACCACTAATAAAAATATTTTACATTACATGTTTCTTTTATTACATGCCTATAAGTATATGTTATATAACTAATTTGTTCCTCTATTTCTACCAGTGTAGTGATAATGAATATTGCTCTTACTATGTAGAGCCTGGATATGTAATTTGTATTGTTTAGTGTACACAGTCACTGTATGCATTTATCAAGAAACTTTAATTATTAAAATCTATATAAAATATTACTTCCGATATCATTGCCCATTCTAATATGTAAATAATATATGTTTACTTAAGGACCTAGTTAGAGTTAGGACTAGAGGAGAATGGAGTTAATACTAATGTGAGGGTAGGGTTAAGATACTAAGAAGTGATGTTAATAGAAAGTACAATTTTCTTTGTTGATACTGATGACATTTTCTGTAGAGTATAGCATTACAAAGCCAGCCACAAATATATATGGAACACACTTATACATAATAGTAGTGTCTTTATGTGTAATGCTTTTCTGTTGCTGTGATAAAACATCATGTACCAATAAAATTAGATAAGAGTGATTTTTCCAGCTCAAAGTTTTAGAGGGATACAAATCATTATATATGGCAAGTTAACAACTAGTCATAGAGATGGCAGCTGGAACAGGAAAGTGAGAGCTCACAACTTGAGTCTCGAGCAGGAAACAGTGAATCCAAATGACACAAGTCTTTACATTTTCAAAGTACTTCTCCAGTGATATATTTCCCCAAGTTAGACCACATCTAATTCTCCCAAACAACATTACTAGCTATAGACTAAGTATTCAAATGCAACACCCTGTAAGTTGTATTTCTTTCTTAAACCACTACAATATAATAAAAAGTGGTGGCAAAGCCTCTAAGGAAGAGAGTGTTCTTAATTAAAGCATCTACTTAACTTACAACCCAGCTAGGCATTGTGGCTCATGCCTTTATTCACAACACTAGAGAGACAGAGGCAGGTAGACCTCTGTAAGTTCTAGTCTAGACTGTTGCACAGAGAGAATTAGAAGCTAGACAACTTTAGCTACACAGTGAGACACTGATTTGAAAAAAAAATCCTAGAAAATGAATGAAATTAAAATAATGTACTAGGGCCCCTCGCTTGGTCTTTTGGCTGGGGCAGACACCTAGTTGGTCTGCTCCATGAAGACACCATATCCTGAGACATCCTAGAAGTCCTAAGTTCAAGAATTGACAAATAGGACCTCATAAAATTGCAAAGCTTCTGTAAGGCAAAGGACAATGTCAATAGGACAAAACAACAACCAACAGATTGGGAAAAGATCCTTACTAATCCTACATCCAACAGAGGGCTAATATCCAATATATATAAAAAAAAGTCATGAAATTAGGCTCCAGACAACCAAATAACCCTATTAAAAATGGAGTACAGAGCTAAACAAAGAATTCTCAACTGAGGAAACTTGAATGACCGAGAGGCACCTAAATAAATGTTCAGCATCCTTAGTCATCAGGGAAATGCAAATCAAAACAGCCCTGAGATTCACTTCACACCAGTAAAAATGGCTAAGACCAAAAACTCAGGTGATAGTAGATGCTGGCAAGAATGTGGAGAAATAGGAACACCCCTCCATTGTTGGTGGGATTGCAAGATGGTGAAACCACTCTGGAAGTCAGTCTTGTGGTTCCTCAGAAAACTGGACATAACATTACCTGAGGACCTAGCTATACCACTCCTGGGCATATACCCAGAAGTTGCTCTAACATATAAAAAGGACGTATGCTCCACTATGTTCATAGCAGCCTTATTTATAATAGCCAGAAGCTGGAAAGAACCCAGATGTCCTTCACCAGAGGAATGGATACAAAAATTGTGGTACATTTACACAATGGAGTATTACTCAACTATTAAAACCAATGAATTTGATAAATTCTTATGTAAATGGATGGAACTAGAAAATATTATCCTGAGTGGGGTAACCCAATTACAAAAGAACATACATGATATTTACTCATTGATTATTTGATATTAGCCCAGAAGCTTGAAATACCCAAGATTCAACTCATAGACCACATGAAGCTCATGATGAATGACAACCAAGTGTGGGTGCTTCGGACCTTCTTAGGAGTAACAAAATACTCAAGCGAGCAAATATGGTGACAAACTGTGGGACAGAAACTGTAGGAGGGACCATCTGGATATCATTCCACCTGGGTATCCATCTCATGTGCAGTCACCAAAGGTAGAGGCTGATGTGGATGTCAGGAAGTACATGCTAACAGGAGCCAGATATAGCTGTCTCCTTAGAGGTCTGCCAGAGTCTGACATATTCAGAGGTGGATGCTCACAGCTAACCATTGAACTAATCAAGGGGTTCCCAATGGAGGAGTTAGAGAGAAGACTGAAGGAGCTGAAAGGGTTTGTGGCCCCATGAAGAGAGCAACAATACCAACCAACCAGAGCTCCCAGGGTCTAAAGAACCAGCCTGGGAGTTCATAGGGAGGGACCCATTACTCCACCTGTATATTTAGGGGAGGATGGCCTTGTTGGCATAGGTGGGAAAGGAGATCCTTGGTCCCATGTAGACTAGATGCCCAGAGGTAAGAGTGGGGGGTAGGTGGGGGCACATCCTCATAGAAGCAGGAGGAGGGGGGATGGGATCAGGAGTTCCTGGGTGGGGTGGGGAATAACATCTGAAATGTAAATAAAATATCCAATAAAAAATAATGTACTAGTATGCATGATTTTAAATATTAAGATTCAGGTTTTTAAATATTAAATGTTTCCTCAAAATTTGGCTTTACTTTATAATTGTAGTTTATGAACACTTTTGGTTAAGGGAATAAATATTGTATGTTTAAAGATTTTAATGACCTCTCAATTTTTAAAAAAGAAATTTATTCAGTTTTATTTCTGGGAGTAATTTTTATGGTAAATGGAACATTAAGTTTCCTACCTCTCTAGAGCTTTTGATCAAACATAAATTTTATTTTAGTGTCCACCAAAAACACTGAAGAGTATATGGGAACAATATTGATCCTGTAAAAAAAAAAAAAAAAAAAAAAAAAAAAAGGATAATTTACAGTTGCTCTGATTAAAGCTGTCAAACACATTTCACAAATTAGCAAGCTTTCTAATTGGATTGACTCACTCACAAACACCAGGAACCAAGGAAGAGAGAAGGAAGTGGTTACTCTGAATAATACCTGTCAGTATCTATTCAAAGAGAATCTGCAGGGAGTAATAACTAGTCAGACACGCTCAATTCCTAATGGCTGAGGAAACAAAAGACTGGTAATTTTGGTATGACACTCACCTCTGGTGATTTAAATTAAAGATGACATATCTAAATTTTACTTACAAAGTTGAAAACTAAAGGATAGCAGGCAAAGCTGAAGCACCCCTCAGGCAATTAAAAATTGCCTCCCTATTTATTAAGTTTAGCTAATAAATTAGATGAAGAATGTTGTTGTCTTGTCTGTTCCATTATTCACAGCTAGTGAAACAGGGGTGTTGCCATTAATTACTGTAACACTCTATAATATCAGGAAAAAAAAAAGAGGCTTGAAACGAGGTTCTGTGACTTCCCAACTAAATGAGGGTTGTGAACATGGGTTAGGGATTTTAGGAATGATTACTAACCCTACTACCATCAGTATATGAAATCTACTGTGATTCAGTATTATAGCTTTTCTTTTAAAAGTAATATGCATATCTTATGTAATTTTACCTGGGCTTTTTATGGATTCATGGTTGTTTTCCTACACTATTCTTAATATGTAAATTGACTTCAGATAGTTTTGATATACAAAGTGGGGGTAGACACAATTTTTGATGTATTGCAACTTCTACCTATTTGATCTTTCATGTATTTTAACCATCATTATGGAAATAGTAAGATAACAAAGAAGCTGGGCCAAACAATTTTTAAGCAGTAAATTGTCAGGAAAAGATTTATGTGTGAAGTGTGAACTAATGTAAACTTTAGTTCTCATTTGTATGTTTTTCTAAATAGCATTTATAATGAACTATAGTTTCCATTTGAGACATGATATACTTCTTTTTATCTCAATGAGAAGCTACAATCAAGAACACATTTGAATATTTTGTCTTTGATATACTTAGTTATTGTGATTTTAGCAGTTAGTTCCTACATTATAATTGCATGATTTGAATAAATGGGGTAAAGTATAATAGTTTCAAATTTTTAGTTTCTTTATAAGTTAAATTAGAAAAGGTAGGGGTTAGCCTAAGAATATTATGTTGATTGCTTTTGTACTGCAATTATCAAGAAGTACATGAAGTTCCTGACATTCACATTGAAAATAGGTGTTAAATATTTATAAAGGTGCTTTGATTTGCATAGAGACATTTCATCAAGGAGTTCAAACACATTTATTTTTCAACATACAGTTCAGCAAGAATTTGCTAGAAGTATTTGCACTGTGCTAGTTGCCCCATAAAATACAGTACTAGCAAAATATTAGATTTTTGCTGTATACAGTTTACAGTGAAAATGTGAAAGAATACACACACACACACAGACACACACAGACACACAGACACACACACACAAAAAAAATAGATACCACTTTAAGGTAACATAGGATTAAGTATCACACTGGATGACATACCATGTGGGAATTGATAGTGAGGTAGAATAGAAGCCAGATTATTTAAGTTGAAGAAGAGTGGTGAGATACCAACAGGTAGATTTTCATTATCTTTGCATCAAGACGCTAGCACAGGAAAATAAGATGTTTAATTTCGAAGCTTGCTGTTATTGCTTACAAGGCCATTCACAAACTACAATTCAATTGAGTCATATAAAAACTGAATATAATTTACTAGAGTAAACAACAATGTTTGAAGGTTTACGAGAGAAAAATAATGCTGCCCAATGATGTACCACCTTTGAGGCAAATAGCAAAAATCCCAAGAGCAGTTATTTTCCCAGAAACAAGCTTCAAGGAAAATAAACAAGTTTATGTAATTATCTGTCTCTTTTCAAAAGATATTTTCACTGACATCAATTGGTTCTTATTTCATCATTTTCACATCCTAAGCACTAGTCTGAGTACTAAACATAAATGAAGGTGATTTAAATGCCAAGGGAGTTGACAATGCAGAGTTTCCTAAAGCTATTTCAGTGTGTCAGGGCAAAGAAAACAGTATTGTTCTGGGAAAACAATGATCATGCAGGAGACAGGCACCTTCAGTGTTGCATCTACCTTAGAGCTGGAAGAGTCAGTTTGAAGGAGGAGTGTCAGTGCCACCAGTACAGTGCATAATGACAATGCACTCTACTGAGTTCTGGGCTTTTAATCAAGGATTGTTTCTCTGATATAGGTACCTGGTTCCTGGAATATACAGTTGCAGATACTGCCTCACATTCAGACAAACTAATATAATAGACCTAATTTAAAAGAAATGACACTCAGTGGGAAAATGATGTATATTTGTTCCTTGAAACATGCTGCTATGAAAATCATATGTATCAACAGAAACTTATAAAGTTCAGGTCAAGAAAACAGAAGTCTACGGCATTCATGATTCCATACTAAAGTTCTGTAGTTTGTATTTTGGGTCCCAAGACACCAAAGGATGTTGATCAGCAACAACATCAGATGATGGGCTCACAATAAAACAATTGTCTCAAACTGGTATAAACAGCATTTGTTGCTAAGTCCTGTATGATCACTTTCTAGAGGCTGGCATAGAACTGAGTTTTCTTTATATTCAGTAAAGCATTGAAAAATAGCATTGTTGGTGTTGAGAGTGAATGCTGAACAAGGACATAAATGATTACAGAATATCCACTGAGAATTAGTGAAACTCAATTGACAATGAATGTGAAATGTATGATGTTTCCTTTAGGACCATTAAAATATCATCATTTATTTAAAATACAGGTATATTTTATATTAATAAACAAAACCTGAGGTTTGAATAGAGCACCACATTATTTTCTGTGCTATAGAAATGATGTTGATCTATTTCTGTGTTTTCTCCCATGCAAAAATACACTTTCCTATATCAAAACAAGTATAAAGTTTTCATGATGAAAAGAATGGCTTTGTTTTTTATTTGCAGCAAAGATGGATCACTTTAATAGCTAATAACTCCCTTTCCTCATTCTAATCTTTAACAGTCAGATTTGTTAGCTACTATGAGCAATGTTGTCTAGGATGTATTGCTTAGAAGTCTTAACGTGGTCCTACAGTTAGTGTGTGGGGCCCATTTGGAAATCATACTGTGATTATGTTTCACACTAAAGAAGAATAAAATGGCATCAAAAACATTTTTAAAATCAAGAATGTGGGGGAGTGGGGGAACTAACAGGATGAAAATATTTTTCTTTTTTTGCCTTGCTTCTAATTCAATTAATTTTGAATTTATATTTAACTTCTCAGAATGTTTCTTTAAAGTGGATATATAGTACATGCTATGAACTTACATTGTGACAGTTACTAGGTATATATTTATGTTCAGTCTTTAAAAATATATTGTTAACAAAAAAAAGAGAAAATGGGAATATAAGAATATTCTAGAATTATCCATGTTTTGCTCATGATTTTAATCTTTGCTAAATACCTACCAAGTTTTTCTGAAGTAGGTAGAAATTAAAATATAGCTAAACAAACAACAAACCACAAAACAGAAAATGTACATTTAAATTCACTTCAACAAAATAATTCTGATTGATAAACTGTGTCTCTGAATAAGAATCTTAATCCGATGCTACACTTTTAGACAATTTTATAGAATTTATTGTAGCCTTTGTATGATTTTTAGATGTCTATGTAGAAAGATTCCCATATGCAAGGTGGCTTCATTTGTCTAGGTGAGTGTAAACAAGGGGTTAATGTCAGATCATTTCCTCAATTAAATTTTATTTAATTTTTGAGTATCTTTTCTCAGTAACTTTGATGCTCATCAATTTGCTTGGTTATTAAGCTCTAGGAATCTGCCTATCTTTGCTCCACCAGTGTTATATTCAGAAACATGAGCCACATTATACTGCTTACATTTTGTTCTGGAGCTCCAAATCACTTCCTTATGCTTGCCCCTTTACCAACTGAGACATTTCCTTTGTCCCACAATGAAAGAATGGATATCCTTTTACTTAGGTTTTGTAAAGCAGCAGTGTCAATCACGTTATTCATTTAAGTTTACAAAAATAAAAAGCATGCTGAATAAATATTCCCTAGCTTTTTAAAGACATTGCCCTAGATTGAAAATTTGGTTCAGAAAGTGATATAAAGCTGTCGTTTTATCAAATCTGTCATGTTCTAGTTCTATAACTATTTTGAAAACTACTGAGTGTGAAGCAAAAATGTATGTTAATTATTCTTTGAAATAAAGTATTACATGGTAATTAGAAAGTTTCAAAAATTTACAAAATACAGACATTAGAAAGGGATGAAAGTTACTGCCAAAGGAATGGATCTTCAGAACCTACATGTGGTTTCTACTCACATCATTGTAGTCTTCTCATAACTAGCCATGGTTCCTGAAAATCTTGATGCTTCCATGGTCTTTGCTTCCATTATCTCAGTGAGGATATTGAGTATTTCATTGCTGTGTTGGGGTCTAGGGTAGACTTATCACTTGGCTTTTTCTGGCTTGAGTGATAAGTTGACTATATTGTTTTCACTTACCTTATCAGAAAAAAAATGATCTAAAAGTCTTCGTTCATGAGAACCTGTCACTCCCAGCATACTTCAGTAAAAGAAAGCAGATACTGCATTTTGTTCTTATTTTCTTTATGGATAACCACCAACACTTGGGGGATGATGACCCTTTATCTCTGAGCACCAAATATGAGACAGAAAATGAAATTCCACATTCCAGCATTATGCCCTATTACAATTTCTAAGCTCCTGTGGATTTTCAGGGTTCTGCTGAATAGTGCAGTTCCATTATATTTGCTATATAAATGGTTTGTAGAATTGTACTCCTGCTTAGCAGGAGCAATAGAAAATAAAACACCAAATTTCTTCATCCTAGAGGTAGAATCTCAGTTATGTGTGTACATTGATGTTGGCATGCATGCCATAGTGCCTGTGTAAAACTCACAAGGCAATTTTCAAGATTGAGTTCTCTCCTTCTACTATGTGGGCACCAAGGACTGAATTTACTTTGAATTTATGTATTATGAATTATGAATTATGACTGAATTTATGTGGGTCCTAGGGATTGAACTCATGTTGTTAGGCTTGGCAATGAATGCTTTTATCTTCTAAGCCATTTCACTGACCCTATATAAGTGTAAAGCATTTCTGATAGATTTACCTGTTTGATTACTTGGTCTCTAGGTGCTGGTAAGTTGTAGAGATTGGGAAGGTGGATCCTGGCTGGAGAAAATGTGGAACCGGGACCTAGAACTGATACTTTATTCTCTAACCTCACTTCCTTTTCAGTCTCTGCTTTCTGAATACAGATAGAACCTGACCAGCAATTTTTCCTTCTCTAAGTACTCTCCTTCCTTGCCTGCTGCCATGTCCTTAACACTAATGGACTATATTCTCCAATTTTTTTTTATTAAAAATATTTTTATTGGAAATTTTATTTACATTTCAGATGTTCTCCCCCTTACCCCATTTCCCCCCTCCCTCCCAGGAACTCCCTATCCCTTCCCCCCTCCTCTTGCTTCTATGATGGTGTAGCCCACCTACCCTCCCCAGTAACTCACCTCCCCACCCTCGAATACCCCCCTCCCCACGACGTCCAGCCTTCATGAGACCAAGGATCTCTTCTCCCACTTATATATAGCTCCCGTGCATATATAGCTGAAGCCATGGGTCCCTCCCTAAGTGCTCCCAGGCTGGTGATTTAGACCCTGGGGCTCTGGTTGGTTGGGATTGTTGTTTTCCTCATGGTGTCTCGAATCCTTTCAACTCCTTCCGTCTACACTCTAACTCCTCTATTGGGAACCCCATGATCAGATTGATGGTTAGCTGTGAGCATCTGCCTCTGAATATGTCAGACTCTTGCAGACCTCTAAGGAGACAGCTATATCAGGCTCTTGTCAGCATAAATGCTGTCTCCCTTACAAAGGGGGAGGATGAAAGTTAAAAGGCAGGAAATAGAAAGAGTGGTAAAGAAAAAGGAGGGAGAGAGCAAGCCAAGGTAAGGGATTGAAGAGAAGAAAAATGTGAAATCAATACAAAGTAAAATTATAAAGGTGAAAACAGATGCCTGTAGAGAGAATATCTTGTGTGTTGTATGGGTGTATCACCTGTCAATAAAAAAACCTATGTCCTATGGCTTAGGCAGGAAATAAAGATGGACATTTGGGAGGTAAAAAGATTCTGGATAGAGCCAGATGGGAGATTGACTGGGAATATTTGACAAAACAAACGCATGGTATCTCAACACAGGTATTCAGCCATGTGGCAGAATGTAGTGAGACTAAATAGGATATTTTAAGTTTTATCTATTCAGGTAAGAGCCTAGCTATATGGCCAAGGTATTCATAAATATTGTTTTTGTCTAAGTCTTATTTCTGGGAGCATATGGTTAGAAAGAACCAGGGCCTAACTTCTACAGATGCCTCCACTGAAAATCTCACTGTTAATCTGTAATTATATGAGAATTTTATAAAAAAAAAATCCATGTGCATATTACTTAATTAGAAAATCCTTATGAAAGGAGTTGTCATGTCCACAATGAATCGTGAGTGGTTTATTTATCTCTTTAAAAATATGTTGTGTCAAAATTCAGTTGACTTGTTACTATTATTAGGGCATTGGACAACCTATTGTATTTTGATTATCTGCATACTCTATATTTTTCATGTATTCAGTTTGTGTGCTTGAACTTTTTCTGCTTTCAGGATGGAGGGGTGGTATATATTATGGAGTAACGGGTCTGCAGCTTAGGGAGAATTACTTAATTCTGCACAGGATATTATCACCTGCTTCACTCCTCATTAAAATCTGTGCTACTATTTTAAGAGCAAGAATTGAGGAATTGCAATTATTTCACATACTCTCATGGCCATCTTATTAACAACTTTACATTTATGTAACCCAACTTCTATGGTGTCATTTTAACATCCTGATGCTCATAACTTGATAATTTCCATACTCATTTCCCTTTGAGATGTGACTATAGCATAGATCACAGTTCTTATTTATTTTTGCTGTAGAATATTGAAGAAATTAATGAATCTCCTTAGTTTAATCTTGTATGTTCTTATTTTTTGAGCAAGTCACTCAATTTCCACTGTGTTAATATGAGTGAAATCCCAGAAACCATATAATTTGTTTTGAATTATCTATTTTGTTATGTAAATGTAGAATATTCTTATTTCTTAAAACATCAACTATGTAATAGAAATAAGCATTATTTTTAATCAAGAAGACAATCACTGCATTTTAGTTACAACTATGCTCACTCTATGACCTTAATAGTTGTCCTCGTTTTCCACTGATGTTTGAAAAATTGTATCACAATAATTTCATTTGATTAAAGTTTTTCATCTCTTGTTAAATATATTATGTTTTAAGAATTTTAGAACTATGAAAAATGTACAAATATTGTCATTTCTTTGTTCACACTAGGGTTCCTGTCACTATTATTATTACTAATTGTTACTAGCAAATGATGCTACAAACTGAGGGTTACATTATGTAACTCGTGTTGACTCAAGTGTCCTCAGTGCTTGCATACTAATGTTTCAAGTTTATATTCTGTATTCCTACATAGCTGTAATCGTTAACATGTCACCATAGCAACCACACACACACACACACACACACACACACTGAGTCTTAACAATTTCTTACAACATCCTTTTATCTTCATATTTTGACACTTTTGAATAACTCTTCAGTTACTTTAGAACATTCTTCTCCGTTTATGTTTGCCTGATGTTTTGACTTACATGGTTGCTATTTATTTATTTATTTATTTATTTAAAACAATACCATAAAAACTCTGTGCCCTTTTTAAAGCTCAATATGCCAAGAGATGGAACTGAAGTGTTTTATTCAGAATTCTGGGAAAATACTTAGAAATGAGATAAGTAATTTCTGTGGCCTCAAACTTGCACCAAGTATAATTGCATTCACTGAGGAAGGATACATGTCTACTGAAGGGTTGTATTTCCCTCAGCATCACATACTTACTAATCGGAGATTCTCAATGAACATTTTTTTTATTTTACATTGAGAATTTTCTTCAGATAAATGGTTTTCATCTGTATAGATTTATAGGTATTTACTTTATTTTAGAAATTATAGTTTATATTTATTGTCAAATTATTCAATCTTAATCATATGAAATTCCACATGTTTTGAGTTTTCTCTCTCTGTTTTTCAGTGGTATTTTATGTTTTTGGAAAATACAGTAATTTGGAGTAATATTCGTATCATCCCAATATTTTAATTGGAAGAAAAACTGAAAACATGCATATGAATTCACCTATACTATGTTTATATATCTATATCCACCCAGACATTTATATCCATATATGCCAGGGACGTTTATAAACACATACATACATAAGGCATATATGTTCATACTGAACTACATGCACACACATTTGTATGTAGAGTTGGTTGCACCACATATATATTTCCAACTCATGGCAAATTTCTCAGGACTTTATCATATTCTAAGTGGAAAATCTTCATTATCCTGAATACAATGAATTATTATTGATAGTTCACACATCATAAAAGACCAGATGTTTGACTCTCACATATTTCTTTTCTTTCTCTGTATCTATTTTTACCCTGATTTGTGAAAAGGATTCTCATTATAATAGATCTGATTTCTCGATATTACTAAATACATATATGAGTTTCCAAATTGCTTCTCAACACCCTAGAAGGAATAATATAACTTAAGTACTGAGTAAGTCAAATTCATTTTGTTTTCAGACTTACAGTAGAAAATGTCATATCATATTTTCTATGTTGCATAAGATACTTCATCACTGTTCTGTTTCCTTCAATGTGGTATGCTGTGAGTACCACTAGATTCATCTGCTCTAGTTTAAATGCTATTTTGAGTTTTCATATAATCATTCATTAGTTTCTGTGTAAATGAATTATCCTTTAATCCTGTTTCAGCCTCATGGGTGAGAAAATATATGACAATATTAAAAAGCATTTTAAATTTTAAGTAAAGAGATATCTTACTTAAACTATGTTGAAAAAGATTTCCCTGGTGCTTAGTTAACCTGACCACTTTTCAAAATGCTATTGGCAATTTATCTGTCTTCTTTTGAGAAAGGTCTATTTGGATTGACATCATATTAAACTAATCACTTTTGGGGTTCAGGTTTTAGTTCATTTAGAGATTTACTTTTCCATCTATTTGCCTAAACTTTAAGTTAAGAATATTAAAACTTGTTAATGTATACATTGAATAATTTTTCTTCTATCCCAATCTGTTGTCTTTTTACTTTGTTAATAGTTTCTTTTTGGTGCAAAACCTGTTTAATTTGATGCCAACTGATTGGTTATCTTTGCTTCTGTTTCCTGCAGTTAGTGATCTATTCAAAATAATTTTTCTCATTCCAGTTTCTTGACCAGTTCTTCATACATTTCTTACAGTAGTTTAAATGTTATAAGAAAATGAGCTTTTTTTGTTACAGAAGTAAAGTTAATAGTTTTCTGTGTTAAATACATTTTTTTTTCTTGTTCACCTTTCAGCCTCTCATTTCTGATTAGTCATCTTCAAAATTTTCCTCTGCTTTGTTCACCATTACATTTTTACCAAACCTAGCTTTTTGATAATGCTAGTTTTTAATTTCAACAGAGATTTATGTTTGAGAATAAGACTAGAGCAGATAGTCATGAGATACTCACACCAGTTCCATCTATGAAATTCAAATAGCTCATGACCATTGAATATCTTCTAAGTGGAAGCCCCCACATAACCCTTCTTTGTTCCTTCAAGTTACTTCTGTCCTGAGAGTCTCCTACTGACTGACAGCTCACCAGATTTCCAATTTAAGCAGTTTGCAGGTTGTATATCAGGGACATCATGAATTTTATTATTGAGGTCCATTCAACTAGAAATATTTCTTGCTTGTTGTTCCTGAGAAGATATTATATATTAATATATTTCATATCATGGTTTCTAAAAAAGTACTTAAGGCAATGATTCTTGATCTTTATAATTGTGCTGTTTTCAGATTTATTTTCTTGGTAATAACACATGATCAAAGACCTTCCCAGATGTCTTTATGAAAGCTGTTTATACATGAAAGTAAACAAGTTTTCTATCCTAAAATTTATAATATCACAGCGAAACTTCAAACCATACCCCTGTAAATGTGCAGTGACTCTAGCAGCTGCCTCAACACTGTGAACAATGATTGGCATGAAGTGCACTGTCTTTTCAAATCACACCTAAGAACTGACATTATTGGATGGCCTCTAAATTTCCTCAGACCATTGTCCATTGGGACTGTAAGTCAGATCATAACATTTCATGAAGTAAATTCATTGGCATACTAGACAATTTCCTGTAGTTTCCTTATAGTCTCTTTTAAAGGAGCTTTAACTTTGATGCTATTATCTCACTGGAAATAATGATATTTTAAAATGCTACAGAATGTAGCAAATTAAAAACATGTATAATTTTGTATATTTTCTTTTTTTCCCTTTTTTCCTTTTATTCTCTTGGACATTTTATTTATTTACATTTCAAATGTTATCCTCTTTCCCTGTTTTCCCTCCAGAAACCCCCATCCCATCCTCCCTCCCCTTGCTTCTATGAGGGTACTCTTCCACCCACCCACACACTCTCACCTCCCCACCTTGTCACTCCCCTACACTGTAGTATTGAGCCTTCCCAAGACCAAGGCATCTACCATTGATGTCCAACAAGGCCATCCTCTGCTACACTGAAAGCTGGAATCATGGGTCCTCCATGTGTACTCTTTGGTTGATGGTTCAGTCCCTGAGCTCTGGAGGATCTGGTTGGTTGATGTTGTTGCTCTTCCTATGGGTTGTAAACCCCTTCAGCTCCTTCAGTCCTTTCTCTAACTTCTCCAGTGGGGACACTGTGCTCAGACCAATTTGTTGGCTGCGAGCATCCATCTCTGTATTTATCAGGCTCTGGAAGAGTCTCTCAGGAGACAGATATATCAGGCTCTTGTCAGCATTACTTCTTGGCATCCACAATAGTGTCTGGGTTTGGTGTCTGTATATTGGATGGATACCTAGGTGGGTCAGTCTCTGGATGGCCTTTCCTTCAGTCTCTGCTCCACACTTTGTCTCTGTATTTCTTCCCTTGAGTATTTTGTTCCCCCTTCTAAGAAGGACTGGAACATCCACATTTTGGTCTTCCTTCTTCTTGAGCTTCATGTGGTCTGAAAATTTAATTACATTATTTTCTCCTTTCCTTTATCTTTGCACACTTTTTCGTGTACTCCTGTATCACTCCTTCTCAAGGTCACCTTCTCCTTCTTTAATGGTTACTATTATATATATATATATATATATGCATGCATGCATAGATATTTAAAAATAACAGGCTGAACTCATTTACTTTGTATATATATATATATATATATATATATATATATATTATATATAAACATTTTGTTTATAAATTAGTTAATTAATTATAAACAATTAAAGAAAAGCCATTTAGAATCACATAACCAATGATGGTGCTTATCCCTGGGAGAAGTTAAATATCTCTCTCCCTCTTCCTCTCCCCGTTCCCTCTCCCCCTCCATCCCTCCCTCCTTCTCTCTTCTCTGTCTCTCTCTGTCTCTCTTTCTCTCTCTCTCTCTGTCTCTCTTTTCCTTCTCTTAGTAGTCCATAGTTGGCTATAGATTTTGGGTAGGGATGAGGTATTCTCTAGGTATTGCTTAAATATGTTGAACATTTATTCAAATATTTATTATCCATTTGTACTCATTATTATATTAGGATCTCTATATTCAGTTTATTATATTTCATTGTTTTCTGTTTGGTGTCCAGTGTTTGCATTTAATAATAATTTCTAGATAGCAGGTCATTTCTTTTATACATTTGGTATATCCAAAGGCCAGTGCCTTTGTAAGTCATACTTTTATATTCCTTTGATTGTAGAAACTTTGTCTTTAATTTCTCTATTATTTTGTCAATAGTACAAAATTATTCCGCAGTATACTTGCCCTCCAATCTTGAAAAATGTTCATATGAGCTTTTTTTTTTTTTTACTTGTTTGCTTCTTATTTCTGTGATAAAATGCCATGGCGCAAAACAACTTAGTAATTAATGGGCTAATGATCCATATCTGAGGAAAGTAATAATAGGAACTCAAGGTAGAGCAGGTTCAGGAACCATGACAGAAAATAGTTTACTGGATTTCTTCCAGACTCAGATTGAACTACCCTTCTTGTATCTTTAAGGGTCACATTTTGAGGAATGGGACATCTACAACATACTGGATCATCCCGTATCAAAAAACTAATTTTGTAGTCGCAATTCCTCAACTAAGAATTCCTCTGCCTTTGTGATTCTTGGATCATCTTGACAAAAAACTAACCATCATACTGCTGTTTCTTCTGTTATCAAATTCAAATTTAATTGTATTGTTCTCTCTGGTTAGATACCAGAGATTATTTTGAAATGTTTATCTTTCTTCTATTTTCCAGTAGGTTCCAAAAGCCTTGCATGAAAGACTATACATTCTGTATCTGTTGAACAGAAAATTCCACATATTTGTTAAGTTCAATTTATATACTATTTAGTTTAACTCTGAGGTTTCTTTTTGATCTTTAAATTTGATGATTTTTCTAAATATGAGGGTAAGAAACACTCAGATATCACACACTATTATTTAACTAGAACCCTGGTGATCTATTGTGTTCATTAGTGCTCTTTCTTAAATATTTGAGAACTGCTGATTTTGGTGCTTATATATTTATAGTTAATATATTTCTTGATAAAGTGTTACTGAAGGGAATCATTTATTAATAAACTGAAAAGATTTGCATCCTCTCTATATTTTATTAGAAGTTGGTTTTATCAATTATCAGAATAGGTACAATAGCTTGATTTTGCTTAGTAGACTGTTTTCTCAAAGTCTATGGATATGTTTGCCAATGAGATGAAGGTTTTTTTTTTTTTTTTTTTGGTTTTTCGAGACAGAGTTTCTCCGGGTAGCCCTGGCTGTCTTGGAACTCACTCTGTAGACCAGGCTGGCCTTGAACTCAGAAATCTGCCTGCCTCTGCCTCCCAAGTGCTGGGATTAAAGGCATGTGCCACTACCACCCAGCAAAGTTTTTTTGTTTTGTTTTGAGACAAATATGGTTGAATATAATTTTTAATTCCATCCAGCTTGCTATGTCTGTTTTTATAGTAAGTTATTTTGGAATTATATTTACATTGAAATTAATAGACTTAGTAAGTGGTTTGTGTAATATAATGTGTGGGCTTCATTCATCACGCTTGAATTCTAAATAGGGTCAAAGGTAGATACTACTAAGTTAAGACAGACATTTCCTGCTATAAATCTATCAAAGTGGGACATATCCTCTTCTGGTTGGGTGGGATTTACACTAGCATGTTGACTCTTATTGGTTTAATAATAACTCTAAGCCTTGGACTTGAAAACATCTGATTCTATGGGTTTTGCATAGGTAAGAAGCTCCAGAAAGAGATTAACTTAAAGTACTTATGAAAACTTACATCAACTATTAGATGAACACAGAGTAATCATATAAAGAATGTTCATTGTGACATGCCATGCAAGCATACATCATATACTTAAGCTGTCCATTTTCATGTGAGACAACTCTTTATATTTTCTCACTTTTAACATGTAAACATCTACAGATAGATATAAATATATGCTGCTGATGCAAATATAGATATAGGTCAATGGTGATGGTATAGATTCAGGTGGTTATTGAAATGAATGTAAACATGTAACTGGCAGTAATTCTCTGAAGAACCAGAACACTGACTAATAAACATGAGCAAGAGAGGGCACTGACTGACTAATTTAGATTGCACAGCCCACATTCACATCTAAGATTTGATAGCCAAGGTTCTCTTACTGATAACTTGGTTATTTCACAAAAGTATTATACTCAAAAGAATAATCTTTCCTGTTCTCTTCAATATTTAGTTAAATTTAAGATACACCTTTGTTGTAATGGAATCAGAAGCTCAGAAAAACTGTGGCATCTTTTACTCAACTGGAGAAAATTATTTTACTTTTTGAAAAGAGGTAGTACAATGTAATATACTCTTGGAAAGTAATTTAATACTTAAGATCTCTTATTCTCTTTGTCTTTGTCTATGTGGTGGCTTGCATGAAAATAGCCTCCATAGAATCTTGGAGAATGGCAGTATAGGTGTGGCTCTCTTAGAGGAAGTGTGTCATGGAATGGGTTTTGAGCTTAAATTAGGCCCAGTGTAGGCAGCCGTGGTTATGACCAGCACCTGACAATGTAAGCAGCTGGCTTCCAGAGTGGCCAGCTCAGGAACTGGTAAACTGTAGGCAGCCGTGGTTATGACCAGCACCTGACAATGTAAACAGCTGGCCAGCAAACAAGTCCTTTGAGCATGCGTCGGCCTCGTGCCCCTTCTGAGTGGGCTTTTGCTAAAATAAGGTGTTGGCAGCTTAACCTATCCTGGGGGACACATCACCCAGCCCGCCTAGGGCAGTTATATAAGCAGCTCCTTTCTGCTGCTTGGGGTCCAGGCCTTTCCCTTCCCTTCCTGGTCCAGGTCCCCCTTTCCAGTTCCCCATTCCTATGTCAAGAGCCGTTCCTGGATTAAAGCCAACTGAGAAGGATCCTACCGTGTCGCGTCTTACTTGCGGGTCAAGGCGGACGCGACATATGGTGGCCCGTACGGGGAAACTGAGGACTTCACCTTCGTTGGTTTCAGAACTCAGCAGCTAGGAACGGCGGTGGTACAGGTATATTTATTGCCACAGAAAGTGCCCAGTGAGTAGGGCCGTCACAAGGTCCGCGGTAAAGCGGCGTCACAGAAGGTGCCCAGTGAGTAGGGCCATCACAAGGTCCGCGGAAAAGCGGAGGCATAGAAAGTGCCCGGTGGATAGGGCCGTCACAAGGTCCGCGGTTTAAAGCGGCGTCATAAGGTCGTGGTCATAGGTCCATGGTAAAGTGGCAATTGAATCACGAGAGACCTTAGAGTATCATGTTAGTGTTTGCTGTTTGTATTTGTTTGGTGTGGGTCTGTCTTGGTGCCGTAATTGTGTTTTCTCTGGGGTATTGGCAAGCATCAAATCAGGAAGTGAAACCATGGGGAACTCACCATTGTGCCCCTGAGAAGTGCCTTAATCACGAGAGACATTAGAAGTATCATGTTTGTGTTTGTTGTAGACCAGGTGTGGGTCGGTCTGGGTGTCGTAATTATGTTTTTCCTAGTATGTAGTCTTTGTTTCTGTTTTAAATTGTCATTGTCCAAAACATAAGTGTAAAAAAAAATAATAAAGGACGAAAAAGGGCCTCCAACATCTATCCTAGCACAAAAGATTTAGAGACAGAGAGTTCCTCCAGCTCCGATAGCTCAGTTGAGGAGGAAGGAGGGAACTTAGGCAAGATGGAGGAGGAAGAAAAGTTAGAAAGATGGAGGAGGATCAGAGAACCTATCAGTTGAAAGGGAGTCTGTGACCCTCCCTAGGCGGAGGAAAGGCAAACATGGGGCGGAGAAGCTTAAATCACCTGCTTGGGAGACGCCCACAGCTCCGCCCCTAGGCCCGCCTCCATATGCGGAGGTTCCTCGGGCCGGTCCACCCCCAGGGACTCCAGGGACTCAATCGTTCTGCCTGAGACTTGGAAGGAAGCGCGTATGGCCTTCCCAATTTTTGAAGATCCAAATCAACAAAGATATCATGAGCACTTGGATATCAAAATGTTTAAAAAATCTTGCAGAATCAGTCAGGGCTTACGGCGTTAATGCTTCCTACACGCAATCCTTGATAGAAAGGATAGCGACACAGGCCATGAACACCATCTGATTGGATAAGTACTGTGAAAGCCTGCTTAACTATGGGGCAATATCTTGACTGGAATCTATTTCAGTGATTATGCTCAAAGACAGGCTCAAGCAATGCCGCCGCAGGACAGCCCTTATGGAACCTGGATATGTTTCTAGGTCAGGGCAATGGGCAGGTAACCAGACAGCATATCCGCCAGCGGTGTACGACCAAATTAATGCCATGGCTGTTAGAGCCTGGAAAGCTCTACCCAATAGGGGAGAAGTTTCTGGCAATTTAACAAAAATCCTCAGGGTCCTAATGAGCCTTTCTCCGACTACGTGGCTCGCATGATGGAAGCCGCAGGGAGAATATTTGGTGATCCTGATACAGCCATGCCATTGATAGAGCAATTGGTGTTTGAACAGTGCACCAAAGAGTGCAGGATGGCCATCACCCCTGGAAAGCAAAGGGCTTGCAGGCTTGGATGAAGGCTTGTAGGGAGATTGGTGGACCATTGTCCAACTCTGGCTTGGCAGCTGCAGTTATGCAGTTGTCTAAGGGTAAAGGCAGGACCCCTGCTGCAGGGGCTTGCTTCAACTGCAGCCGAGATTGACTCGGAAATCTCCAGCCCGGCAGTCCCAGACGGAGAAAAAAGGATGATGAGGGCATAGATTCTGTTTTTGACCCTACTACTGCTATGGATACCGGGTGACTTTATACCTTTGTGGGCCGTCACACGCACCTGGCCAGTGCCTATGCGGTCCATTCTAACTCCCCGGTCCTTCCTACCTTTTCTCTACCTTTTGTGTTTGTATGCTTTGCAAAAATCAAAACTCTGCGCTTTGTATTAGCCAATGTATCTTGCTTGGTTGGATCCCCTTGCAGATAGTAAAGTTGACGCAGAGGTTTTGAGAAACGTGCTTGTTCAGGTAAGTTTGGGGTCGTCACAAGGTTCGGGGGACGCCTCGAACCGGACTGATGACTCCCTAAGCATCACCATGCTATTTATGATTTACAATGCCACCATATCTTTGCAAAGAACTCTACTAAATGCAGAGTGCTGGATAGGCAGGAATAACACTACCTTTATTGTTCAGACTACCTACCTCTGTACCGGTAACGGTGGAGGTTGACCTTAATACTGTTTAGATATAAACCTATTCAGCTTTCTTGCGTCTCCTCTCTCAGGACTGTATATTATTTCTTTGGTATATAACTCTTCTCAGTCTCTCAATCAGAGTCGTCTCCTGTCTGAGTACCTGAAAGGAAACCGGTCGAAAGAAGACGAGTACCTATCCAGGAGGCTCCTATTGCAGATCGCTACCCTGAATGGCACCCGCCTGGATCCCTCTACTTTGGAGGGGCTCACCACTTGGGTCAAGGGTGCCCTCAAATTTCTTATAAAAGAATGAGCGGGAGTATTTATCTGGGGAGCTGTTGTTCTCCTGGATGTGGTTTCTGCCTTTGGTTTCTGTGTCATTTGTGCCATGACCATGCAGGACATAAGGTTGTTGTTTACCAGGCGCTGACTGCCATGAAGGAAGGCACTCCCCCAGGTATTTGGCTGGCCTCCCTTAGGGAGGCATAGTGGGGAGCCTTCTGGACCCGGTAATGGCCATCCAGGCATTAATCCCTAGATCCTGACCATCTTGACCATTGCCAAAGGTGTACACTCATGAGGCTCCTACAGCATCACCTCAATGTTCTGAAGCGGGGAGTACGAGGAGCGCCTCGACTAGAGATTTCTCAATCCTGAGATAGATTCTCTGAAAGCATGTCGAGTGCATAGAGGTTTTGTGCCAAATGTACCTCTCCCTGAAAAAAGGCACGAAGGCGGGTATGCAGAAATATAAACTTTCCCATCACAATGCCTTCACTTTGCACAAGGGCTCGGACCTCTGTTTTCCACCGCTGACTTGCTGCGCTAGCGGCGACTTTATAGGTGTGCTTTATCGCCTCACGCCAACCACCTAATGAATGAGTTCAAGCATGCTTGGGTGTGGGATGCCTAAGGTCTGAAGGGTCCAGGGGGGTAACCTAATTCAAATTTAATAAATAAATAAGGGGGAGATGTAGGGCAGCCGTGGTTATGACCAGCACCTGACAATGTAAGCAGCTGGCTTCCAGAGTGGCCAGCTCAGGAAGGTAAACTGTAGGCAGCCGTGTTATGACCAGCCCCTGACAATGTAAGCAGCTGGCCAGCAAACAAGTCCTTTGAGCATGCGTGGCCTCGTGCCCTTCTGAGTGGGCTTATGCTAATAAGGTGTTGGCAGCTTAAACCTATCCTGGGAGGACACATCACCCACCCCGCCTAGGGCAGTTATATAAGCAGCTCCTTTCTGCTGCTTGGGGTCCAGGCCTTTCCCTTCCCTTCCTGGCCCCGGTCCCCCGCAGTTCCCCATCCTATGTCAAGAGCCTTCCTGGATTAAAGCCAAAAAAAAAAAAAAAAAAAAAAACTGAAGGATCCTCCCTTTTGTCGCGTCTTATTGTGGCGGACGCGACAGCCCAGTACATCAACCTTCCTTCCTGCAACATGAGGATCCAGATGTAGAACTCTCAGCCCTTCTCCAGACTCATGTCTGCCAGTGCGCTGCCAAAAAGATCGTGCACTAAACCTCTAGATTGTAAGTAAGTTTCCAAATAAATGTTAAAGGTTGGCAGGAGTGGGGGAGGGTCATAATGTCTCTTCATAGCAAGAGAAACCATGAGCCATGAGCCTCTCTCTCTGTGTCTCTCTCTGTCTCTATCTGTGTCTCTCTCTGTCTCTCTGTCTCTCTGTCTCTCTGTCTCTCTGTCTCTCTGTCTCTCTTCTCTCTCTCTCTCTCTCTCTCTCTCTGAGTGTGTGTGTGTGTGTGTGTGTGTGTATGTGTGTGTGCGTGCATGTGTGTGTTGGAAACAAGTAAATAGAAAAATTGTACAGATTTTTTTTTTTATTCCATGGCTAAATTAGAAGATCATGTACTACAGTAACCAGAAGTGAGAAGTAAGTCACTCTGGAAAATTAAGCCACATTTAATGAAACTAGAGAGAGGGAGAAAGAGCTATTGTTAACTTCCTAATATATTTCTTCCTATATAGCTATCCTTTCTGAGTGAAGAAATCAGAACTGATTCTGGTGTATCAGTATATTGCAAAGGCAGAGTAAATAGATATGATACTGAAATAAGTTCTTCATGAAGTATGGAAGATAGGATGATATTTGGTTTGAGCACTAATAGCCACTTAGTGATAACAAATCTGTACATTACTACAGAGGGTCTACAACAGACTCTAATTTTCATAAAGTTCACTTGTTTTTCTATTGTTACTGGAGAGTGAGAATGTTCTAAGTCTAGTGAAGTACTTCAACAATGAATTTATCTTCTTTGTTTCTTCAGGCTTTAAGCACAATCAGTGAGGTTTGGGTAAATGTTTTTAAAGTAGTTATGAAAACTTACATAGAGTTTGTCCTGAAAACTTTGCCAATTTTAACTGATGGAATGCTAAATACAGCTCCAATGTCCTTATCTACATGTCTTAGTTAGAATTTCTATTGCTGGAATGAAAACACCATGAACAAACAGCAATTTGTTGCTAAAAGGGTTTATGCTTCCAGATCATAGTCCATCATTTGAAGGAAGTCAGGATAGGAACTCAAATGGGGCTAGAACCTGAAGGCAGGATCTGATACAGAGTCTATGGAGGGTTGCTGCTTACTGGCCTGCTTCTCCTGGGTTGTTCAGATTGCTTTCTTATAAAACACAGGATCACCAGCCCAGGATGACACCAGCCATCATGAGCTGGAATGTTCCCTGCAGATTACCGAGAAAACGTCTTAAAGCTGGATCACATGAAAACATTTCTCAACACAGGCTCCAACCACTCTGATGACTCTAGCTTGTGTCAACCTGACAAACAAAATCTGCCAATACACTAGTGTATAAAATTATGAGGCCGAAAATCATATTGAGAACAACACAACCTGCTTAGGAAGAGAAAAATCATCTGGTGTGTTAAGAAATAGTCCTACCGATGCATATTAATATCATAATTTCATTTCCAAAGTAAGTTTTCCTCATGTTATATTTGTAAGGGTGGTGTTTCTGAGTTGATAGGAAATGGTTTTCATTCAAGGGCATAAGGTATATGTTAAGGATGGCATTGGTCAGTTGCTAGAATGTAAAGTGAAAAGGATAATTTTTTCCTCAAACATAAACTGATGGTGAGGGCTCTCAAGATGTAGAGATAATTCACACTGGCTCTTACAGTGATGGCACATTGCTGATGTTTTGTACTTTTTTTTTTGTTCTGCTTCCAGATAATTTTATATCATCTGGTTTTGCTTTTGTAAGATGCAGAAAACTTTTTAACAGCTCTTTTATGCATACAGTCTACTGCTGTGCTTGAGAATGTGCTATCAGTTGAGAAGGGGGAAACTAGGGAGCTCATCTACAGCTCCATAGTTAGTTTCTATTTTGTACTATTTTGATTCTGAATTCCTTTCAAAATATTCTGCCAGGTGTTATACAGAGAAGCTGAGGGTGATACTTCAAAATCTAGTTTCTGTTTTTTAATTAAATTACCAATGTACATCTAGATACATCTTCAAAATATAATGAAAGGACTCTTACACACATATACATAGTTATACATGAATATTTATGTTTATTTATTTATTTATTTATTTATTTATTTACATCCCAAATTCTGACTTCTTCTGGTCCTCACTCACAAAATCCCTCTCCCTATCCTCCTTCCCCTTCACCTCAGAGAGGGTGGGACCCCTAAGTATCCCCCAACCCTGGTACATCAAGTCTCTGCAGGATTAGGCTTATCTTTCCACTGAGGCCATACAAGGTAGCCCTCTAAGTACCTGGCTCATTCTCTGAAAGCCCCCAGGGTTCTAGTTTAGTTGATACTGTGTAATGTCAAGTTCATCAAGGCAGGTATTTTTCAGCTCACTGTAAATATTCTGTTAGTTTTATCTTTTGTTGTGGATTTTATTTTCATGACTGAATTACAGATCAAATTAAATTTGTTTGGAGATAAAAGTATGGGTTTTAGAATACTTTGAACTGTTATATTTTCCATTTTGTGACCTTCAAACTTATTATAGGCATGATGATGTTATAACTTATTTTGGGGAATCAGTTCAGTCATCTTTCACCATCCACATTTTAGGATCTAACCAGAATTTTTAGCAGTTTATACAGGCCATGTAATCCTGAGCCAAATTCATATGGAAGAATTCTGAAATTTTCTCTGAATATGTGTTGACTATCTCTCAACATTTTTTCTAAGAACTATTTTGATTGTAGTTTTTAATTTATCTCAGGTCAATCATCTAAATTGTATATGTGCCTATATATTAGGCTAATGAGATAGGTGGCATTTTCATGATAAATAAAGCTTATGGGATGGTTTAGGAGAGCTGTAATGAATTTTGGAATCTTGAGGTCTGAAGAAGCAAGACACAGCAACAGACAGGATTGTATAGGAGAATGTTCCTAGCATAAGAGAGAAGAGTTAACATTGAGCACATAGAAATAATTGAAGGGTGATGGGAATGAAGGAAGACTTTTCTAGGACAATAGATGAATGTTCTCTAATTAAGATTGTTGAATTTCTCATTTTCTCTGATAACAGAATTGAATGAAATGAAGCACTTCCTTTTACATTCAAATTTTCATATGGATACCTTTATGTTTCTATGGAGATGTTCTCATGTCATCTATACATTACATGCTACAATCAGGAAAGCACTTGGCCAATGAAAAGAACTCAGAGGAACAGTGGAAGCTGTGTTTCACTGGAACCACTGTGTTAACTGAAAGTGAAAGGATACTATCCAATGAGAATAGATACAGATAAATAGCATACTGCAGTCACCACCATCTGCATTTACAGGAGAAATGTAAAAGAACACAGAATAAGAAAGCTGCATGTTTGAGGAAAGGCAAGTATTACAATGCAGTGATGTTCCTCATGACTGCTACCCTCAGGAAACCTACTCAGGAGGTTCTCAAGTTCAAGTACATCAGGCTTCATAGCAAGATATTATATCAAACAGCAGCAAAAGAATAACAATCACACAAACATAAGGTTTCTCTGTTCCCAGATGTTTACATGAAATACCAATTAGATATTGTCTCAAGAAGTTAAATAAAACATTTACATTATTAAAAATATAAGATAAGTTCTCACAATGTGTTTAATATACTAAAATATTATAGATTACAATTTCTACAATAAATAATGTTTTACAATCCAGGTACTGTCATTGGATCTTTCCTGGAGACCTATTCTCCATTTGTTACTGGTATCCCACAGAAGCAGTATTAGGGAACCATTATGATAAAACATCTTCTTCGGCTATTATAACTTACATAGATATCAACCCTTTAAGACAAGAGACTCCTCTGTCTGATTAAGGGAGACAATGCTGTGATATGGGATGACAACACTCTGCTGACAATCTAGTCTTTGCCTAAGAGTTACATTTTGTCCATTGTTAACTGGAAGATGCACTTTGTGTTTTGTATTTACCTACTTTTTTTCATCTTCCTGTATTGCTGAAATGAGATATTTAAATATCATCCCACGGTTGTTGGAAAGTCCATGTCCCCCAATCTTGAGCAGGTTATACCTGTATCAGAGACTGTAATAGATATATGTTTATAATTTTTGAATGGTTTTAATAAAGCATTAAATTGGGGATATTGGAGAAGTGTGTTATCTCTAATACTCAAATTAAATTATTTCTCCTCCTCCTCCTTCTTCTATTTGTTTATGAAGAGATATACAGAACCTAAGGATGCTTTGCTTTTATATTTTAAGAACTTGACCTATGATATCTTGACAGAAAACCATGCCTCAAGTCATTAGCATTTGTAAGTGTACCTCAGGCCTTTCTCTCCTGTTATAACGTGAATGAGAAGAAAACAATATAAATAATTCATGACAGTAAACTAAAATAGATTGCAAAAAAAATCTAGGAAACCTACAATTTGCTTGTCAAGATGAAAGCTACATTGAGTACTAATGGAATAGTAACAATCTAGGGGGTTACCTGATAGGCACACATCAGTACTTTAATCTGCAACACTTGGATAAATGTCATTTACAAAGATAATTAGCCTTTAAGATGGGCCTTTCAAATACAAAGGGGACACATTCTCAGACATTGCAGCTAATGGGGAACTTTTGTAATTATTAATGTTTGTAGAAAATTGTCAACAAACTGTAAAAGTATTGTGACTGCCATTCATTGAATATAGAACATGAACAAAATTTATCATATATACTATATAATATAGTAATTATATGATGCATTGGGGATGCAGACCTCAGTCATCTGTGACTAGAATCAAATGTGAGCCATTTATACCCACCTAATATTTTGATGGATTTCTGGAGTACAAACTTTGATCATGTGTTATGTTTGTCCTAGCAAGCATGTACCTGGTGAGCCATTTCCCTAGTCTAAGATGATAGACATTCTTTTAGTAAACACACACTACCTAAAATTAAATATATGGGAAATACATGAGGTCTCTGTTGTTGGGCAGTGGACCATGCCGGGAAACATAGTAAGGTAGATTGGATTTAGAGACCATGGAACCCATCTGAGACCAGTAGGAGTTTCGCTGATCCCTACCAGATCCCTGGCCTGGAACACATGACCACACTCCCTACATGGGGACATGACCAATGTAACACAGAACAGAGCTCTCTATGCTAATGAATTATCTAGACTGGACATGAGGATTGAGTCAATAGCTTCCTTTCCCCCCTTCCTGAATTTCTTCCTACAAAAGATATTTAAATCTGGTCCACCCTGAGGAAGTTGTATGCAACCATTTTCCATGATGACTATCATAATGGTGTGGACAGGCATAGACTGCAGACAGGCATAGACTGTCTTTCTCATTGAGAACCACTGAAGGAGCATGGAGGAAGCTTTCATTCCTAGAGTCACATATAGAAGCCCTCTCCAAGATCCTGGACAAGCTCCCGTGTTCCTTCCCTGGTCCTCAGCCTGTGACCCTATCCGTTCCTAACTCCCCTTGTTTTCCAGTGCATCTGGATGTCCAGGAGTCAGAGATGCCCTGCTTCTTCCTCAGCTTCTATAGTTTCTCATCCAGGCTGAGGTGTCAGCTTTGTAAATTGATGGTAGGTTCTGTTGTTGTTGATGTTATTTTTCAGTTTTGTTTTGTTTTAACTGGATGCATGGGGTTTACATTTTTATTTATTTTATTTATTTTTTGACTTTATTTATATTATTTTTAATGTTGTATTTATGTATTTCTATATTTTTTTAAATTTCATTTAATCACTTTTTTTGTGTCTATTTTTTTTATTGGAAATTTTTTTGGAAAATTTTATTTACATTTCAGATGTTCTCTCCTTACCCCATTTCCCCCCCTCCCTCCCAGGAACTCACTATCCCTTCCCCCCTCCTCCTGCCTCCACGTTGGTGTACCTCCACCCACCCTCCCCCATACCTCACCTCCCCACCCTCGACTATCCCCTCCCCACGACGTCCAGCCTTCATGGGACCAAGGATCTCTTCTCCCACTTACAATCCAGATTTTATCCCCCTCCTGGTCCAACCTCTGAATGTTCCACATCCCGTACCTCATCCCTCACCTCCACTGTCCCCACCCTGCCACCACACTCCACAGTGCTACCATACCTCCCCACTCCCTGGGGCCTCAGGTCTCTTGAGGATTAGTTGCATCTTCTCTGACTGAGTCCAGACCCAGCAGTCCTCTGCTGCACAAGTGTTGGGGCCTCATATCAGCTTGTGTATGCTGCCTGGTTGGTTGTGTATGCTGAGGTTAGTTGAGACTGTTGGTCCTCCTACAGGGTCCCCCTCTTCCTCAACTTCTTCCAGCGTTTCCCTAATTCAACCACAGAGGACAGCAGTTTCTCTTCCCCCACCTCCTACCTCCCGAGGTTTCCTGTTTCCATTTTTTCTGCTGGCCCTCAGGGCTTCAGTCCTGTTCCCCCCATCCAATACCTGATCAAGTTCTCCTCTTCCCCTCCCTGTCCCCTTTCCCTTTCCCACTCAGGTTCTTCTTTTCTTCTTTCCTTCTTTCCTTTCCCCTCTTGTGATTGCTTTCTTCTCCTTCCCGAGTGGGACTGAGGTGTCTTCACTTAGGTCCTTCAGCTTGTTAACCTTTTTGAGTTCTGTGAGTTATATCCTGGGTATTCTGTCCTTTTTTTTTTTTCTTTTTAGCTAATATTCACTTATTAGTGAGTACGTAGCATGCATGTCCTTTTGGGTCTGAGTTACCTCACTCAGGATGATATTTTCTAGTTCTATCCTTTTCCCTGCAAAACTCAGGATGTCCTTGTTTTTAATAGCTGAGTAATATTCCATTGTGTAAATGAACCACATTTTCTGTATCCATTCTTCTGTTGTGGGACATCTGTGTGGTTTCCAGCTTCTGGCGATCACAAACAAGGTTGCTATGAACATAGTGGAACACATGCACCTGTAGCCTAGTGGGGCATCTTTGGGTCTCTGCCAGGAATGGTATAGTTGGATCTCCAGGTAGATCTATTTCCATATTTCTGAGGAATCTCCAGATTGATTTCCTAAGTGGTTGTATCAGTTTGCAATCCTACCAGCAATGGAAGAGTGTTCATTTTTCTCCACATCATAGTCAATATTTGCTGTCACCTGAGGTGTCGATCTTAGCCATTCTGATTGGTATAAGGTGGGATCTCAGGGTTATTTTGATTTGTATTTCCATGATCACTAAAGACTTTGAGCTTCTCAGCCATTCAAGATTCCTCTGTTGTGAATTCTCTGTTTAGTTCTATACCTCATTTTTTGATTGGGTTGTTTGGGTTTTTTTGGTGGTTATCTTCTTGAATTCTTTATATATATAGTTTTGGATATTAGCCCTCTATCAGATGTGGTTAATGAAGACTTTTTTCCCAATTGTTAGGTTGCCTCAGATTGTGGGAGTCAAAGAAGTCTGTCTCCTCCATGCAAAGCCTTAGCCATCATTTGGTACTTTTGTTCGGGAGATCTTTGATCTCTCCAATGATACAACTAAAAGGCTAGTGTGAGTCCTTTGGCTTTCAGAGTTTTTTGTTGTTGTTGTTAAATATGGCCCTAAGGTTGGGAAACTTTAGAAAAAGAAAAGGCTTCATGAAGAATTATTTTTGACCTGGGGTCTTGGGATCCAGAATGCTATATTGTAAGTGGGCATTTATAAGGTAGTCTAGGTATTGAAATAGATTTTCATGTTTGCCTTGGACGACCTTGTGGGTTTTTCATAGTTTACTGCTTTAAGAGTAGCCTTACAAAGACCACACAGGAGGCAGGTTATAAATTGATCGTTAGCTAGGATATCAACTAGGGTATCATAGATCCAATCTGCATCACTTAGGTGAGCAATGTTAGCTTGGTGAACCTAATCTGTGTAAACTCTAGGCTGTCCTGGACTTCCTGTGTCCCTCAGGGAGACTGCTTTTGGTAAGAATCATTTTAATGTCATAGATGGTAAGGTTGTAAGACTCGGTGATATGTTGGAATTCTTTGATGAAAGTAAAGAAGTTGGCAAGTATAGGACTCTATTCTTCCATTTATTTATTTTTTTTCCTTTTTGATTTGAGAGAGTTCACTCAAAGAGAAACGCATATCATCTCTTCCTACAGGAGCACCAGAAAAGTGCAAGACCTTAAATTGTTATAACCAAGTGTGCCAACTTGGGTTGATTTATACAATTGTTGGCAGTGGATGGGGTGTTGAGTGATTAGTGATCCAGAAGGTGAGCCTTTCAGAATGCCTCATATTAGCTTTCTCATATGTCTTCATGTCCCAGATTCCCACACCAGTTAACCATAGTATCCATTTAAAAATGTAAGATTCCCAGAAGTAGTGCCTCCTACATAGGACTTTTCGGCCCTTTTGTGCTCTAATAATACTTTTACCTACATTTGCCTCTTTTCAGATGTCCCACACCCAAAGGACATTTCTGCATTAAATCAGAATGTAATTCACAAAATATAGTTGTTGTTTTATGTAATGGTTGAATTGAGTCTTTCTTTTTTTTTTCCCTTGAACCTTTCAGACTGTATTATGAGCAAAATAAACTTTTATCACTTTATATTGTTCTATCATGAGTATTTTTTAATAACAGCAGCAAAAACATAGATTAAGAAAAGTCAAGCTGCATATTTTTCTGCAATGCCAGTACTTTTTTTTCCTATTTTTATTAGATATTTTATTTATATTTCAGGTGTTCACCCCTTAACCCATTTTCCCCTCTCCCTCCCAGGAACCCCCTATCCCATCCCCCTCCTCCTGCTTCTATGAGGGTGTGCCCCCACCTAGCCCCCACACTTCACCTAACCACCCTTGAATTCCCCCACACATGGCATCCAGCCTTCATGGGACCAAGGATCTATTCTCCCATCTATACCTGACAGGACCTTCCTCCCTTGCATATATAGCTGGAGCCATTAGTCCCTCCCAAAGTGCTCCCAGGCTGATGGTTTAGACCCTGGGGGCTCTGGTTGGTTGGTATAGTTGCTCTCCTCATGGGGTCTCGAACCCTTTCAACTCCTTCAGTCTTCACTCAAACTCCTCTATTGGGAACCCCATGATCACTTTAATGGTTAGCTGTGAGCATCTGCCTCTGAATATGTCAGACTCTTCTTGCAGACCTCTAAGGAGACAGCTAAGTCAGGTTCCTGTCAGCATGCACCTTCTGACATCCACATCAGCATCTACCTTTGGTGACTTCACATGGAATGGATACCCAGATGGAATGGTCGGCAGACAGCCCATCCTTCAGTTTCTGCCTCCACTTGGTATTCATATTTGCTCCTTAGAGTATTTTGTTACTCCTTCTAAGAAGGACCGAACCCCCCCACCCCACTTGGTCTTCATTCTTCATAAGCTTTATGTGGTCTCTCAGTTGAATCTTGGGTATTTCAAGCTTCTGGGCTAAAATCCAATAATCAGTGAGTAAATACCATGTGTGTTCTTTTGTGATTGGATTACCCCACTCAGGATAATATTTTCTAGTTCCATCCATTTACATAAGAATTTCTGGAATTCATTGGTTTTAATAGCTGAGTAATACTACATTGTGTAATGTACCACATTTTTTTTTTGTATCCATTACTCTGTTGAAGGACATCTGGGTTCTTTCCAGCTTCTGGCTATTATAAATAAGGCTGCTATGAACACAGTGGAGCATATGTCCTTGTTATATGCTAGAGCATCTTCTGGGTATATACCTAGGAGTAGTATAGCCGGGTCCTCAGGTAATGCTATGTCCAATTTTCTGAGGAACTGCCAGAATATTTTCCAGAGTAGTTGCACCATTTTGCAATCCCACCAATAATGGAGGAGTGTTCTTCTTTCTCCACATCCTTGCCAGCATCTACTATCACCTGAGTTTTTGGTCTTAGCCATTTTAACTGGTGTGAGGTGGAATCGCAAGGATGTTTTGATTTGCATTTCCCTGATGACTAAGGATGCTGAACATTTCTTTAGGTGCTTCTTGGCCATTCACATTTCCTCAGTTGAGAATTCTTTGTTTAGCTTGGTACCCCATTTTTGAATAGGGTTATTTGGTTGTCTAGAGTATAATTTCTGAGTTCTTTGTATATATTTGATATTAGTCCTCTAACGGATGTAGGACTGGTAAAGATCTTTTCCCAATCTGTTGGTTGCCATTTTGTCCTATTGACAGTGTTCTTTGCCTTACAGAAACTTTGCAATTTTATGAAGTCCCATTTGTCAATTCTTGATCTTAGAGCACAAGCCATTGATGTTCTGTTCAGGAACTTTTCCCCTGTGCCTAGGTATTTGAGGGTCTTCCCTACCTTCTCTTCTATTAGTTTCAGTGTGTCTGGTTTTATGTGAAGGTCCTTTATCCACTTGGACTTGAGCTTTGTACAAGGAGATAAGAATGGATTGATTTGCATTCTTCTGCATGTTGTCGTCCAGGTGAACCAGCACCATTTGTTGAAAATGCTGCCCTTGTTCCACTGGATGGTTTTAGCTTCTTTGTCAAAGATAAAATGACCATAGGTGTGTGGGTTCATTTCTGGGTCTTCCACTCTATTCCACTGATCTTCCTGCCTGTCTCTGTACCAATACCAGGCTGTTTTTATCACTATTGCTCTGTAGTACAGCTTGAGGTCAGGGATGGTGATTCCTCCAGAAGTTCATTTATTGTGGAGAATAGTTTTCGCTATCCTGAGTTTTTTGTTATTCCAAATAAATTTGAGAATTTTTCTTTCTAATTCTGTGAAGTATTGAGTTGGTATTTTAATGGGGATTGCATTGAATCTGTAGATTGCTTTTGGCAAGATGGCCATTTTTACTCTATTAATCCTGCCAATCCATGAGCATGGGAGGTCTTTCCATTTCCTACATCTTCTTTGATTTCTTTCTTCAGAGACTTGAAGTTTTTGTCATACAGATCTTTCATTTGCTTGGTTAGATTCACCCCGAGGTATTTTATATTATTTGTGACTATTGTGAAGGGTGTCATTTCCCTAATTTCTTTTTCAGCCTGTTTATCTTTCATGTAGAGGAAGGCTACTGATTTGTTTCATTTGATTTTATAACCTGCCACCTTGCTGAAGTTGTTTATCTGGTTTAGGAGTTCTCTGGTGGAAGTTCTGGGGTCACTTAAGTATACTATCATATCATCTGCAAATAGTTTGTCCAGTGGTACATAGCAAACAGGCAAGAAGAAGAAACTGAAGATATCCTCGTGATGAAGTTTGGATGTGGCCCAAGGAACTCAACATCTCTCATCAGCAGGAAATAGTCTATTTTGTGATCTGAAATAGAACTATGCCCCCTTTCCCTTCTAAACTTTTTTCTCTCCTACCTAGTGTTGGAACATTGGAAGTTATCCAGGGTGGAATAAGGGTTGGAATTGTGCTAGTATAAGAAAAATAGCTAAAAAAAAAAAAACTTGTGCTAACACTTCAGGACACTGGTTGCCCCACCCCATACTATTAAAGCCTTGCATTATTTCATAGAAATATGCAGAAATTTGCTGATCAAGTTCAAATTGAGTACCAAGTATCATAAGGAACCATCTTAAGGGAGGGATAAAGAAGGTTTGAAAATTTAGATGTAAGCATCAGCCCTAATAGAAACAGATTGAGAGCACTCCCTTAGTTAAATGCATCACCTTATTTATAAGCACATATATTTTGAAAGAATGTTACTGTCAATTTTGTAAACCCTAAATTTCTAAAGGAGAATCTTTTTTTTTTTACAATATTATATTGTGTTTAGTTTACTTTTTCAAGATCATTTGGAATTGTGGATATACATTCAAATGAAATCACAAGCTATATTTGTATTTCATACAATGTAGTGTGAATGACCTAGAATCTATTTAATAAAAGCTCAAAATATACTCATATTCCACATAAGGTAGCATGAATGACATAGAATCTGTACTAAATGAATAAGGTTATCATCATTTCACATTTTGCAAATTTCCTTTAAAGTGTTTCCACACTTGTTTAAAATATTTCTGTCCATCAAAGTTGTTCATTACGAATGAGAAGAAATTCAGATCCATAACAATCAACTTCAGAGTAACTTAGATACAGCTTAGTGATGTGTCATACATGTTTAAATCAAGCACTTAGGAAGCAGAGGCAGGTGCATCTCTGAAAATACCTGGTCAGTGATGAGAACAAAGTAAGACAAAGCCTAAAAACAAAAACGCAATCATGATAACCTAACCTAAACATTAGATAGTTTATTTTTGAGACTTAAGTAATCAGAATAGTATTTGTTTGGATTAGATTGAGAATCAGAATAAAACAGACTTTATTTACAAAAGAAAAATGTGTTTGTTTCAAACTTAGAAGAACATATAAATTTTAAAAATACAAAGTAATTAATACAATCATATGCCAAGTGTCTCATATTAAGCTTTCTCCATTTAACATGAGAACCTGATATAAATCTGTCCTTCTACTAATTCAAATAAACTGTTCTTCCTCAAGATCAGTCTGTACCTCAGGTCTTATTGCCTTTTGCAGTGTGCTAGTAGACTCTTGGGAAACCTCATACACTAGACCTCTAAAATGCTTTGTTTTTTTGTTTGTTTGTTTGTTTTTGTTTTTTGTTTTGTTTTGTCTGCTGAGTATCACAGTTCTCAGTATCATATTGGAGTCCACCTTCTGCTTCAGTGTACACTTAATTGGTTTTCTTTATCTTGACACATTAATTTATGATGATCATTCCCCTAACAGCATTATAAGTGTTAAAAGAAAGCAGTGATTTATACAGGTTTTCAGAGACCCCAAAGTGTAATAATGACCTTGGATCTGTTTGGGGATTTCCAACTTCTGGTAAGAAATAATAGAACCACAAATATATTACCATTTTAAATTTGTAAATTAAATTTTAGAAAACAACATGAAACATATCATAATTAAACTATAGAATGCCCATCATTTTTTTTCTACCTATAGTCTGTGCAACTTGTTTCTCTTATAAAAAGAATTCTGATTAATAGAATGTTAACCTAGAAAATAAATCATTTTAGTTTGGATTCCTGTTAAGTTGGAGATCCCATCTCTCTTTGCCTCTGAAGACAGAGGCAATGGCAAGGGTTTCTACACATGGAGGGAGGTTGCAGTTCATATGGTGGAGTTTTAAGACTCAGAATGTTACATGGAGCAATTACATTCTTTTTTCCATGTTTGAACTTGTTAAGCTGACACAAGATTCTCTGAGACCACAGGCAGACAATAAATTTGTTTTGGTTCTAAACTTACAGGGACGAAAGCTACACCTGTGTGACTTTTAGCTCTTCTAGTTTCAAAATTTGCACCACAGGCTTTCTTCACTGATTGTGAAGGGTAAAGAGACCAAGTATAAAAATCTACCCCCTATACCACACAGACTGTTTCCTTCCTCCTGTTCCTCAGATTTCTCATACAGGATGTATCAATTACCATTCTTGAGGATCTAATTGGTATATTTGCATATTGACTGTCTTCTTGTAACAGAAGGCACCAGTTCTATTTTTGTTGATCTAATTAGCAAATTTACATATTGAACATCGTTAAAATCCACCTTACACATTCCCTTTGCATTTGTGTGAATATTGTTTTAAGGTTCTAGGCTCTGTCCTTTTGGGGATTGAGATGTTTTCTCACTGGTTACCATAGCCTATGACACTCTGGAGGTGTTTCAAGTTTTTTTTCCCCCCAGGAATGAAGTATTTGATTTACTAACTATCTATTGCACTGCTATTTTCTTCATCCGAAGAAATACAAAAAAAAAAGTGCTGCTTTCACAGACCTCTTAAGGAAAGTTTTACCTTGTCTATTCATGAGGTCAATTTAAAACAGTATATTTTTAGTTTGGATTTTCTAGAAAGTTACATGAGCAATAAAAAAGGATGAGAAGCAAAAGTGAAGTGACACTTTCAATAAAAGTTGCCTACAATTCCTCTGCTAATGATACAAGCTAGACAAAATATGAGCATTGCTTTTGCATGAGCCTGAACACAATGAGGACTTGACAGTGTTCCATTCAAACAAGAGAAAACAGCAAGTAAACACAGTTGTTAATGCTTTTAGACTAGGAAACTTAGCCAACTTTGCATAGGTTCTGTGAGCTGTTATATAACAACACAAGGTATGTATAATTTGTAAGTCTACATTGGGATTAAAAGTGTGTGACTGGCAGTAGTTAAAAATTTCTTGGAAACATCAACAAACAAACAAACAAACCAACAAAAGACCATCTTTCTGTATCATTCTCACCATTCTGTGAAGCATTGATTAGTGTCTGACATGGGCTGTCACTCTTTGTTGGTTTGTAAACGCTGTCTGTTTCTGCCTTCTACTAAATTAATTGGCTAAGTTTAAATGCATTTTAACTGGCTGTGTCATAGAATCTGAACCTTTCTCTGGGCATAACAAATTGGGTAAGTTTTTGAACTCTCAAAGGAAAATAGAGCCCTCTGGCCTGCTTCCTTCTAGGTGACCTGTAGGGTAGTAAGAGTGAGCCTCTGGTTCATGCTGGGGATGGATATCTTTTGATTCTTTATCATCTTTCATTCTTTAGGTTATACTTACTTCTTGTCTATTTTCTGGTACATTCCCTGGTGAGTTCTGCAAAGAATTCTCCTTTTTATTCCCACTTTGACAATCTTGACATTTTCATGGTCTGATTATTACCAATAAAAAACCAGGAGCTTCTCTATTCACCTGACCCATGTATTTGGGTTTGTTAAGAACTCATAGCTGAAGATAACACTGAACTCTTAATACTCTGTCTCCATTGTCCAAATACTGCATAGCAAGTCTCCACATGTTTTTAAATGGTTTAGGTACTATAGAGTACAAAACCTTATGTAATTTGAGATTTAAGACTTAGAAAGTAATTGAACTCACATTAATGGTGTATGTATTGTCAAGACTCTCACAGCAGTACTAGAAGAATCTGGGAGACTGGATACAGTCCTCCTACACTTATTTTTTTACATGCCTCTATTCTCAGTTTTATAAATGTTCTACTGAGTTTTCAATCTTTATTATCACATTTAGAGCCTTTACTTTCTCTAAAGCAAGCAATGTCAATTTATTGTTTCGTTTCATAATGGAGGAAATTCGAAAATTATTTTCCAAAGGCTTTAATTCCTGGGTGATTTAATTTCCTATCTCTCATTCTAACACAGTCATCTCTTTTAGCCACTAGAAAAGTGTCAAGAACACTTTAGGTCTCTGAAACCATTGGTATAAATTAAGTGTAAATATATTTTTTCTATTCTTTTATAAATGTCAAAAATTAGAATTTATATATTAAGCAAAATAAGAAAGCAATGAAAACTACTAACAAATTTGAACAAATTAAAATATTATTGTATAATTAAAATTTTGTGAATGTTTCCCTCATGATGCAGAAATATTTGACTATGCTGACACTTCTTCCTGTAAAAATGATTAATGTGTACGAGGAGCAGTAAGACTGATATGGTGGTAATTATGATACTGCAGGAGCTGTAATATAGTGTTACTCTGCTTCCTGAGTGTTATATCAAAGTGTTACTTAACACAACATTATGATATCATGACAGTGGTTAGAAAAACCAGAATGGCTGTGAAGACACTAAGAATGTGTAAGGTGTAAGTTGGTAGCTCTGATGGAGGATGTATGGATTCATATATGAGGCTTGATGGAGCTGCCAGGTGACAGATTTCATCATTTTATAATTTTTTTATAATTTGAATTTCTAATTATACAAATTTTTATAATTGTTCTTTGGGGAATCTTCACTTAATAGGTTTGGAAAATGATTGATAATGGATAACTGAAATCATAGATAATAAAACTATGAATACCACCTATTGTACTAATGAACCAAAGATCAGGTTACAAACAATGGCCTCAGTTTAGACACATCATATTTTCGGCAAAAGAAAAAGAATACTTCAGCGCAGAAACAGCAATATAGCCTAATCTTTATTATAATGCATTTTTTATTTGGAAAGACTCGAATAAAATAACACAAAGGTAAACTCCTCTATAGCTTGACTAGAAACAAACACTGCCTGAAATCATATTTGTAAACCTTCAAAATTTCGACTACCATCTATCTCTTTTCTTTTTCCAAGTTGTTTTTCAATAACATTGTAAAACTACTTTTTCAAACCTTCTATGATTGATGGTTTTCTTGCCGAATAGAAATCGCTTTGCAGATTTTTTTTCCCTCATGTTAAACATTCACCTATTGCTTCGATGGAGGCACTCATAAAAACATACATATAAATGAATCATGAAGATAGAAAGCAAGTCCAATATTTAGTATCCAATGTTTTACATTTTCTTTTTTTTTTTTTTTTTTTTTTTTTTTTTTTTTTTGGTTTTTTCGAGGCAGGGTTTCTCTGTGTAGCCCGGGCTTGTTTTACATTTTCAAAAGAGCAATGTATTGATTTATTCAGCCTTGCCAACAAGTCCAAGAAACTCCATGTCCTGTGCATCAATAACTCACCTTTACATGCTTGCAAGTAACATATATATATATATATATATATATATATATATCCCTTTAATCACACATGTAAAAATATAGATATGTTTAAAATACTACTCTATTTAATAGTTCTCCATGTAAAGAGGATGAAATATAAATATGACTTACTTTACATTAAATAAAGTCAAAAATAATTATATGTTTAACTATAACTAAAAAAGTTCATTCGGATGTTGGATTTCAAAGCAAGGGATCTTTCCAGTCCTCTGTTGTAACATTATGAATCGTTTATCAAATATGTAAAGCCATTAATCAAGTAAGGAAGTGAAGAATAACACTGGCCCAACTCTACAAAGTCTTTCTTGTGTCTCTACCATATTTGATGAAGCAGTTACGAAATTTAGAACAGCTCAGCCTGTGCAGACATTTATTCTCACTAAGAAGCAGCGTATAATGTGACTACTATGTTTTGAACCTGAGATGTGTCTCTTAGGCTCATGTACTTGACACTTGGTTCCCTACTGATGTTCCTATATAGAAAGTTATGGAACTTTTGGAAAGTGGAACCCCAGAGAAGGAAGTCTTTTACTTAGGGTGGGACTTAAGGATTTTCAGCCGGGTCCTTCTTTCTGTTCACTCTACCCATTGATACAATAGAATCTGGTTTTTAAACAAAACAATGCACAAGGAAACAAAAGAGGTTATCCCCAGACTTCATTGTTCATACTAGAAAATTTTAGTCCCTGAGGCTTTCATGTGAGTGCAGATATTTACCTTCCCCAAGTCAATTCTGATACCATGGACTAACACAAAGTTTACTAATTGCTATCTCATACTGTGCTGCTACTGTTGAAAATCAGACAGGTAAGCTATGGCCAGGAAAGGTAGCTTGGGTAGATAAAAATCTTTACTTCTCCTTCTGCTTCTCCAAATCCAATCCTGTAACCTGTAGCCTTACTTCAAATTCTGTAGCAGACCACAAGAAGTGGCCTGCCTTAACTCCTGCCTTTATCTTTAGTGGATCATACAAATCTTTCCCTTTGATATTTCTTCTCAGTATGTACCACTTTATCCCAGCATCCAATTCTAACAGGAACCTTCACGCAAAGTTAACCAGGAAAGCAGGTAAGCAAACTGCAGTTTATCCTTCCATTTCTCTAAGTTGAATTCCCAGACTCATCCCCTGTTTTGCATCATAACACCTGTTTTGGCCTCTCCTTAATTTCTGCCCCATTCACAGGGGACTAAGACAATCCTAATTAAACACCTGGAATTCTACCCACCTGTGGACCTCCACACCTTCTTTAGCCCATCTCCATCCCTAAATGTCAGCTCCCAGTACCTAAAATGCATTTTACCTGGAACCCCTAGTGCTAGCTCCTAGAAATATCCCAGAAAAAATTCTTATCAGGCAACACATAGCCACCATAATTTCCTAAGAACCAGTGAGGGTATCAAAAACAATAAAATACCCACCCCAAAGAGAAAAGAGCAGATATCAGCACCCAGAATTACAATACTCACAAAGCAAGGTGTCCAGATGCCAGCATAAAAACACAATTAATAACAACCAGGACAATGTGTTTTCATTATAGTCCAAGAACCCTGCCATCATCAGTCCAGAGAATTATAACATAGCAGAAGCTTAAAACAATGACCTTAACATAGATTTTATGAATATGATAATGGTCCTTAAAGAGGAAGTTAATAAATCCCTTAAAGAAATATATGAAAATACTCAACACAATGGAATAAAATTAATGAAGCAGCTCAAGATTGAAATGTTTAAATAAAATCAATATAGAAAACTCAAATTCAGCAAAAACTAGAAATGAAAATTTTAGGAATTCAAACAGGAAGCTGAATGCAAGCCTCACTAAGAGAATACAAAGGATGGAAGAGAGTAACCTACCCTTTGAAGACATAATAGAAGATGTTGGAACACTGGTCCAAGGAAATGCTAAATAGTAAAAAAGAAAAACTCGTGGCACAAAACATCCAGGAAATGTGACAATGTATGAAAAATACAAATCTACAAATAATAGGCATAGAAGAATGAAATAAAACCAAGATCAAAGGCACAGAATATATAAATGTCATTAACTAAAAATAAGCTGTCTACTTGATATTTTAGTGCAATAGAAGCTCAAAACTTACAAGAGTAAACAATCAGTATCTGACTTGATTTAAGTTCCACTATACCAATGGATACCATACCTAACATTGTTTGAGTGATCAAGAACCTGTGACCAGATATTCTATCCTGAGTGTGTGGGCTAAAACAAACCAAAACAAGCAAATTCAACAAACAGCAATAAGTTGACTTCAAATGATATACTCAGAGATAAATACCATACTCAGCCATTGTTAGAGAAGCTTCCTCTGTAGCAGTCGGCAACAAACAGAGGCAACCTCCAGCTAAATAATATACGGAGAATGATAGATACTAGAACCTACATCTCTAAATGGATATCTTCATTAAATATTTTCTTTCATGGCTCAGGGAACATTGCTGAACAGGAGACAAAAAGAGTGTAAGAGGCAGATGGGGTGGAGAACACGAAAGGACAAGATATCTTAAATCAACATGATCAACACAAATATGCAGAAACCAAACAAATAAGATTATTTAAATCAACATGATCTATGTACATGTAAACTCACAACATTGTAGCAGCACAAGGCCTGCATCTGTCTTCTTTCAGATGAGGTCCTAGACCTAAAAGGAGAAATGGCCACATGCCCTCATCTCTAACCCAGAGGCTATCTCCAATTGATAACCATTTGTAAAAGGAAGGTTTATATTCTCTGCAGGAGTCTCACTAGGGAAACAAACTACTTTTAAAGGTAGTCCCAGATGTAGATGGACAACAGAAGACAAAGTCAATAGCATCTTTTAAAATTTTTCTCTTTTATCTATACCAGTTTTTTGCCTCTGTATTATGGCTTCCAGTTCAGTGTTTTTTTGTAAGATTTCTAACATTTGAACACATGGGCTTCTGTGTCTTTATCTGTTTCTTGTGCCTTTTCTTGGGCTCTTTTCCTTTTGTACTTGTTTGTCCTATTAAGATATGGAAGTTTTTGTTTTATATAATTACACTATATTTTATTTTAATCCTTTTAGAAGCCTGTTTATTTTCTAATGAGAAGTAGAGATATGGATCTGGATACAGGAAAGATACGAAAGAACTGAGAGTATTCAAGTAGAGGGAGGGGAAAATTTAAATGTTATGTTATATGAGAAAATCTATTTTCAATAAAAGGATAAAAAGATATCTAAAAAAATAATTGCATAGGAAACAAGAGAAGTGCATGTCCCACTTTGGAGATTTCAGGAAAAAGACCTCTTTCCTGTCTGTATCAAATAATGAAGACCTATGGAAGAGAAAGAGGGAGAACTTAAGCTCTTAACACCATGTAATCAAAGATCAATCAATAGAACATAAAATCCTACAAAGTTTCATTAAGCTAATCACAGACGAATTTTTATTGTAACAGTGATTAATCTGCTTCTTTATGCCTTCATGGCTGAATATATTGACATTTTTAAAATATTATTTTAATTTTTACTTATACAATTTAAATCTAGGTTTCAGACCTACTGTCCTACTCCCAGTCAACCCCTCCCACAATTCTTTCCCCATTTCCGCTTCCCTTCTCCTCTGATCCAGTGGAGCCCCGCTGGATATTCCCTACCCTGGCACTTCAAGTCACTAAGAGGCTAGGCACTTCTCCCACTGAGAACAGACAAGGTAACCCAGATAATATAACATATCCCACGGACATGCAGCAGATTTTAGGAAAGGTCCTGCTCCGGTTGTTTGGGAACCACATGAAAACAAGTTTCACATCTGCTACATCAGTGTGGCGAGGCCTAGGTCTAGCCCGAGTATATTCTTTGAATGGTGGTTCAAACTGAGAGCCCCAAGGGTCCAGGTTGGTTGATACTCTTGGTCTTCCTCTAGAGTTCCTTTTTGCTTTGAGGCCTGTAATCTTTCTTCCTGTTCTTCCACAGGAGTCCCCAAATTCCATCCACTGATTGGCTGTAGGTCAGCTGCTGGGTGGAGACTCTCAGAGGAAAACATGTTCCTGTCTACAAGCATAATAGAGTATCATTAATTGTGTCAGGAAATGATGCTTGCGAATACATGGGTCTCAAGTTGAACCAGTTAGGTTTGCCATTCCTCCAGTCTCTGCTCCCTTCCCTGTGCCTGCATTTTTTATAGACAGAATCAATTTGTGTTGATAGTTGTGTGGGTGGATTGTTGTGTTTGTGGCTTCATTGGGGTTCGTGCCTGCCTACAGGAGGAAGCCTCTTCACATTCCATGCCCCCAATGTTGTGAGTCACAGCTAATATCACCCCCATTGATTCTTGGTCACATCCCTTATCCCAGGACTCTGTCTCCTCCTAGAGATGTTCCCTACCCTCCTCACTCCCCTCAGTTGCAGATTTCCATTAATTTTCATGACCATTTAGCGTTCTCTCCTACTCTTCTCCACAGCTAATCCTGAACACCTTCACATTCCTCCCCTATTCCCTCCCTCCCTCACAGTTTCCTTCCTCCATCTGTTTCTTATGACTATTTTATTCCTTCTTCTAAGTGAGATTCAAGCATCTTCACTTGTGCCTTCATTTTTATTTAGATTCTTTAGGTCTGTGGATTATAGCCTGATATGTGTATTTTATGGCTAATATTCATTTATAAATGAGTACATACCATGCAATCCTTTTGGAATTGGCTTACCTTACTCAGGATGATATTTGCAAGTTCCATCCATTTGTCTACAAAATTCATGATGTCTTTATTTTTAATAGCTGAATAGTATTTTGTTGTGTAGATGTAGCACATTTTCTTTATCCATTCTTCAGTTAAGGGTCATCTAGGTTGTTTCTAGTTTCTGGCTTTTATGGATAAGTCTGATATGAACATAGTTCAGCAAGAGTCTTTGTGGGATATCGGAGAGTTTCCTGAACAGGACAGATCAACAATTGATAAATGAAACCTCACGAAACTGTAAAGCATCTATAAGGCAAAAGCCATTGTAATAGGGCAAAACAGCAGCATACAGATTGGGAAGAGATCTTCACCAAACTAACATATAACAGTGGGCTAATATCAAAAATTCACAAGAACACAAGAAGCTAGACACCAACATCACAAATAACTCAATTTCAAAATGAGGTACAGAGACAAACAGAATTCTCAACACAGGAACATCAAATGGCTGAGAAGTACTTAAAGAAATGTTCAAAAGGCCTTAGTAATCAGGGAAATGCAAATAAAAATAACTCTGAGGTTCAATCTTACATATATCCAAATGATGAAGATAAAAAAAAAAAATCCTCTAGAGATAGCACATGCTGCTGGAGACAGTATGGAGCAAGGAAATCCTTCTTCATTGCTGTAGGGAGTGCAAACCTTTACAACCACTTTGGAAATCAATTTGGAAGTTTCTGAGAAAACTGTGAATATTTCTACCTTAAGAAACTGCCATAGCACTAGTGCGGATATGCCCAAAAAATTTAGCTTTCTTACATGCATAGGATTCTTAGCTTAGTTAACAGTAGGGTGGTGCTGCTTACATCAATCAGAAATAAAGACATGTACAGGAGCTAACACAGTAGAAATAATTCATCAGAATATATTCTTTTTCCAGATATTCGAATCTGTGTGAAGTTAAATTTAAAGGTTACTAGGCCTTTAATAAATTAAATTATATTATGTTATTATATTATATAGACCTTTATATAATAAAGTCTTTTATATATAATATATATTATATGTAAGATTATGCTTATTTAATTTTATATAAGATAGGTGAAACTAAATAAATGCAAAAATATTTTATTTCTTCAGTTTACAATGGTCTATAAAAAAACACAAAATCAACAGCTACATCCATTTACAAATATCCTGAAAGTAAAATATGACATGTTTTTGTAGATTAACTTTAATCCAGCAGCATGGCTTCTCTGTCAAGGGATCCCATCAAAAGATTTTCTGGGTCTGTGTGATTATACTGGAATGCAAATAGGCAGCACATGTTTAGTCCTGCTGACTGGAATACAGACATGCCCTGTAACTGACACCTTTAATCTCAAACAGCATAGTTGAAGTTATTTTGTAGAAGGAAGCAGCCATGTTTCAATATGATGTCTATTTGTGGAACAGATAAAGTGACAATTCAGAGAAAGGTAAGACAGAATGAGTCAGATATGACTCAAACAGTCAGAGATATGCTAAACTTGAATGAGAAAAGACTGGAAAGTGGGGGAGAGAGAGAGAGAGAAAGAGAGAGAGAGAGAGAGAGAGAGAGAGAGAGAGAGAGAGGCAGTTTTATAAGAAACAATTTTCTAGAGATACAGAGATAGGTGTCAGGTGAAGACAGAAATAGCCAGTGAATGAAATGCAACCAGAAGATTAGGACAAATTGACATAGTTTGTATGAGGCCAAGCAGAGCAATTCAGTAAAAAGGTGAGGGAAGCCCAATTGAGTCAGTCAGCTTGGAGAGGAGTTTGAGGCAAGGCAGAACAACTCAGTGGAACCAGCCAGGCAGACTATAGGAAGACCTAGAAAGGGTGAGCTTGTTCAGTAGTAAGCTTCTGAGATGACAATTTTGGCAAATAAAAATAAGCTTTACATGTGTCATTCTCATTAACAAGTCCGCATAGCAAATAATTTCCTGTTCTGAGGTTAAGTTTAAGGAAAAAACTAAAAGGAACATATTGACTTACTTGATTTTGTATAAATATAAAGTATCATCTAAGAAAGTAAGCTAATTTCTCAAAAGAACTACCTTAAGATAGCCTCACTCATTGTCCTCACTGTCTACTCCTGTCAAGTCATTGATAAGTTGTAAAAGAGCCCCAGTCCTAATAGTCTGTCCTGCACCCATATCAAACTCCAGGTCAGAACATCATATATAAATTCCTTAACCATCATTTTCTGAGATTTGCCATTATGCTGTCAAGATTTGACAAACTTAACATTTTTTAGTTTGTCTAAAAGACTACATGTTGACAACCTAGTGAATTCATGCTTGACAGTGTTGAGATCTCGGTTTGTTCCCAAATCCTGTCAAGACAATCTGGCTACTACAGTATAAGGCTCTGCATTCAGAAAAGCTAACATGTCTATATCTTGCAGTGCCTTGTTCAAAGACATATGCTCATATGTCAGAGTGAAGAAGATTATATAGTGGTCTGAGATAATAGAGGTTTACCTCAGGCATTTTAAAATATGTTGCTTTGTCTTGAAAATTGAAAAATAATTTTATCAGTTCTTGAATTGCCTATCATATTTTTATACTGATATTTTTGGTATAAAACAGCTATGTCCTTAATTGCATTCCTGTTCTGCCTACTTTTGTTCAAAATATATGAAATAAATTTCATAGAAAGTACAGAACATAGGAATGAACATTTTTTTTAGAGCTGGAACTGAGGACATTCACACCCAGATATTCCTGTAATGTACAAAACATTGATAGGAAAAGATTTATGTGGAATCACTTTTGCAGAAGTTCATGAGACTATTTCATCTTGAAGAGTTGAAAAGACAGAAGTTTCCCTAAGCTTTTCTCTAACAGTAATTGTAGGTTTTGAGCTAACATGATTTGAGATGTGTCTCCTAACTTAGAGAGCCAACCATAAGCAACACTGTCAAGGAAATATTTCCTCAGACATATTCATCTTGGTATCAACCTGTGCTCATATGAGGTCAGTCTCCTGTGATTTCAATACTTATAGACGAAATTATAGTTCTAATGCCATTATTTATGTTAAATTTCATGCAGAAAATGTCTAGCTACAATGATTGGGAATAGCTTAATATGAACAAGGTTGGTTTTCTTTTTTCTTCTTCTTTTTTTTTCCCCAAACAGCAATTTTCAAAAAGGGGACTGAAAATTCAGATCTCCATATCTAATATTTTACATTTTTCTGAACTAAGAATACTTTTGGAATAAATTCATGGTCATGGCACCTTAGTTAGTTGTCAGTATTCAAGCCAAATAAGCAAATTTAGACATCTTGTTTCTTTATCAAGTCTATCTGCCTACTGCTTGAGACTCATCTTTTTCCCAAAAGATGTTTCTCTAGTTGTATATCCTTTCTTATTCTTTGTTCTTACACACCACTCTTTATCTGGCTTACAGAAAACCATATCTTTGTACAAGCTCAGTGACAGTGTGAACAAAACGTCACTATTAAGAAGGAAGTGCATTAGAATGGTCAGTTAGTCTTTGCAGGATGAGATGGCAGATAAGAAGTTTTAAAAAGAACAGAAGTGTCTATTTCAGGTTTTACAAAGAATGTTTTAGACAAAAGAAATATTAGCATTAATATTAGACACTCTTCCCAGTGTCTACAAGCCTTTTGTAAATTCTATAATTGTCATAAAATGCTCAATATGCATGCTAACATGGAGACTATTTGTGAAAATTAAGTGGTGCAATTAAAATCATATAACCCGTTACATACAAAATCTTAGGAATTTGTGAAGATCAGAGAGCAATTCTCAGTTGACACAGTTCAGACACAATAAGGTCTTGTTAAGGTAGATATACCAGAAGAAAATTTCTGTACATAAATCTCTAAGAACTCTTGATTTTGTTAATTCCTATTATGAAATATATTTTTGCTTAGTACTACCATGTCTAAGCTTTTGAGGTGGAAGAAGGGTGTTAACTTTTCATCAATGCCTTTTTAAAAATTAACACAAAATAGTAACATATGATAATATATATTTATTAGCTTACAATGTGGCAGTATGCTTCATCAAAGGCCAGAAGGAAAAAAATGTTCGCAAAAAGGAATTTACTATCCCTTGTAATATAATCATGGAGTGACATCCTTCAGGGCTGATGTATTCTATTGATTAGAAAAAATTACTTAAAAAGGGAAGATTGCTCAATGTTTAAAAGACCAGGATTTCTTTATGGATGAGCCATTTACCAATATACTGATTAGAACTCCATTAAAATTATTTGTTTAAAGAGAGTATTTTTGGATTCTGGCATATATATATATATATATATATATATATATATATATATATATATGTTTAATATTCCTGGGGCTTTAAACCATGAAAAAAATATTTCTGAGCAAGTAATCACTAGACAAGTCAAGTAATGAATCCAAAAGTTTCAGATGTGGAAATATTTTCATTACAAATACTGTTATGATCTATGATCTATCAAACAGTAGTAAGACATAAATTAATCCTGGCCCTGCACAATAATAATTATTATCAGTTCAGCCTATAATAAAAGTCTTATCAGAATGTAATCTAGAATGAATGACACACAATGTGACTTAAAGCAACATCTCAGTCCTTATGTAAATATGTAAATAGCTATTTGAAAAGGCTTGCCTTTCGTGGCAAACTCTGAATGATAGGATAATGAGTAAAATCAGAAGGCAATCCAAACTTAAAGTACCCTCTTTTTCTTATAAAATTTACTTCACAAATGACTTAGGGTCTCTTTGTGGTAAAGGAATACTATGACCATTGCAAACCTTAAAAGGAAACCATTTAATTGGGTCTTTCTTACAAGTTCAGAGTTTTTGTTCATTAGCATCATAATTGAAAGCATGGTGACATGCAGGCAAATATTGTATTGTATAAGGAGTCAGGAGTTCTATATCCATATTTTGAAGTAGCAGGTAGAAGGAGTGAGCCACTGGGCCTTGCTTGAGGTTTGTTTGTTAGTTTGTTTTAAACTCCAGATTTTATTCCCTCCTGGTCCAACCTCCAACTATTCCACTTCCCATACCTCCATCCCTGCAGTTCTTGTAGAGAGGAACAATTACGAGTCAGAGATTGGAGGGTGGGATGGCAACTCCATCTTTAACTTGATGTCCTGTCTTTCTGCTTGAGGTTTTTTTAAACGTCAAAGCCCACCTCTAGTAACACAATTCCTCCAAGAAGGCTATACCTGCTCCAACAAGACCACAAACCCTAGGCATTTCAAATAATGTCAATCCATGAGTCTATGGGGGCCAATATTATTCAAACTACTACAATATAGTAAGGTAAAATTAAATTCTCCCCTGAAAGTGTCTGTGTTTACTTAAATACACAGTTAAAATGGGACCACATAATTATATCTGCTGTGCTAGTTCTCACTGAGCTTTCAGCTAAATTCAAATAATCTCTTTTAGTGCTGAATAGTTAGCAGTGTAGTATTGTATACTTCACTCTACTGAACAGTGATGTCATTAAGGGACTAGAAAGAAAGAGATCTTACAGTGAATTACTCACAAAACTGTCATTATATAAGAATGTTTGGCTCAGAACAGTCAGCTAACAAACTATAAAATATTTATACTGTACTGAAGTTGCATACATACCTTACAAAAAGAAGGGAATTTAAAGTACACTAAAGAATTCACATCTCGTTCACTTTGAATAAGTGCGGGGATTGATTTTTGCCAGAGGTGTCTATTAAATTTTTACTTTAAACAGATAACCCATATACTGGCTTGTCTCTATTTTTCCTTTATTAAATAATTTATAATTTCCAAGAAAAGTTTTAGTTACGCGTCCTCATTCATCTATTCTTCTTGCTTTGAAAGTAAGGACAACTCTGCAATAAAAAAAAAAAAATTACAGTTATTGGTACTAGGAAGAGCACTCCATTGTAAAGTACCTGCTATATAGGCATAAGGATCTGAATTCAGACCCTTTGGACCACAAAATAATGGAGGTAGATAAATTAGAGGTGTAGATATAGAAGAATCTTGAGCTCTCAATTAGGAACCAATCTAGCAAATCAATAAGTACTGTGTATAAATGAGAAACTCTGTCTCAAAATCCGAGGTGGAAACAATATCAGATGAAACCCCAAATCATTAACTTATGTTCACACAAATGTGCATACTTTTCTGCATACGCACTTTAACACATCATAATGAACACACACATACACACACACATACACACACACACATTCACATGCACACATAAAAATAATTGTTGTGAATCATTTGAAGAAACTAGAAAGCACTCTCAATTACTCTTGCTTAGTTCGTGCAAAATGTAGTATGAATGAGCAAATAAAATATTAACTCAGAGCCAACTATGCCTGAAAATTAGGAGAAAATCTACAGTGAGAATATAGATCAAAGATAAAGTACAGAGGAGCTGTTTAATTTTTATTTTTGAAATCGTGTTGTTGTTGCTGTTGTTTTTGTTTGTTATTTAATATTTTTTATAGCCCAGTCATTATCCCCTCATGGTCCACCTCCAAATGTTCCTCATTCCATTCCTTCTCCCAAGTCTCCATGAAGATGTCCCCACACACCTGACCCTCACTCCACCAGACCTCCCTACTCCCTGGTGCCTCAAGTCTCTTGAAGTTTAGGTGCATCTTCTCTCACTGAGGCCAGACCAGGGAATCCTCTGCTGTATATATGGTGAGGGTCTCATATCAGCTTGTGTATGCTGTCTGGTTGGTGGCTCAGTGTCTGAGAGATCTTGGCGTCCAGGTTACTTGAGACTGCTAGTCTTCCTATGGACTCACCCTCCTCCTCAGCTCCTTCCACCTTTTTTTCTAATTCAACCACAGGGGTCCCAGGCTTGTGTCCATTAGTTGGATTTAAGTATCTATATCTGAATCATTCTTATAAGAGGCAACTATGCTGGATAGATTCATGCCAACTTGACATAAGCCAAAACAGAGGAAACTTCAGTTAAGAAAATACTTCTAACTAAAGCTCATCCAACAGCCCTAAACTTCACCCCCTCCACTTGGCTCCATATTCTATACCATAACTCTGGCTGCTTTCCTGGAAGCCAGAGCTGTTCCAGAGACCTCACATAGTCCCCTCAATCTCCTTAAATCCCATCCAATATCCCCAAAGTCTACCCTGTCCTTATAGCTCCATATTACATCCTACAACTTTTGCAGAAGACTTCTACTTACTGGAGGCCCCACCATACGAGGAAGCCCAAACAGCAAGCAGGTACTCAGAACCCTAAAGTTTATACAGTTACTTGGAACCTCAGAGGAAACATTGGCACCCAAAACACCAGAGGTCACACAAGCCCCAGCAGAGACAATCTAATGGACCTGAAGACTCAGTATTCGACAGAACCCAGGCCACTCAGGTGAGTAGAAAGAAAAGAGAGGAGATAGAAACCTAGGGGAAAATATCCAAAACCACATCTATCTATCAAAGAAAAACTCATAAATCAGCACTGAAACCTATAATAACCACAATCACAGATGAGTAACTGTCAGTACAGGAGCAGAATCAACACTCCTAGGGCAATAAGGAAACACCAGAACCCAGCTATTCTATTAGATCAAGGCCTGGATACATAAAAATAGCTGAAGAACAACAAAATGACCTTGAATCTAATTGTATAAAGATTATACAGGCACTTCCATAGAAAATGAATATATTTCTTAGAGAAATCCTGGAAAATACAAACAAGTGTAGGAAAAAAATTAAACTGTTCAGGACCTGAAAATGGAAATAAAAGCAATAAAGAAAACACAAACTGAGGGAATACTGGAGATAAAAAAATCTAGTTAAGTGAACAGGAATTATAGGCATAAGTATCACCAAAAGATTTCAAGAGATGAATGAGAGAATTTTAGGCATAGAACATGCTATAGAAGAAATAGATTCATGAAACATCCAATAAATCTAGGATACTATGAAAAGACCAAATCTAGGTATAATAGGATTAGAAGGAGAAAATTTTCATCTAAACGTCCCAGAAAATATTTTCAATGAAATCAAAGAAGAAAATTTCACTAACCTAAAGAAAGAGATGTCTACAAATGTACAAGAAGCATATAGAAAACCAAGTAGATTTGGCCAAGAAATAAAGTTGTCCTACCATATAATAATCAAAATTCTAAATGTACAGAACAAAGAAAGAATATCAAAAGCTGCAACAGAAAATGGCCAAATAACATAAAATGGCAGATCCATGAGAATCAAGCCCAACTTTTCTACTGAGACTCTCAAATCCATAAAGGCCTGGAGAGACGTTGTACAGATTAATGAGACAAGAAATGCTAACCCATCCTATCACACCAAAGAAAATTTTCAATCACTATGGATGTAGAAAACAAGATATTCCCTGACAAAACCACATGTAAACATCTCGCCACAGATCCAGCACTACAGAAGATATTAAAAGAGAAATTACAACTCAAGCAGGATAACTACATTCAAGAAAACAAAGGAAATAAGTACTTTCATACCAGCAAACTTAAACAAAGGCTAAAGAAACAAACAGAAACACACAGATACACACATACACACACACACACACACACACACACACACACACACACACACAGAGAGAGAGAGAGAGAGAGAGAGAGAGAGAGAGAGAGAGAGAGAGAAACCACCACCACACTCAAAATAGTGGGAATTAAAAGTCATTCACCATTAAATCTCTCAAGACCATTGAACTCGATTCCCCAATAAAAGGATACATTTTAAGAGAATGAATGAGAAATGAGAAAAAAGGATCTATTATTCTACTACATACAAGAAACATACTTCAACAACAAAGATAGACACTACCTCAGAGTAAAAGCCAGGAAGAAGTTTTTTCAAGCAAATGATCCCAAAAAGCCAAAATGATGTAGCCAGTCTAATATCTAACAAAAAAGACTTACAACAAAAATTACTCAAAAATGATGGGGAAGGATGCTTCATATATATCAAATGAATAATATACCAAGATGCCATCTCAAGTCTTAACATCTGTACCCCAATACTAGGTACCCATATTTATAAAAGAAACATTACAAAAGATGAAATCACAAATCACACTCTACACATTGATAGTGGGAGACTTCAGCACCATAGTCTCTCTAATGAACAGCCATCCAGACCAAAACTAATCAGAGAAATAAGGTAGGCAACATTATGTCTCAAATGGACCTAACAAATATTTACAAAACACAAAAAAGCATACCTTTTTCATAGTGTCTTATGGAATATTCTCCAAAATTTTAACAGTTGAAATAATCCCTTTTATCTTTTCAGACCACTATTGATTAAAGTTGGACTTCAACAACAGAAACCATAGAACACCTACAAGGGAGAAATGAAGAAAATATAGACTACCTAGGACTCAATGAAAATGAATGGACAAAACACTTCTTCTTGTAAGTCATGATTAAAGGAGTACTGAAAGGAACATTCATTGCAACAAGTGAATTCATAAAGAAATTATAAAGATCTCATATAAGTGACTTAATAGCCTGTCTAAAAGCTCTAAACAAAAGACTCAAAAACAGTCAAAAAGAGTAAATGGCATGATATAATTAAACTGAGGACTAAAATCAAGAAAACAAAAACAAAAAATAATACAAAGAATCAATGAAACAAAGAAGTACTTCTTTGAGAATATGCTAGACAAACCCTTACAAAAACTGAATGGCACAGAAAGAATATCCAAATTAACAAAATCAGAAAGGGAAAGAAGTCATAATAAGATACATCAAGGAAATTCCAATAATTAGGTCTTACTCCACAAAACCGAAAAAAAACCTAAGAGAAATGAACAATACTTTCAACAGATATCACTTACCAAAGTTAAATAAACATCAGATAAAAAATTTAAATAGACCTATAATCCTCATGATATAGAATCAGTCCTTAAAATGATCCCACTGGGAAAAAATGCCAGAGCCAGATTGTATTATTACAGAATTTATTCAGATGTTCAAAGAGGAGATAATATTAATACTGTGTAACCTGAATCCAAGAAACCATTAAAAAGATCATCAACCATGATCAAGTAGGCTTCATCACAGAGATGCAGGAATGCTTTACCTTATGAAATCTATGTAACACATCATACAAAGAAACTGAATGAATAAAACATGCAATCTTCCCAATAGATCCTGAAAATACAAGGGACAACATCCAAATATCCCTCATGGTAAAAATACTGGCGAGAGCAATGATATAAGTGACATACCTAAACATAAAAAAATATACAGCAAGCCTATAACCAACATCTAAGTGAATGGAAAGAAACTAAAAACAGTTCACTAAAATCACAAATGAGAAAATGTTCACCTTCTACATATTTATCCAATATATTACTTGAAGTTTTAGCTAATGCAAAAAGAAAACTAAAGGAGATCAATGACCTACAAATTTGTAGATGATATAATAGCCTACATTAAGAAAAAATCAAAAATTATATGAAAAATTCTAATAGCTGATAAGTATCTTCAGTAAAATGGCTGAAAACAATATCAACTCAAAACAAACCATAGCCTTCCTTTAAAAAAATAATAAATGGGCTGAGATAGAAATTAGCAAACACTCCATTCACAAGAGCCACAAATAATATAAAATATCTTGGGGTATCTCTATACAAGCAAGTGAGAGACATGTCTGACAAGAACTTCAAGTCTTTGAAGATACAAATTGAAGAATATATCACAGGGTCATGGATAGGTTTGATTAAAATAGTAAAAATGACTAAAAGAATCTACAGATTCAACACAATTGCCACTAAAATTCTAACACAATTCTTTACAGACCTTGAAAGAACAATAGTAAACTTTACATGGAGTAACAAGAATCTAAGGTAGCTAAAGCAGTCAGGTACAACAGAAGAATTTCAGGAGGTATCACACTCCCTGATTTCAAGATATACAAAACAGCACTATTAATAAGAACTGCATTATACTTGCCCAAAAGTAGACAGATTGATCAATGGAATCAAACTGAAGACATAGAAATAAACCTACACAACTATGGACACTGGATTTTTGACAAAGAGTCAAAAATTATACAATAAATCAAACATCTTCAACAAATGGTGCTGATCTAACTAAATGTCTGCATGTAGAAGAATGGAAGAAGATCCATGTCTATCAGCTTGCACAAAACTTAAGTTCAAGGGGATAAAAGATATAAACATAAGCACAGATATTCTAAACCTGCTAGAAGAGAAATTGAGAAAAGTTTGAGTGCATTGGTACAGAGACAACATTCTGAATAGAACAGATAGAGATCAGGGAAACAACATCTTTTATAATAGCTACAAATAATATAAAATATCATGGTATAACTCTAAGTAAATGAAACATCTTTATGATAAGAATTTAAATGTTTGAAGATAGAAATGTCTCCCTTGTTCATAGATTTGCACAGGCACTAATTTCAACAATTAATTAATGGGACCTTATGAAACTGAAAAGTTCTGTAAGAGAAATAACAAAACATCACCCTACAGAATAGGAAAATCCTTTTAACAACCCCAAATTTGACAAGGAACTGATATGCAAAATGTATAAAATCCTCAATAAACTAGACCACAACAAACCAAACAATCCAATTTACAAAAGTGGGTTACAGATCTAGTGAATTCTCAACTGAGAAATATCTTTTGGCTGAAAAAGCACTTACAGAAATGTTCAACATCCTTAGCCATCAGGAAAATCCAAGTCAAAAGGGCTCTGGGATTCCTGTCAGAATGACTAAGATCAAAGACACAAGTGACCACACATGCTGGTGAGGAGGCGAAGCATGAGAAACAATCCTCCATTGCTCGGCAAGAGATTGCAAACATGTACAGCCATCTTGGAGTTCAATCTGATGTTTTCTCAGAAAATCCAAATAGTTCTACCTCAGGACCCAGATATTCCACTCTTGAGAATATAACAAAAGAAAGTATGACCATATAACAAGGATACTTAAGTATGTCCATCCCAGTTTTATTGTTACTAGCCAGAAATTGAAAACAACCTAGATGTCACTCAAATGAAGAATGGATAAAGAAAGCATAGTGCACTATACAAAGTAGTATTACTCAGCAGTTAAAAAACAATGACATTATGATATTTGCAGGCAAAAGGATGGAGCAAGAAAAGATCATAGTGAATTAGGTAATAGATAATCAGAAAGACAAAATGGTATATACTCGTAATGGTATATACTAGCTGTAAAATAAAGGATGACCATGCTACACTCCACAGAGTCAGAAATGATAAGTAACAAGGAGATTTCACAGGAGGAACACATGAACTTCACTGTGAAGTTGAAATAAAATAGACATTGTAGGGGGATTGAAAGAGGAGTCTGTATCATGGTGGGAATGGAAACAGGAAGAAGTGGGTGAGGTGGGGTCAGAAAGAGAGTTCTGGTAGTGAAAACCGAAACTGGTAGGCATCTTTTGGACTAGGTAGAAACCTAGTACAACGGAAACTCCCAGGAAGTTATGAGGGTGACTCTGGATATGTCTCTCAGGAGTGATGGATTCAGATCTTGAGCAAGCCATCTCCTGTTACCAGGAATATATTACCTTTGTGGAACTGGAACAAAATCAATTCATAGAGTCTTTGAACTACACTTTGTCCTGTTTGCAACATGTGCTAGGGTAGAGTTGTTAATGAATTTGTGGGAATAGTCAGCCAATGACTGATTTGGCTTGAGACTCATGCCGAGAAAGGGTGTACACTCTTTACACTGCCTGGGGGGTTATAACCCAGAGGCTGGATAGCTCAGAGACCTAGGATAGGAAATTATTCCTAATGATAAATCTACTATAGAGATTGATGCCTGGTCCAATTGTCAACAAGAGGATTCTCCTAGAAATTAATGGAAGCACATGCAGAGACCCACAGTCAACCAGGTAAATCTTATGTAATCCTGAAGAAGATGTCAAGGAAGGATTGTAGGACCCACAAGGATCAAGAACATCACAAGAAAATTCACAGAATCAACAAACCTGGACTAATAGGGGGCAATAGAGACTGAACCAACATCCGAGGAGCCTACATAAGACTGACCTAGGCCCTCTACATATAACTTAAAGTAGTGTAGCTTAGTCTTCTTGTGGGATACTGAACACTGACCAAGGACTATCTCTGACTAGCTTGCCTGCCTTTGAGTGCCTTTTGTTCTTACTGGGTTACACTAACTAGACTTAATACGAAGTGCCTAGTCTTAATGCAAATTGATATCTTATCACTAGTTGACATCCATGTGAGACCTGCATTTCTCTGAGGAGAAATGAAGAAGCAATGGAATCTTACTTTGTGTTTTACTGATGTTAACAGACACTATGACTGAGGCAACTCTTATAAAGACAACATCTAATTTGGGCTGGCTTACAGGTTCAGAGGTTCAGTCCAGTATCATCAAGGCAGGAGCATGCCTTTGTCCAGGAAGGCATGGTACAAGAGGAGCTGAGAGCTCTATATATTCATCCAAAGACCTTTAGGATAAGACTGAGTTCCATGCAGCTAGTATGAGGGTGTTAAAGTCCATGCCAACAATGACGCACCTAATCAGACATGTATATAAAAATATCTCCAATAGATAAGGGTATAAGCAATCATTTACAGTCTTTTTAATAGGGCCCAGCCCATTATATATGATACTATCCTGAGATCAGTGATCCTAGATTTTATGAGAATTCAGGCTGGGAAAGTCACTGAGTGTGAGTCAGTAACAATCCCACTTGATGGGCTCCACATCATTTTCAGTCTACAGTGTCACCCCTGTTTCAGTTCCTGTCCTGATGTCCTTTGATGATAAACAGTGCTGCGGAAACATAAGACAAATAATGTCTTTCCTAGCCAAATAGTTTTTGTCATGGTACTTCATCCTAGAGGTAGTTATCCTAATTAGGACAAAAGTTGGTACCAAGAGGGGGATACTGCGATGACAAATGTGCCCATGTGGTTTTGTAGAAGATGATGAAAACATTTTTGGAAGTTTGGATTTAAAAAGTCATTTAGTATTAAGAGCTCAATGATTTATTTTGTAGGAGCTTGGAACATAAGAATATTGGGAGTAGTGTAGTTGAAATAGGCTTGGCTTGTTAAGGATCAGAATGAAGTTTAAAGACTCTCTCTGGGTCACTTTTATTTTTGAATAAGTTTCTAGACACTGATTAATTTGGTTTGTGAAAAAATATCTCCATATGTTGTGATTTTAAAATGTTGCTGGGTATAGTAGATTGGGCTGGCATCTGTGGACTATTAGGATCTACAATATATCTGACCTGGCCATTCTGGCTTTTAGAGTCTCTGTTGAGAAATCAGGTGTAATTTTGATAAGTTTGCCTTTATATTTTTCTTGGCCGCTTTCCCTTGCATCTTTTAATATTCTTTCTTTGTTCTGTACATTTAGCATTTTGCTTGTTATGTAGGTGGAAGGTTTTCTTTTCTGGTCCAATGTAATTTGTGTTCTGTAGAATTTTTGTATTTTTATAGGCCCCACTTTCTTTAGGTTGGGAAACCTTTCTCCTATGATTTAGATAAAATCAAAATATCTGGCCCTTGGACCTGAGATTCTTTTTCTTCTACTTCTATTATTCTAAGGTTTGGTATTTTCACAGTGTTCCATATTTCTTGGGTGTTTTGTGTCAGGTTCTTTTTAGAGCTAACATTTTCTTTTACTTATGAATATATTTCTTCTACAGTACTTTATACATCTAAAATTCTCTCATCCATCTCTTACATTCTGTTGGTGATGCTTGTATCTGTAGTTCACATTTGCTTACCTAGATTTTCCATTACCAGAATTCCCTCAGTTTGCTTTTATTTTCATTGCTTCTATTTTCTTTTCGGGTCTTGAAGAGTTTTTGCATTTTTGTCATCTTTTTGATTGTCTATTCCTATATTTCTTTAAGGGATCTATTCATTTCCTTTTTAAAGACCTCTATCAGCTTTTCAAGATTGGATTTAAGGTCATATTCTTGTGATTTGACTGCATTAGGATATCCAGGGATTGCTTTAGAAAGATAGTTTGACTCTGGAAGCAACATATTGCTCTGGATCTTACTGATTGTGTTTTTATACTGGCTTTTACCCATCTGTTTGTCTCTGGTGTTAGCTGGATGCTCCTAATGCTCACAAGACTCCTCTCAGAGGTAGGTAGAACCTTTGGTCTGACAATGAGCTCAGTAAATAGGATGCTGCTTACCTCTGCTGGCTGTGCCCCAGGTAGAAACAATGTTTCTGGGGAATTGCAGGCCTATTCTGGAGGGCAGAGATGTGGGCTTGACAATGGGGCTTAGAGGATAGAGCATAGCTCACAACACTTGTCTGTGACCAGATGGACCTGGCCGGCAGGGGATCGATGAGGCAGGGTAAAACTTTGTTGTTCCAGGGGTTCCACAAGCCTTCATGTTCCTCTCCCCAGGAATCCTTGGTAGGAAAGGTGATGGAGCTCAGGGAATGGTGTAGAGCTCACCTTTGCTGGCTTTGCCCCAGTGGACCTGGCAGGCAGAGAATAGGATTTTGTTTCAAAAAACATCTTGGCACCCTAACTAGGGGTACAATCCAATTAACAGAGAAATAACTGCAGCAGTGCATAGATCCAGAATGACAGTGGAAAAATTAAGTCATATGTGTCTAATATACATAAATGTATGGGGACAAGATTTGTTGCAACAATAGAAAACACAGATTGACATTCCTCCAATCTCAAAATAAACCATAAAATAAAGGATGCTTCTGAAAAAATCTTAAAAAGTATTATCAAAACCACTAATGAAGTCACAGACTGTCCATGTGTCCATTGTTAAGCCCTAGGTAGAATGTTAGTGCCTAGGTAACTGCAACCTGGATAGCCTGTCATAATAAGGAAACTTTCACATGCTTCTGCTTTTATTAGGAAAGTTGTGAATGCCAAGATTATGTATTCTGTTATTTTCTGAGCCCTTGGAAAATGATAAAAGTCAGTAGAGCTATTTTGTATATTTAGCCACAGTAAGCTTGAACAAAAACCCACCATCACCCAACTTCCTGCATCTCTGTTTAAACTTTTATGTTACAAGATGCACCTGGGATGGACTCCAACATAAAAAAAGACACCTGCCCCAATATAAAAAACTACTTAGAATAAGTCTTCCACTTTAAGTAGTGATCAAATAAAGTTTAAGTTCCAAAGATCTCCCTTGGATCTGACATCTTACTTGGCAGAAAGTAATATTTATGTAGTAACTGGCATCCCAAGTGAAGACATGTATGTTAGACAAATCCCTTCTGGTAGACAAGTTAGGACATGAATATTAAACAAGGCAAGTTAGTGTCTCAGTTAAATACCCCAACCAATCAGATCAGAATAAGTGGACAACAAAGACATGTTCCTAAGGAAATCCCTTATCCCTAAATCCTGATTGGTAAAATAACTTGGCAAAGATGTTTGTGGATATTGGGGTTAAAAACCCTGTAGGATCTTAACTCACAGTCATAGTGCAGTTAGCAAACCTGGACCATGACCCTAGTTGGCCAGTCCTGGTTCATATGCTTAACAAACTATCCCTGTCTGACTAAGATTGGTGATCATGGGGTTTATGAGATGATTTCTGGACCCCAACATGCATAAGCAGGACATAACAGTGTTTGTCTTTCATAGGTGTCAACTATACTACCTTTAAAATGGCTAACTGACAAACTTTTATGGATGGAGCAATGGCCTATGACAAAAGAAAAATTGCAGGAATTAGAATAGATTGTGAAGAAACAGCTATATGCTCAAAGCACTGAAGAATCTACCAACCCATGCATTATCATATGTTTGTTGCAAAAAATGTAATATGGAAAATGGAGAATATTTATATATTTAAGGGCCATAAATAGGATGACTAGACCAATGGGCTATAAGATACAAATCAGAAGAGATCAATTACAAACTCTTAATGATTTTCAGAAATTGCTAGGAGATATAAACTGGGTATATTCTACAATTAGATTAACTACTCAGGGGCTAAGTCATTTATTTCAAACCTTATAAGATGATATGGATTTAAATAGTCCAAGATAATTATCAGCTGATGCTGAGAGATAATTGGCTCTGGTAGAAAAGAAATTACAGTATATATATACATATGTGTGTGTGTGGACCATATGGATTCAAAGCTGCATTTTATTCTGGTTATTTTGACTTCCACACATATTGCACAGGAATTCTTGTGCAGAGAGAAGATGATATCATAGATTGGATATTTTCAGCAGACAAACAGTGAAAATTTAAAGACCTATTTAGGAAAAGGTCTCTGAATTGATTCTGAAAGGGAAAAATAAGACTTTGTCAATTAGCAGGCATAGATCCGGTAGAAATTGTGGTAACCTTTATTAATACAGAAATTGCTTCATTTTGGGTAGAAAATGAATACTGTCATAAAAACTTGAATGACTTTGTGTGTGAGGGGGGAGATTAAAAACAAATATCTCAAAAGAAAAAGACTTCAGTTTATAAAAAGAACTAATATGATTCTCGTCATATAACAAAAGAGACACCAATTTCTGGAGACCCTACATTCTATTGCAATGGAAATAAATCAGGAAAGGCAGGTTATAATTGAGAGAAAAACAAGTAATATGGCTTTGAGCCCCTATGATTCAGTTAAAAAAATCAGAGCTGTATGCCATTGTTGTGGTATTAAGTGATTTTTCTGAATCTCTTAATATAGTTAACAACTCTCAATACACAGAAATAGTTGTTTTATTGAAACTACTGAACTTATTTCAAATGGTTTAGAATTGCCTTCACTATTTTTCGACTTCAATAACTAATCAAAAATAGAAATCATCCATTTTATATAACACATGTCAGATCCCATATGGGTCTAGCAGGTAATGATGACATTGATCAGACATTAGCAGGAAATTACTAGAAGCCTCAGAATTTTATAAGAAACACCATGTTAACAGCAAAGATGTGAAGAAAGATTTTATTCTATCACTTGCTAGTAAGCCAAGAAAAGTATAAGAAAATGTCCTACTTGTTTTTTATATAACCAAACTCCATTACCTCCAAGAAGTAACTGAAATAGTACCCTAAGAAATTAAATTTGGTAGCCGGGGGGTGGTGGCGCACACCTTTAATCCCAGCACTTGGGAGGCAGAGGCAGGTGGATTTCTGAGTTTGAGGCCAGCCTGGTCTACAGAGTGAATTCAAGACAGCCCGGGCTAGACAGAAGAATCCTATCTCGAAAAACCAAAAAAAAAAAAAAAAAAAAAAAAAAAAAAAAAAAAAAAAGAAATTAAATTTGGTAAATTGATATGTCATTTTGCACAGTTTGGAAATTTAAAGTATGTCTATCATACTATAGGTGCATATTGAGGATTTCAATGGATAATTGCTTTAAGTTCTGAAACGGCTGATTCTGTAATTGCATATTTATTAGAAGTAATGTCTATTGTGGGGATATCTGTACAAATTAAGACTTGAAATACTATAATATATGTCTCTAGTAAAATGAAACAGACAGTTTGCATATTAAAACATAAAGTATATGATGGGGATACCTCAAAATCCTAGAGGGCAAGCAGTTACTGAATTATCTAATTGTACTTGAAAAGATATGCTTAATAAACTTTAATTTTTTAACACTGGTGAGGAAGGAACAACAGCTGTGGAGAGACCTTGGATAATTAAAAAAATGCTGAATTAAATCATTCAATATATTTTAAAAATATGTTGACCACAGAATGGAAATCAGAATATGTGTTACATTGTGAAAGATATTTTGGTTTTGTTTCTACAGGAGAAGAAAAGTTGTGGATACCATCAAAACAAATAAAGATTATATTCTTAATGAAGAGACTTGCTGAACAAGAAAAAACAATTAATTCATAAGATAGCTTGATCATTCAGTCCAAACTAACTTAGAAATACTAACAAATGCTTTCATTTTATTAGACATGAAAAATAAGATAAAAAATTAATAATAGTTTTCAAATGACAATTTACCAATGGCACACTTGCCTTATTGGCATGAAAAGAAAAAAAAAAACAGGTTTTCTTAAACTTCTTGTCTTAATTTAATAATCATTGCCCACACCATCTTGGACCACAGCTTTTGAATTTTCTTCTTAAATAAAATGAATATTTTTGTTGATTAGTATGAAAAAACACAGGTAAAAGATTTTAAAATGTTTTAAGAAAATTGAAAGCATTACTATAGTTCATACTTGTTTTCTAAATCTCCAAGAATTTTAGTAATTTGGAACCAATGTAAAATATTGGAGCAAGGTTGTTGTAGCCCATGCCTTTAATCCCAAGAAAGACAGTTAGATCTCTGTCAGTTGGTTTCTAAAATCTAGAGTTATAGTGACAGAGTAAAAGGTGATAGTGTTTCACTCCTTTAATCCCAGTACCTGGGAGACACATGCCTTTAATCCCAAAACGTGGGATGCAGAGGCAGGTATATAAGAATTACATTGATTTAAATTTAAAGGTAATTGAAAAAGCTAGGCTGAAATTCAAATTGAGTGTCCTTTGTTATCTAAAAATATATACACTTAAAGCAGGGTTTTGTTCTTAACTTTCCAGGATGATAATAGCAAACAACTAAGGAATCTGGGAGCCACTGGACAAGTGAAACATCTTAAGAGAAAGGATGATCGTCAAGAGAATATTACAGACATTGGTACAAATGGTCCTTTATGTGCTCTCAATTCAAGTAAAAATTAAAGCTTCTTTGGGGTTTTAGCACAGTTCTTTCTTTCTCTAAACTCATACATTCTTGTTCTAGGAAAACACAAAATCTTTGTTTCCTATCAGAAGAGTCACCCAGTATAGGACAGAGGAATAAAAAATAAGGAACTATTATACTGTTATTTATCTCATAATCTTTTCTCTAAAACTGTACTTAAGGTGTATCTATTATTTCAAAATGTATAAGATTATTATTACATATGAACTTTCTGTCACGATTCTAGTAGTCCTAGAGAGTATTAAGTAATTTGAGAAATAAAGTTCTTCTAGCTTCAGATATGAGTTTTGATGTTTGAGTATGAAGTAAGTAACTATAAACAAAGTTTGTGTACCTCAAATGTACATAAGAGATAATGGTCCTCAAAACTTTCTGAGATCTGCATAATGCGGCATTTGAAATATTGAAGCATCTACCATTAACAGTAACATTTGAAGTCCACAAGAACATGATGGGGCCTTATAACAATGAATCCTCCTGCATTGTGGTAATGCTACCACTAGGAAAAACCGCCCCATGCCCTTTCTGCCACCAGGTTCTGAGGAACAGTGCACATCTTTGGGTTGACTACCTATCCAACTGCCATTAAGCTGACAAACACCACCAAAAAATTGACTTCAGACTCAAAACTGACTAGGATGTTCAATTTTCTGAGTTCATTTGAAACTGACACAAATATTTTACAGAAATTTAAACTAAATGTATACTTCATCCTAAAACTACCAAATATAACCAAGCTGGACATTGTGGGAAGCTTGTAAGACATAGACTCATAATTATAAAAAATTTTATTATGATATAGTTAAACTGTTTTCTTTTTACTTAGTTTTATAAATATAAAAATATAGGAATAATATAGGAATAAATGGTAGATTGTTTAATCTACTCTTAAACTACAGAGCTACTTCTAGCAAAAAAAAAATCTTACATTGGTATAGATCTCTGTATAATGATATAAAATTAAGGTTATATTTAGTAATAACAGACTATGTATCAACAATTTTTAATGTATCATACCTATGTAATTCTAAAACATGCAACTTTAAGCATTGAATCCATTTAAATGCTGCTATTACAAGCAGATTAGGATATTTAAGAAATACAAATTAATAGCTAATCAACCAAATTATGGCCCTTTTAGACACTAGGTTACTTAATTTCAGAAATATGTTTCATAGGTTAAAAAAACAGTAGGTAACTAAAAACAAGCAATGTTTCAGTTAAACTACAGGTAGTTAGATGGTCTTCAAAAAACTTAAAGACTACAGAATATGACATTTAAAGATATTTTATTATAAATAGCCTTTTTAACAATGAGACAAGTTTGTCTCTAACAGCATCACATTCTACTTTGAGCATGTTTATGAGAACCAAAAACCTCCATAAGGAGTTTGTTTCATATGTGACAAGCTAGTCACTGAGCAAGAAACTGTTCTTCCTTCAAAAGCTGACAGTATTCTGTTCAAACCAGAAAAACAAGACGCATGGTAGTTGATTGACAAGCCTTGGCAAGACAGGGTAGGCAGTCCTTCAAATTTTCTGCTTCACAGAAAAATCTGTAAAATATTCTGGCCCAGTAGGCTGAAGATATTGATTTTCCAAAGTTTAGCGAAATCATGGATGACATTGCATCCAGCATTCTCTGTCATCTCTGTAGTTATGGAAGCTGCTTCCTGTTTACTCAGAAAGTGAATAGTTAGTTATTCTTCTCAGATTTCTGATGGTGTTGAAGACTAGATAGTTATAGTCTCACAATTAAACCTAAATTGCTTAGGATTTAAAAAAAATGGTTTAAGATTTTAAAATATGTTTTTAGCTTGATAAATGGATAAAGTGACTTAGGTACAGAACTTTGGATTCCTCAAATAAGGTAGATAGTAGAGTATACAATATTTTTTCCAATGTTCCCAAACAAATACACGAGACATTGTGAAAGTAATTCTTACCAGACAGTATATAGTTTATTAATATTAGAGAAGAGTCTTTTATTTAGACAAAATGAGGAAAATGTTCCAGGATAACTGATCATATTGTGAACTTAGATGTGTATATTGAAAAATCCTATCTCTAGTTGTTCTGTGGCACAACGCAAGCACATATCTTTAATTCAAAAGTACTGCAGGATATATGATCACACTGTGATATTGTATACTGGAATTATCTGTTTCTAGTTTTAGTGTGGGCTCAGCACTAGCACACACCTTTAATCGAAGAAGTTGCTCTTTATTGTAAACAAGAGTAAATAAAGTCATATATTAATAAGAAATTATAAGCATTATATGTAACTGTATATAAGACACATAAATAGAGATATAATCAAGGGTTTCCTAGAAATGTTGTATAAGATTAGCCATAGACAAACAAGCTTCATGCAAGAATGAAGGATATTTTTAAGTAATCAGATTTACCCAGAAGAGAAGTTTGTTGCCTTGGATTGTGCAGTTAGTAAAGTCTAGTAAATGTTTGTAAAGGGTCACTTTATCAATTGAAAAGCATGTAGGAATGCCTTCCAGTTTCCAGCTGTGCCAAGAGCAGAGCCTGGGGTCTGTATCCAAACCCACACATCACACACTCCAGTTGCACTTTAACTCCCCAAGTATTCTGACACATCCAGGATCACAGGTTCACAGGCTCACAGACTCACAGGAAGGAGAGGCTGCAGTGAGAAACAGACAGGCCACATAACACCAGAGATAATGAGATGGCAAGAGGCAAGCATAAGAACATAAGCAACAGAAAGCAATTTGACTTTGCAATATCAGAAGCCAGTTCTCCCACCAAAGCAAGTTCTAGATACCCCAACACACCTAGAAAACAAGATTCAGATCGAAATTCTCATTTCATGAAGATGATAGAGGACTGTAAGCAGGAGCTAAATAACTCCCTTAAAGAAATACAGGAGAATACAAGTAAACATGTAGAAGCCCTTAAAGAGGAAACATATCAATCCCTTAAAGAAATAAAGGAGAACAGAATTGAACAGGTAAAAAAAATGAACAAGACTGTCCATGATCTAAAAATGGAAATAAAAATTTTAAAGAAAACAAAAAGGGAGACAGCCCTGAAGATGGAAAACCTAAGAAAGAAAACAGGAGTCACAGATGCAAGCATCACCAACAGAATACAAAAGAAAGAAGAAAGAATCTCAGCAGTAGAAGATACTATAGAGGAGACTGACATAATAGTCAAGTCAAAGAAAATACAAAAAAAGCAAAAAGTTCCTGTCTCAAAACATTCAAGAAATCCAGGACACAATAAAAAGATTGAACCTGAGAATAATAGGTATAGAAGAGAGTGAAGATTCCCAACTCAAAGTGCCAGCAAACATCTTCAACAAAGTTATAGAAGAAAACTTCCCTAACCAAAATAAAATAAAATAAAATAAATGCCCATAAACATCCAAAGAGCCTACAGAACACAGGATAGGACAAAAAAAGAAATTCATCCTGTCACATAATAATTAAGACACCAAATGCACAGAACAAAGAAAGAATATTGAAAGCGATAAGGGAAAATGTCAAGTACATATAAAGCCAGACCTTTCAGAATTACACCAGATTTATCAACAGAAACTCTAAAAGCCATAAGATACTGAGCAGATGTCATACAGACCCTAAGAGAAGAAAATTGCAGCTCAGGTTACTATACCCAGCAAAACTTGCAATTACCAAAGATGGAGAAACCAAGGTATTCCAATACAAACCAAATTTAAACACTATCATTACACCAATCCAGCCCTACACAGGATAATAGAAGGAAAAGTTCTACAAAGGAGGGAAACTACACTCAAGAAAAAGCAAGAAATTAATCTTTTCAAAACAAATGCAAAAGAAAAGAAACATACAAACATAATTCCACCTCTAACAATAAAAATAACAGGATGATAATTGGTCTACTCAATGAAAATTGGTCAGGGAAGAAATAAAGAAATAAAAATACTTTTTAGAATTCAATCAAAATGAACACACAACATATCCAAACTTATGGGACACACTGAGATCAGTGCTAAGGCGAAAACATACAGTCCTGAGTGCCTCCATAAAGAAATTGGAGAGATTATACACTAGCAGCTTAAAAGCTCATCTGAAAGCTCTAGAAAACAAAACAAAACAAAACAAAACAAACAAACAAACAAACAAACAAAAAAGAAGCTATTACACCCAAGAGGACTAGACAGCAGGAAATAATCAAACTCAGGATTGAAATCAACCATGTAGAACCAAGAGAACTATGCAAAGAATCAACAAAACAAGGAGCTATTTCATTGAGAAAATCCACAAGATAGATAAACTTTTGGCCAAACTAACTAGAGGTCACAGAGACAGTATACAAATCAATAAAATCAGGAATGAATAGGGAGACATAACAACAGAAATTGAAGAAATTCAAAAATTATCAGGTCCTATTACAAAAGCTTATACTCATCAAAACTGGAAAATCTAGATTTAATGAGTGATTGTCTAGACAGTTACCAGGTTGAATCAGGATCAGATTAAACCATCTAAACAGTCTTATAATCCCCCCCCCAAAAAAATAGAAACAGTCATTAAAAGTCTCCAAAGCCAAAAATTCCAGGACCAGATGATTTAGAGCAAAATTCTATCAGACCTTCAAAGAAAACTTCATACCAGTAGTTCTCAAATGACTGCATAAAATAGAAAAAGAAGGAACACTACCCAGTTCTTTCCATAAAGCCACATTTACATTGATGCCTAAACCACTAAAAGACCCAATAAAGAAACAGAACTTCAGACAAATTTTCCTTATGAATATTGATGCAAAAATACTCAATAAAATTCTCACAATCAGAATCCAAGAACAAGTCAAAATCATTATCCACTATAATCAAGTAGGCTTCACCTCAGGAATGCAGAGCTGGTTCAATGTTTGAAAATCCATCAAATAATCCACTATATAAACAAACTCAAAGAAAAATCCCACATGATTATCTCCTTCGATACCTTTGACAAAATACAACACCCATTCAAGTTTAAAGTATTGGAAAGATTGGGAATTCAAGGGTCATAACTAAATATCAAAAAAGCAATATACAGCAATCCAATAGCCAACATCAAACTAAATGGAGAGAAACTCAGTGCAATCCCATTAAAATCAGGGACAAGGCAAGGCTGCCCAATCACTCCCTGCCTATTCAATATAGTACTAGAAGATCTAGCCAGAGCAATTAGACAACAAAAGGAGATTAAAGGGATACAAATTGGGAAGGAAGAAATCAAGATATCACTATTTGCAGATAATATGTATATGATACATAAGCGATACTAAAAATTCTACCAGAGAGCTTCTACAGCTGATAAACATTTTCAACAATTTGGCTGGATATAAAATTAACTCAGACAAATCAGTAGCCTTCCTATACTCAAAGGATAAATGGACTGAGAAAGAAATTAGGGAAATAACATTCTTCACAACTCAACTCTTCATAGAGTTAGAAAGAACAATTTGCAAATTCATTTGTAATAACAAAAAACCCAGGATAGTGAAAACTATTCTCAACAATAAAAAAATTCTGGTGGAATCACCATTCCTGACCTCAAGCTATATTACGGAGCAATAGTGATTAAAAAAATTGTATGGTATTGGTACAAGACAGGCAATTAGATCAATCAAATAGAATGGAAGACCCAGAAATGAACCCACACACCTATTGTCATTTGATCTTAGGCAAAAAATCTAAAACCATTCAGAGGAAAAAAGACAGTATTTTCCACAAATGGTGCCAGTTCTAATAGCAGTCCGCATGTAGAAGAATCCAAATTGATCCATTCTTATCTCCTTGTACAAAGCTCAAGTTCAAGTGGAGCAGGGACCTTCACATAAAACCAGATACACTGAAACTAATAGAAGAGAAAGTGGGGAAGAATCTCGAATACATGGGCAGAGAGGAAATCTTCATGAACAGAAGAACACCAATAGTTTATGCTTTAAGATCAACAATGGGCAAATGGGACTTCATATAATTGAAAAGTTTCTGAAAGGCAAAGGACACTATCAATAGGACAACATGGAATCCCACACACGGAGAAAACATCTTTAGAAACCCTACATCCATTAGAGGACTAATATCCAATATATACAAAGAACTCAAGAAGTTAGACTACAGAGAATCATATAACCCTATTAAAAATGGAGACCAGAGCTAAACAAAGAATTCTCAACTGAGGAATACCAAATGGCTGAGAAGCACCTAAAGAAATGGTCAACATCCTTTGTCATCAGTGAAACGGCATATCAAAACAACCCTGAGATCCCACCTCACACCAGTCAGAATGGCTGAGATAAAAAACTCAGGTAATATCAAATGTTGGTGAAGATGTGTATAAAGAGGAACACTCCTGCAATATTGGTGGGATTGCAAGCTGGTACAACCACTCTGGAAATCAGTAGGGTGCTTCCTCAGTAAATTGGACATAGTATTATCAAAGGACCCTGCTATACCACTCCTAAGCATATACCCAAAAGATGCTCCAACAGATAACAAGGACACATGCTCCACTATGGTCGTAGCAGCCTTATTTATAATAGCCAGAAACTGAAAAGAACCCAGATGTCCTTCACCGGAGTAATGGATACAGACAATCCAGTACATCTACACAATGGAGTACTAGTCAGCCATTAAAAACAATGAGTTCATGAAATTCTTAGGCAAATGGAAGAAACTAGAAAATATCATCCTGAGTGAGGTAACCCAATCACAAAAGAACACACATGCTATGCACTCACTGATAAGTGGATATTAGCCCAATTGCTTGGAATACCAAGGATAAACTTCAAAGACCACATGAAGCTCAAGATGAAGGAAGACCAAATGCGGGTACTTTGGTCGTTCTTAGAAAGGGGAACAAAATACTCATCAGATCAAATACAGAGACAAAGTATGGAGAAGAGACTGAAGGAAAGCCCACCCAAAGACAGTCCCACCTGGGTATCTACCCCATATACAGTCAGTAAACCCAGACAGTATTGTGGATGCCAGGAAGTTCATGAGGACAGGAGCCTGATATAGCTATCTCCTGAGAGGCTCTGCCAGAGTCTGGCAAATACAGAGGCAGTTACTAGCAGCCAACCATTGGACTAAGCATGGAATTCCCCAATAGTCCTCAATGGAGGAGTTAGAGAATTGACTGAAAGAGCTGAAAGGGTTTGCAACCCCATAGGAATAACAATAATACCAACCACCAGACACCTCAGAGCTCCCAAGTACTAAACCAGCAACCAAGGAGTACACGTGGAGGAACCTATGGCTCCAGCTGCATGTGTAGTTGAGGATGGCCTTGTTGGGCAGTGTGGGAGGAGAGGATCTTGGTCCTATTAAGGCTCGATGCCCCAGTATAGGGGAATTCAAGGGCTGGGAGGTGGGAGTCGTGGGTGGGTGCCTATAAAGTAAGTAGCTTAATATTGTGCATGCCAATAGAGTACTGGAATGGAGAAGAAAACAAATGAAAAGAGTATCAGTTAAGCATTATTCACAGAGTTCTCTTGTCAGAGGATGTAGGCCATTGAACTTAATGTCTGAGAATTTAGGGTTCTGGTACTAACTAGCTATTAGTGTTTGCCCATAGGGTGAACCCAGGACCTTATTTTGTCAGTCCTTCTGATTCACATTCCCCAATGCTGAGATTGCAGGAATGGATCATCATGATTCACTAAGTCTTAATTTTTGAGCTCTAAAATAGGATAAATATTGCATTTCCTCGGTTCAGTATTTGAAGACTAAATAACATAATTTATACAAAATTGTTAAATAAATAGTATATAGATATAGATATAGATATAGATATAATGATATAGATATAGATATAGATATAGATATAGATATAGATATAGATATATAAACTAGCAATAAATATTTCCCTTTAATTACTTCTATTTGTTACTTTCTACACAAAAAATAGTGACAGGAAGCAGTTTGATTACTGTCTCATCTGGTAACCCTTTCTTGGTTCTCAATAAATTTGTTTTCAAAACAAAGCATGAAAATAAAATAATGATTTTAGGTATTTTCAATGACATAAAACTAGCAGTCTTCCTCTAGCAAATGAAATATCAGAGTAAACAAAACAAACGATGATTTCAGGATTTTTCAAATTGAAAGAAATATTAAAATATCTGGGGAGTTAAATTAGTTACTAAATTGTTTATTGTGGAAGCATGAGGACCTTAGTTTTCTCTTCAGAACCACTGTATAAATACTGGGGTTGATAGTGAATGCCTGTAGTCTTAGCCCTGAAAAGGCAGACAAGCTAATATCTAGGCCTCCACGGCCAGCTAACCTAATAAAATGATCCATGACAACAAGAGACCTTACCTCAACAACAACAACAGCAGCAGCAGCAACAACAACATCAACAACAAAGTGTATTATTCCTGAGTGACAACATCTGAGGTAGACTTTTGATCTCCTCCTGAATATTGGCGTTTAACCACATATCTCTATAATGGGTTAAATATATCTACTCATTTGATTACTCCAAAACTCACTATAATGGTCTCACTTCACAGCTGAGTTACCAGATAACGAGATAAGATTTTGACAATGAAATTTCTACTTTGAGTCACATCTTTAAATTAAATTGTAACAAAACAGCTGGTTTTTTGAACTCAATTGTTCAATTTTTGTTATAAGAAAGCAGCATTAGAAAGAGAGAATTTGACAATGAAGTGAAGGATTAGCAGTATTAGCAGTATCAAACACTTGCTATACTTGCAAAAGACTGGAATTCAGTAGCTAAAACTACACTGTAGTGCACAGCCATCTATAAATCTAGATCCAGAGGTTTAGATTTCCTTCATGGTCTCACTGAATACTCTATATACATGGTGCCCATAACGTATATGATAGCACACACTCATAAACATAAATAAAAAATAAATACATCTCTTAAACCAGAGATAATTCTGTGTCACATATATAGGCAAGTTAAGTACAATGTCACATATATAAGAAAGTTAAAATATTCATAATGTGAGTGACTTTTAAAACTCAATAAAACTTTAAAGTCCAAAAAAAAAGGGAAATATAATCTAATGATAGTATTTCCCTAGAATCAATCCTTAGTAAAATAAAAAGCTCAATGTCATTTCAAAAGCTAAATTATTTATCTACAATTGTCAGAACACAGAAAATAAGTAATTCCCCTTTCATTTTTTCCCATTTTCTAAATTTACTAAACAGGAAAAAAAGAATAATAAATTCATCTTATTTAGGGAAAATGTGCAAATTTTATAGATAAACTATTGTCATAAGTTTTTAAGACTTAGTCACTGGATATAGGTTGGACAAGATTTTGTATTCTATCTCATGCTTAAGATTTATTTTTGCATGTGTATGTAGTGTGTGCATGTATGTATATATGTGTTTATTTGTGTTTGTGTGTGTCTGAGAGAGGGGTGGATATGGGTATGTGACATATTTGTGTTTGATGTGTGTAATTGAAATGTGTGATGTACTTGTGTATGTTGTATGGTGTGTCAGTATATGTCAGTGTATATTTGTGAGTGTTTGAATTTGTGTGTGTGTTTGTGTGTATGTGCATGTTGCGTGTGTGTTTGTGTGTGTGTTTATGTCTTTAAGTTTGTGTGTATATATATCTTTGTGTGTATATATATATATATATATATATATATATATATATATATATCTTTGTATGTGTGTGTGTGTTGGATGTGAGTTCTCACAGATACCAGAAATATGTGGTGAAGTTTCTAGCAGCTGTAACTTATTCAGCTTGTGTGGTAAGATCCAAGCTGGTCTTAAGAAAGAACAGTAAGTACTCTTAACTGCTGAGCCATCTCTCCAAAGGCATGGAACTTACATTTTGTTCGAGAGTTTTAAAAGCTTGTAGAGGTCAATCAATATTTAGGTAGTTCAAAGGGATGTGACTGAGAAAGGAAGGCTGTCATCAAGATAACAATGAAGGCAGTAGGATAGGGACCATCACCTAAATTGTTGAGATTCTGAGCCATTAAAATGATTATGAGAAACTAAAATGAACAATAGATCCTGGATCAGTTTTTCCATTATAGTTTAAGTCCATTTCAGAACCATAATAATTGTGCAATTTACAAGGTATTATGTGATATTTCCTTACATTGATGTTAATATATCTTATACTAATATCAGCTCAGTGAATGATCCTAAGTAGTCATAAGTGCTAGAATAAGAATAGAGGATGTGGCATGAGGACACAGTGGGATACTTACTGCCACCAGAAAAGAGAGCATTCAGTTGTTTAGAACCAAATGGATGAGCCTGGGGGAGAAAAAAAAAATAAGTGTAATAAGCTAGGCATGGAAACTCAAGTACTAACAATCTTTAAAAGTTGACCTCACAAAAATTAGAAGCTAGAATTAAAGTTTTAGTAAACTGGAATATACAAACTAAGCATTTTTTAATGAATAAAACACCACAGAGAGAGAATATCAGAATTAATTGTGATGCAATAAGGGTTTGAGGAAGGCTACAAATTTAGTTATTGGTTCAAGGAGTGGAAAAAGTTCCCCAATGTGTCATGTCACATGATTTCTGCATTCCTAAGGTCCTCCAAATCAGTGGGCTTTGATGAGACCCAGGCACTAAAATCAACCACTTCCATTGGAATGTCAATTCTAATTCACAATATAGGACTTTGGAAAAGTGCATTAAATCATTTACATTGCTGTGATACAACACTAGTAAAAATTACAAACATGATTTCATAGAGGATACATATGATAATTAATTAATTTGTGACAGGATACCATCTTTCATAGGTTTTGAGGTTTTGATGTCCTGCCTCAACTTCCTAAGTATCTAAGGGAGATGATTACTTGTTTTTGTGCTTTATATTCTTGCTTTTGCTTGTGTTTTTCCTTTATTGTTTCTGATTAATGTTATTTTAAAAATACTTGGTTTAATGAAGAAAATTTCTTTCAGGTATAGTATGCATTTTAGCCCTCTTCATTCAACATACCCTCTCTCTGCTTTTCTTTTTACCCCTCTAACTAGCTAAGTCTCTTGTGGTGTCTCTTAGTTTTTATATCACAACAATTTTAAATACTGAGAAATCTCTGTAGGAAAATACAATATCACCAAATCTTCCCAGGAAAACATGGAATCTATCCCAGTTTAATCTGTATTTGAGTATTTAACAGAATGTAACTAAAGTAGCATGGTAGATTTCCCTGTGAAGAATTCTCACTTTGGGTGGAACTTTCAAATTAGATAAATATGACTTAATCTCTATTACAATTCTGAAACTCTCTTCCACCATTGGTTTACAGATGTCAACCACCATACTTCTTTTGATTAATATTATTTTATTATGTCCACTTATATGTTTTCTGAATGAAAACATCATCCCTTATGGGATTTGAAGGATAACTCCAAACATTTTTCCTCTTGAAAGAGATAGCTTCACCACTTTGTAGAGACCTAAGCTTTATTCCCAGAACTGATACTAGGTAGGTCATAACTACTTACAAATCTAGCTCCTGCTAATATTCTCTTCTCAACTGCAAACTATGTGCATACCATGAGCATAAAGCTACACATTCACACACACATACAACACACACACACACACACATACATGCATACACACATAAATACACATACACAAGTCATCAATGAATTATATTAAAAAGCAAAAACTGACACAGATACAAGGTCATATACCTCAATGACAGAATGATTCTAACATATAAACCAATAACAAACATTATTCTTGGGTTGATAATTGATTGTCAATTGTGCTTCTAGAATTAATGTGAGACTATGAACTTTCCAAAATTTGTTTAGCATACCTGGAAATGAGGTTTGGATTTATGAGTAGATTGTTTCAAGGCTCAATTAATCAATTAGTAAATAAATATAGTGTATTTTTGCCCATTTCTGAACATGTAGTAATTTATTTTTATTAAAACATTATTTATTAAATGTAATTTTGTAACAATAAATATGTTTCCTTTAAAGTAGGAAAAGAGTACTATCTATGTGTTCTAATGTTGTAGTGATGAGATCAAAGCTTAGAGAAAAATAATAATATTGGTAGTTTGAATGAGAGAATGGGCTCAAAAGGCTAGTATGTTTAAGCATCTGTTTGCCAGTTGGTGGAACTCTTTAGGAAGGATTCCAAGGTGTGGCCTTGTTGGAGTAGGTCTATACTGGACAGAGATTTAAAAGTACTATAAGCTCAGTCATTCTAAGTTTGCCGCCTCACTATCTTCCTTCTGGTTACTGTCTCAATGTCTAAGCTTTCAACTAAGGCTGCAGTACCATCCTGTCATGATGCCCATGGACTTTACAATTTTAATCAAGTCTTCAACTAAAATTGTTCCTTTTTGTTGCGTCTGCCTCGACCAGCAAGTAAGACACAACACGGTTGGATCCTGCTCAGACAGCTTTATTTCAGGAACGAATCTTGACTACGGGGACCCCGAGCAGCAGAAACGGGCAGCTTATATATCTGCCCGAGACGGGCTCGGTGGCTCAGGATAGGTTAGAGAAAAAACACCTCATTAGCATAGGTCCTTGTTCTCTCAGGATTAACTGCCATAAACTAATTAGCATAACTGCCAATACCTCATTAGCATAACTGTCAACTGCCAACACATGCGCAACAGACTTGTTTACTCAGGAAAGCTGAACTGGCCTTGGAAAACCGGTGCCATCTTAGAATGGCGGCCTAAAAGTAAAAGTACACCATACTGGCCAATCACGGATCGTGGCATGGTCCAAGCCCATAGGTCCAGAGCGGTCAGATGTAGCCTCATGCCACTGACTGCACAGTCCCACGCCATACAAGGAGATGTCAATGGCAAGGACAAGCCAAGGCGCACGCCCGCCCTTGGGGCGTGGCCAAACGGCTCTCCACACCTTTTATATGTTTTTTGTCTTTTTATTTTTTCACAGAATTAGAATAGTAACTAATATGCTCTTCATAAGATGATCTTGTGCCATTACATGAGAAAACACACACACACAAACACACACACACACACATGCTATAATTACTAATGAGAAGTAAAAAGCATAGTTATTAAACATACCAGTACCAGTGTTTTCTCTCTTCATTCTGTATATAGGGAATATTTTTCACCTTTTGTCAAAACAATAGGTATTGATGTTGCTAGTTCACACAGAGTAAGGAAGTCACCCCTTTCATATCCTTGGAACTAGAACACAGAAACGTCAAGGAAGTTAATAGTTCCTATGCCCTAAAATTATTGTAAGACTCAAGAGTTGTTGCTACCCTAATGAGCCACTTGGACTTGAAAGAAGCAAAAACAATACAGTCTACAAGTAGAAAAAGAAAAAGATAATGTAGGGAATGCACTTTTCTCTGTCATCATTTGTGCTGTTTTCTCTTGGGATTTTGAGATTCTAGCACATCAATCAGCTTTATTTGAGATCAATGTGACTCAGCCTTAGATTGTTTGTTCATTTGTTTGGAGAAAAATAATTTCGAAGGTACTATTTATTCTACATCATCCTGATAATACAGTTGTATATAATGGGAAATCAAGCAGTATTATAGATGAAGGAAACTGTTTAAGATGAAATACAGAGGCAAGAACAAGAGGCAAGAACTCTGTCCTTTCTACATGGTATACAAATCAGATGACCTTGAATTAATGAGATGGAATGTGGCTCATTCAGGATCTTAATTGCAATGCGATATTTGAAATGCGATTCTCTGTACATCATGTGGTGGAAAATTAACATGGATAAATTTCAGTTTAGATAGCATACTCTGCCAATCCCATATAAATAGCTTCATGAGGATGTCATACACAGAAACGGGAACTCCTACAACTGATAAACAGCTTCAATAAAGTGGCAGTATTTACACTGAACTCAAAAATCAGTAGCCATCATTTCTACAAACAATACACTGACTGAGATAGATTTTAGGGAAAAACAACACACTTCCTATTAGCCACAAATAATATAAAATATCTTTCTGTAACAATAACAAAGCATTTGAAAGACTTGTATGACAAAAACTTTATATCACTGAAGAAAAAATCAAAGAAGACATGAGAAGATGGAGAAATAATCCATGTTCATATATCAGTAGAATTAACATAGTAAAAATGGGCACTTTACCAAAAGCAATCCACAGACTCAGTGCAATTCCCATCAACACTGCAACACATTTCTTTAGAGACCATGAAAGAGCAATTCTCAACTTCATATGCAAGAAGAAATCAAAACCCAAGGATAGCTAAAACAACCATATACAATAAAAAAAAAAAGTAATGGAATTTTCATCTCCTATCTCAAGTTATAATGCAGAGCAGTACTAATAAAATCTACATGGTATTTGTGTAAAAACAGACAAGGTGATCAGTGGACTAGAATTGAAGACCAAGAAGAAAACTACACAATTATGGACACTTGATTTTTGACAAAAAAATTAAAACCTTATAATGGAAAAAAGAAAACATCTTCAAGAAACTGATACTGTTCTAACTGGATATCTGTAGGTAAAAAATGAAAATAGATTATATTTATCAGCCTGCTCAAAACTCAAGTGCATGTGAATCAAAGATCTCGACATAAAACTAAATATACTAAATCTAATAGAACAGAAAGTATGGAGTGGCTTTGAACCCATTGGTACAGAAGATAACTTCCTGAACAGAACACCAACAGTATAAGCACTAAGAAAAAAAATTAGTAAATGAGGTCTCATGAAATTGAAAAAAAAATTTCAAGGCTACCAACACCAATAGGACAAAATGGCAGCCTACAGAATGGAAAAAATATTCTTAACCAACCCAACATGTGGCAAAGAGCTGAAATACAAAATATATAAAGAACTCAAGAAATTAAACAACAACAACAAAAAAAACAAATAACCCAAGTAAAAATGGGACACTAATGGGAAACTAAACAGAGAATTCTCAACAGAGGAATTTCCAATGGCTGAGAAGTACTTAGGCTCATGCTCTAAGATCAAAAATCGACAAATGGGACCTCATAAAATTGACAAGCTTCTGTAAGGCAAAGGACACTGTCAATAGGACACAATGGCAACCAGTAGATTCAGAAAAAAAAATCTTTACAAACTCTATATCCGATAGAGGGCTAATATCAAAAATATACAAAGAACTCAAGAATTTAGACTCCAGAAAACCAAATAACCTTATTAAAAATGGGGTACAGAGCTAAACAAAGAATTCTCAACTGAGGATTCTCAAATGACCCAGTAGCAACTAAAGAAATGTTCACCATTATTAGTCATCAGTGAGACACAAATAAAAATGACCCTGAGAGTCCACCTCACACTAGTCAGTATGCCTAAGATCAATACCTCAGGTGACAGCAGATGCTGGTGAGTATGTGAAGAAAGAGGAACACTTCTCCATTGCTGCTAGGATTGCAATCTGGTACAACCACTATGGAAATCAGTATGGAGGTTCCTCAGAAAATTGGATATAATACTACCTGAGAACTCAGCTGTATTACTCCTGGGCAAATACCCAAAAGACTTTCCAACATACAAAAGGACACAGGCTACACTATGTTCATAACAGCCTGATTTATAATAGTCAGAAGCTGGAATGAACCCAGAAGCCACTGAACAGAAGAATGGATACAAAACATTGTGGTACACTTACACAATGGAGTACTACTCTGCTATTAAAAACAATGACTTCATGAAATTCACAGGCAAATGGATGGAACTAGTGAGGTAACCCAGACACAAAAGAATACATATGGTATATACTCACTGATATGTGGATATTAGCCACAAAATGCTCAGAATATCCAGGATACAACTCACAGACCATATGAAACTGAATAAGAAGGAAGACCAAAGTGTGAATGTTTCAGTTCTACTTGGAAGGAGGAAGAAAATAATCATGGGAGGTAGAGGGAGTTGGAGATCTGGGAGCAAGTGCTGAGGGAGAGGGAAAAGAAGAGGCAGCATCAGGAGTGGGAGGAGACAAGGAGGGCAATACGGAGGGTCAGGAAGTTGAAGGGAGGTATGTAGCAGTGGGGTGATGGGGAACTAGGGATAGCCACTAGAAAGTCTCAGATGCCAGGGATCCAAGAGTTTCCCAGCACGTAATAGAGATGACATTAGCTTAAATATTCAACAAAAGGGGAGAGAACTTGTAAAGACCATATCTAGTGAATAGGCACAGCACCTAGTTGAGGGATGGGACCACCTACTCATCTCAAAAATATTATTCTAGAATTCCTCCTGTCAAAAGGAAATGCAGTACAAAGACTGGAGCAGAGACTGAATGAAAGACCATTCAGAGAATGCCTCTCATAGGGATGCATCGCATCTGCAGACACCAAACACAGATGCTATTGTTGATGCCAAAAAGTGCTTGTTGACAGAATAGCTGTCCTCTGAGAGGCTGGACTGGACCCTGACCAATACAGATGAGGACACACATATCCAACCATCAGACTAATCACAGGGACCCCAATGAAATAGTTAGGGAAAGGACTGAAGGAGCTGAAGAGGTCTAGCAACCCCCCAGGAAGAACAGTATTAACCAACCAGACACCCCAAAGCTCCCAGGGACTAAACCACCAACAAAGAGTAGACATGGAGGGACCCATGGCTCCAGCTGCATATGTAGCAGAGGATACCTTTATCTGGCATCAATGGAAGGGGAACCTTTTGGTCCTGTGGAGGCTAGGTGACCCAGCATAGGGGAATGCTAGGGCGCTAGGAGGGAGGGGGTGGGTAAGTTAGGGAGCACCCTCATAGAATCAGGAGGGACAGGGAAGAGGATAGAGAGTTTAACTGGAAAGAGGGATGAGATTTGAAATGCAAATAATTAAAATAAGCAATAAAATTAAAAAAATTAAAAAGTGATGTGTACAAAATCTTTAGTCATCAGGGAAATACAAATCAAAATTACTCTGAGATTTTAAACTTATACCTATCAGAATGGCTAAGATCGAAAAGTCAAGTGACAGCACATGTTAATATCCATTGTAGTGGTAACGTAAACTTGTAAAAAACACTTTGGAAAACAATACAGAGATTTCTCTGAAAATTGGGAATAGTTCTACCTCAATCTGCAGCTATACCACTCCTGGATATATACCCAAAATATTCTCCAACATAACACAAGTACACTTGGTCAACCGTATTCATAGCAGCTTTACTTATAATAGCTAGAACCTGGGAACAACCTAGATGTCCCTCAACTGAAAAATACATAAAGAAAATGAGGCACATTTACCCAATAGAGTACTACTCAACTGTTATAACCAAGGACATCATGAAATATGCAGGCAATGGATGGATCTAGAAAAGATCATTCTGAGCGTGGTAATCCAGATGCAAAAGAATATGCATGGTATATACTTATGAATAAGTGAATATTATCATGCTACAAACCACTGACCAAAAGCAGGAAAGCAACAAAGAGGACCCTAGGGAATCTAGCACATAGGGGAAATAAAATAGACATCTAAAGTAGATGGAGAGAGGGAATATGGTAGGAGGAGAGGTAGTGAGGGTATCAGGGTGGACATCACATGTGGGCTGGTGGAGAGAACAGACTTGATGGGGGTAGGTTTGGGATGAGGAGACTTCCTAGAGTCTTTGGGAGTAACTCTAGCTGAGAGTCCTAGTAGTCTGGAAAATGGAACTTGAAGTGGCCATCTCAAATGGAAGTATAGGGAAGGGGCACCAACCCTCCCACAAACCTTCTACCCAAAATTATCCTGCCTACAAGAGGTGCAGGCACATTTTGGAGCAGAGATTGAGGGAATGGCCAAAATGACTGGCTCAACTTGCGACCCAATCCATGGGAGAGAGCCCTGACACTAGTAATGATATTCTGCTTTGTCCCATGAAGATAAGGATTATCTTAACTCATAGCAGAAAAGCAAAACAATAAAATTGAAATAAAAAGAAAATTGATATAGTCACATAGTTTGTTTGTTTTTAAATTGGGAAGTACTCAGGGGAGAAATTTTCATGAGTAGTATCATGAGAACTACATGAATCTCTTTAAGTTTGTTAGTAGAAACATAACACACAGCAAAAAGTCACAGACCACATTATTTAACATTTAGTTTAATGCATCTGAAGTACTATCAATATAACAATAAGCATTCTTATCAATTGTGAGACATTTAACTTGGAGGATATTAATGTAGACACCAAACTTTAATTGGAAACACTTGAGCCAATATTTAGATTTCATTCAATATACAATCACAAATGTATATTTAGATTCCCAAATCATTTCTAAGATGCTTACAAGCTTTTCAATAATTAAAACTAATACCACATCTAAAATTTAAATTAATTAAAATTAAATAATTCACATTGGATTTTTATTATCCAAAGCACTTGTTACCAAAAGTGTCCCAGAATATAATTATTTTTCAAATTAATTCATTTATTTATTTTTATGAGACAAATTTTTACTGTGTATCCCATGCTAACTTTGATCTTACCATATATATATAAAGTTCTTATCAAAAGATAAATGTAATGTCACAATTAAACAAAAAAACCCCAAATATATACATAGAGACACACAAATAATAAAATGTGAAACAAATCTTTAAAACAGGACCTTTCACTGTCCAGCACATACTAAGTAGACTACGTTCATTGGCTGATCTGTTACAGTCTACCCAATGCTGGCATGAGTAATAATTGGCACTATGCCTATAGTAACTTGCGTCCTTTTGCTCATAAAGTGAACAGTTTACTGACTGAACCATCTCCCTATTCCCTATTCAGGTAAAATGTTGATATTAAAATGTATGAAAGAAAACATATCTGATTAGCAAGCTTACTACTACAAATATACTATATTTGTCAAATTTATTTTCTCCCACTTTATGTAAAGGGTTAGAGGTTCAAAGTTCACTCATTCACTTAAGTATTCTCATGACATAAGGAAAGATCCAGGACACAGACTCTACTGAAGATAAGAACGAATTGAACTAGAAGTTAGCACCCCCTGTATGATTCTTTTTTTTTCCTTTTCTTACTTTCTTTTCTTCTTTTCTTTCTTTCATTCTCTTTTCCTTTCATTCTTTTTTCTTTCTTCCTACTGATTTATTTTACACTCTGCTCATTCCTCCTCCCCCAGCCAACCCCTACAACAATCCTACCCACCCTGTTCCTCCTAGGAGGCTCCCCTTGGGTATCCTCCCACCTTTGCACATCAAGTCTGTGGTACTCCCTAGATGCATCCTCTCCCACTGAGGCCAGCCAGGGCAGCCTACCTAGAAGAACATACCCTACACTGGCAACAACTTTTGGGATAGCTGCACTCCAGCTACAGTTCCTCAGGACCCACATGAAGACCAAGCTGCACATCTGCTACATACCTGTGAGGAGGCCTAGATCCAGCCCATAAATGGAATTTGATTGGTGGTTCAGTCTGAGACACCCGAGGGACTAGCTTAGTTGACTCTGTTGGTCTTCTTATAGGGTTCCCATCTCCTCCAGGGCCTGCAATTCTTCCCTTTACTATTCCACAAGAGTCCCCAAGCTCCATCTACTGTTTGGCTATGGATGTCTATATCTGTCTGAGTCAGCTGCTGGGTAGATCCTCTCAGAGGACAGCCATACTAGACTCCTTTCTATAAGCATAACAGAGTAGCATTAATAGTGTCAGGGATCTGTGCCTGCCGATTGGATGTGTTTCAAGTTGGGCCAGTTGTGGGTTGTCCATTTTCTCAGTCTCTGTTCCATCCCTTCTCCCTGCATTTCTTGTAGACAGGATACATTTTGGGTCAAAGTTTTTGTGGGTGGGTTGGTATTTCTATAGCTCCACTGGGGTTCATGACTGGCTATAGGAGGTGATAGGTACATCTCCACAATGGAATACTATTCAGCTATTAAAAATAAAGACATTATGAATTTTTCAGGCAAATAGATGGAACTTGAGAATATAATCTTGTTAGTAAGGAAACCCAGTCACAAGGGGACTTGCATGGTATGTATTTTCTTATAAGTGGATAATAGGTATAAAATACAGTATATCCATGCTACACTCCATAGAGCCAAAGAAGCTAAATTAGAATGAAGGCAGAATTGAGGGTGATTAAATTTTACTTAGTAGGGGAAATAAAATAGTCATAAGAGGCAGATGATAGGAGGAAACTTGATGGGAGCTTGGATAAGGAGGGGAATGTGGGAATGCTCAGGATCAGGCGTGGAGAGGGTCAAAAAGATTGCCAGATGGCCATGAAAATGAATGTAAATCAGTAACTGACAAGAGTGGTGAGATAGAGGACATCTCCAGTCTGTGACAGAGAACTAGGGTAAGGAATGTCCCCAAGAATTGATGAGAGTGACCTTGTCTTTACTCACAGGATTGAAGATATAAAACCTGAATATTCTTTATTTCCTTATCTCCAGTATTTTACATTAGTAAGACTTGAAAGCTGACACAGTAAAATTAATTTTTTCTTTCTTTAATTTTTTTTCTAAAAGAAGGAAATGGTGGTGGTTAAATCATTCTACCTAATGAAAAATTTTGAAATATTCTTTTTTATATTGCCTGTATAAACAAAACAATGCATTCATATATGTTATTGTAGTTCTCTGATTTTAATGCATTATTAGCTGACATTTTTGTCCTTTCACTGTGGTGTTATTTAATAGTTTATCATTCCTAAATAGTCATTGGATATTCATGTTGAAAAATAGGATTCGTATTCTACTGATTACTTTTGTAAATATTTTTATTTTTTCCTAGGTTTCTTTTCTAATAATTGATATAGACATCAAAGCACAAGTAATATAGGTGTCAGAGATTGTTTTCAAAATTCTTGGTCTTCAGAGTTACTTACTCAATAATATAGATTTCTGAATATCACAGTTCAGAAATGTATAATTTTAATAGTTATTTTCATTCTAATCATACTATTAAAACAAATTTCATATTCAATAAAAACAGATAATGCTTATACTCCTCATATTATGCTCCAAATACTACTTAATGTTTAATTCGAAAATCTGGCAGGCTTTTTATAGAACAAACACTGGAATCAATAATTCCACTTCACCAGGGAGGAGGATAGAGACTTGACACCTTCCAGCTCTGTATTGTTAACTAGAAATGGTGAACCCAGAATTTGACTGGGATTATTTGACTTCAGGATTGCCATCTAGTCATTACAGAGCTTAGCCATTTCCATAATTAAACAAGGCCACTTATTAAATGTGCACTGAAAAGCCTATGTCACATTTCAATTAAAAAACAAATGAAATGATTGATATGCAAATGATAATGAATAAAATTTTTTGATGAAGAAGGAAAGAATGAAAAAGCAGAGAAAAGACTAGAGATTTTACACCTCAGCTGAGCATTGAAAGACAAAAGAGATTTGATCAGTGGAGAACCAATCAATAATAGGAGTGCAAAATCCAAACATTATGAAAGTGTAACAATTTATGTATTTGGGGAACAGGATGAAGAAGCATATTGTGTTACAAGCTTCTTTTCAAAATCCTTGTTCTTCAGTGTTGCATATTCAGTAAAGTAAATTTTTGAATGTAGATAATTATAAGTCTGAGACAATATTAGCAAGCAGTCACAGTGAAGCAGCAATTATAAGCCATCTTCTCATAGACACCTCTACCTGTGGAAAAAGACACAGAATATCTTGTGGCCTCATTTTCTAAGCCTATGTGGATGATGTATATTGTAGATATATGATACATGGTTTCTTTAAAATAGCCATCAGTTGGGTATTTTTTCCTTCCATATTCTTTATACATCCGAAGAATTAAATATTTGTATTCTTGTCTAGAAGCTACACCAATACAAACATTTAGGAAAATTCTAGTCTTTCTTCACTTTGAAAAACTGTAGTAGTGGCAAACTATCAAGTATTTTCTGAGATTATTTTAGCTAGTGTAGTCAAAAGTAACCATGAACTCAGATTATTTTAGATTCATTATACATGAACTTAGTTTGGATGGAATTTTATTCCATGATAAGATGTAGGCAAACTCTAAACTTGCTTGAGAAAAGTATATTAAATATCAGGTAATAAAATACATATATGGTAGGCTTTCACAAAAGAGATGTGACATGTCAGGAATTCTGTATTGTATGCACATGATGTCTTAATATTTGGAAGGAATTAAAATAGAACATAATTAAATTGATAACTGTGAGCAAAAAAGATCTGTACACTGCAGAAGTCACCATGTGATTTTCTTTTAAAAAACTAACCACATCTAATAAAACAGTTTTTAAAATCACTCAAAAAGAGATTTGTATATTTTCTGTGAAATTAGATAAAATATTGAAGATAAGATTGGTATTATTTATTGTGGTAAATCCTCTAGTGTATAGAAAGGTAGTTATATTCAAAAATGACAATGTTATCCTAATATAAAATACAGTTTTCCAGAAAATTAGGCACTTGGTAAGAGAGAAAGAATAATATAAAGCCTAGATTCTTTCTTCCATCTTATAGTTAGTCAGAATTTTTCATCTAAGGTAACAGGAAACCATTCATATCTCTTATCTGAAAAATTTTGTCATATGGTAAGGTAATATTTATTTTCAAAATAATCTGTCTTTGTTAAGAGTTTCCACTGTTGTGAGCCGCCACCCAATGCAACTCTTGTGAAGACAAACATTTAATTGGAGCTAGATTACAGTTTCAGACTGTCAGTCCATTATCATCATGGTAGGAATTTGCACTCAGACTTAATGCTGGAGGAAGCTTGCTCTGAAGGGAGCCCAGAGGTACTCTTTCTACAGTGTATAGATCTTGAGCACTAGTAGACCTCATATCCTACTTACACAGTGACTTACTTCCTCCCAAACCTCACGCCTAATAAGGCCACACATCCTAATAGTGTCACCCCATGCCCTAAGCATATTCAAACTTCACATAAACTGAATAGGTTTCCCCTCCCTCTATTCTTCCCAATTTCTTCTCTTTCATCTGGATCCACTTCCATTCTGGTTTTCATTAGAAAAGAATAGGCTTCTAAAAGATAGCAACCAAACATAACACACACTTACACACAAACAAATACACACTATTCCCATAAAAGTACCAAACTGGATGCTATAGTATATATGAAGACATAGTAAAGATCAGGAAAGGCCCTGTGGTTGTTGCTTTAGGTTCTGAATTCATATGAACTTTACTCTGTTGTTTTACAGGGAACTGTTCTCATGCCTATCTATTATGCCTCCCCAACTCCTGTTTCCTCGACAGCAGGGTTCCTGTGCATGGAGCAGAGAGATTTGATAGAGAAATCACATTTAGAGCTGGGTATTCTCAGGTCTCTCTCTTCGCGCAACGTCTGGCTGTGGGTCTCTGTATTTGTTTTCATTTGCTGAAGAAAAAAGTCTCTCTGATGATGAATGAATATTCACAAATATATGAGTTAAGCAGAATATTTTGGGGGTAGTCATTTACTTGTTATGTTTAAAAAATAGGAGTATTTGTCTTTATTTTAAGTTTCTGGTCTATTTAGTCTCTGGTTACTGGTTAACCAATCAGTATGAGGTATGAGTTCCATCTCTTGGAATGGACCTTAAGTCAAACCAGACTTCAACTGGTTACTCCCACAAGGTTTATGGCACCATTGCTCCAGCATGTTTTGCAGGCAGGACATATTGTAGGTAAAAGTGTTTGTGTTTGGGTTGGTATGTTTCCCTTTTGGAAAATGGTAGGCTACCTTCCTGCACCAATGACACTAGAATTGAGAAGTGAAGATTCTATATAGGCACCAGCATTATCTCTTCTTGTTTGATGAGCTTGTGGATCTTGTCTTCAGCAATGGGGCTTTGCTTTCAGTTTGTGACAAGCAAGCTACTGTCTTTGTAACATGCCTGGGGGTGTTTAGGGATTTACTTGTGACCTTTTCAGCCAGGAACTCAACTCAATATAACCCAGTCTAGGTACTAGAAGCTTTGTTTGCTGAAAGATTATAAGCTGGGTTATATCTCCCTCATTATTTGTGGACATCATTAAAACATCACCATCATGTATTGTAGCAAGACTCCAAGTACACTAGATTTTCATACCACTCCTCAGATGCCCTTCAATTCTTAATCTCTCCCTGATTACCTCTGTCAATCCCATCTCTCCCTGTTTCTGTCCCTCTTAAAGCCCTGGCTCCAATCCATCTATTATATCTTCTTTCCCAGAGTTATGGATGTTTCCAGCATAGTTACTTCCTCTAATTCTAACATTTATGGAGAGTATATGGTATTTTGAATATTATAGCTTGGTTATCATTTATTTAATAGGTAATATCCGGATGTCTTAGTGTTCTATTTCTGTGAATTGATACCATGACCATGACAACACTTATAAAGGAAAATATTTAATGGGAGCTTTCTTACAGTTTCAGAAGTTTAGCCTGTTGTATTCCTGGTGAGATGCCTGGTGACATGCAGGCAGACATGGTGCTGGAGAAGCAGCTTGAGATTTCTGCATCCAAATCCTCAGGCAACAGGAAGCAAGATACTGGGTCTTGATTGAGCATTTGAAACACCAAAGCCCACTCACTTCTACACACTTCTAACAAGACCTTAACTGTTCCAAAAAGACCATACTTTCTAGTCCTTGTCAAAAAGGCCCCTCTCTAATTGGCAAGGATTCAAATATATGAGCATGGTAGTAGTGGGTGAATCCTATTCAATCAGCTACAGCAGAAACACATAACATTTTTATTTTTCTGGGACTCTGGGTTACCCCACTCAGGGTAATCTTTTCCACTTCTATCCATTTGCCTGTAAATTTCATGATGTCATTTTTTAAACAGCTGAGGAGTATTTACAATGCTCCTTATTGTAAATATACCATTTTTTCTTATTCATAATTTTCTATAGGGACATCTAGGTTGTATCCAAATTCTAGATATTATAAATAGAGAAGCAATGAACATGGTTGAGTAAGTGTCTCTGTGGTAGGATGAAATAATATTTGGGTATACAATAAAGGGTTGTTCAGCTGGAACTTAAGGTAGATATATTCCCATTTTTCTCAGGAACCACATACTGATTCTGCTAATCAGTATAGAAGTTTGCACTCTACACAGCAATGACAGAGTGTTCCCCTTATTTTACATGCTCACCATCATAAACTCTTACTTGTAATATTGATCTTAGTCATTCTTATAAATGTAAGGTAGAATCTCAAAATACTTTTGATTTGCATTTCCCTGATGCCTTAGAATGTTGAACATTTTCTTAAGTATTTTTTAATGCATTTGACTTTGTTTTTCTCCAGATGACCCCTCCTCAGTTTCTATCCAACACTTTGTCTCCATATTTGCTCCCTTGAGTATTTTGCTACTCCTTTTAAGAAGGACCAAAGCACACACTTTGGTCTTCCTTCTTCATGAGCTTCATGTGGTCTGTGAGTTTCTGGGCTAATATCCAATTATCAGTTAGTGAATACCATATATGTTCTTTTGTGGTTGGGTTACCTCACTCTAGTCCTGCTCAATGGGTGTGTTCCAAGTGTATCCCTGCTGGTGTTGTAAGCTGGGATAATGGGATGAGTTGGAGAAAGTAAAATTGAGAGAGAAGATGCTTGTGATCTGTTGGAAAAGGGGTCAAAAAGGAAAGAGAAATAAAATTGGATTTTTTTTTGCTACAGAGATGATGAGGCTGGGGTTAAGGGGTTGAATCTGGAGGAATAGAAGGGGAGTTATGGATCTAAAATCAGGCTACTTGCTAGCTTGGCAGGATTAGACCTTGGGTGAACATGGAGTGACTCCTGGGGATGAGGGCTAGGAGAAAAACAATGAATGAGGAAGTGATGTTAGAAGATCAGTGGAAGTCAAAGGAGATAGATATAGGGGACAGAGAAGAATACAATAGATACTCTGCTGCAGTGCTAGGGATGAAACTGGGGTATTGGATCTGGGGAAACAAAATAAGAAAAGAATATCTGTAGGTAGCCTAACTGCTTTTCTGGCAGGTGACCACTATGCTATTTTTAATAGTAACTCACATTTATAGAGAAAGGCGTTCTGGAGCATTTTAAATGTGTGACCTTTAGTAAACATGTTCCACCAAATCGAATTTCTACAAGTTAATTTTAAGCTGCTTAATATAGTGCATGTTGTTGAGGAGAGGAAAAGGGCTTGTCAGGTGACAGGAAAAGTGTAGAGGGCAATGAGTAAATCAATCACCATGATGAAATGTCAAAGAACATGAGGGCCAATCAGTGCCTCTAGGCTTTCTGTGAATGCGGGTTCTACTTTTTGTATTCATTAAAAGTGAATTGATCATCAATGGGGAGTGGAGTTTATTATTCTCCACCAAACTAGACAACAAAAGCAATTGATTTGTAGTACCAACAATTTATTTTCAATCTACAAGAATATTTTGTAAGATTGTTTTGAAGGAAATAGCTTCATTTAATTATAAGTACATGATTTTTCCAATTTTATACTTACATTTCTGTGCTACTTATCTGAAAAATGAAAGTTATTCAGTGCTGAGGTATACAGTATTGTAAATATACCTTTACTGATATTGGAAGAGGTGATACCACACATTTTTTGTTTCATTCAAATATCAAAATGCATTTCCTATCCTACATTTTTCTTGTATGCATATTTATATTGACCTAAACTGAATGTTGGCAAAATAGTGAAGAGAAGACAGTAGGAAACAGAAACCAATGTTTACTTTTCAAATACCAAATATTACACAAATAAAAGAACATTACTATTTGATAATTTTATATATATAATTAATATCTATAAATATATATAATATCTATAAATAATTACCCTAATATCAGGTACTAATAATACAAAGAAGAAAAATATTATCGGTTAACTTAAAAATAACTTCAGCCACTAGGAACAAAAAAATATGGAATTATTGTTTAAAAAATTTTCTTATTTATTTATTTATTTGCTTGCTTACTTGTCTCTTGTTTGTATGTGTGTATGCCTATATGCCACCTATATGCTACAGCATTCAGAGGACACAAGGGCTGTCAAGTTTTCTGGGTCTAGAACTAAGAGATGATTGTGTCCTACCAAACCCTGATCTGCTGCAAGAGCAGTAAATGGTGTTAACACTGAAACAACTGCCCAGCCCTTATGTGGAATGGCATACTGAGAAAAACCACAATTGTACCCTTGATACGTTTACTTTTTTGTGTCCCCAGTTAATCACTTCCTTGTTCCCATGTTATCATTCTGAAATATTAAACAGACTTCTGAACCTGTTTCATATGTTTGATGAACAATCTTGTGTAGCATTGTAGGAAATCTCCCTGAAAACTGAGATTATATCTCAGACAGGGAGAGACTCCGTTTTCAAACAAATAATTTTATACACCTATGTTGGATTTATCTGGATGTTGTCTTTATTGTAATTGCCAAAGAAAACTGTGCATAAGCTGTAGTCTCCTACAAGGAGCTTCGTAGGTATCCATCATGCACAACACTTTGGATCACTAATGATAAATTCCATTAACTATTTTTAATGAAGGAAATATGTGAAAAGCACACTGTCTTCTATCAGCAAAAAATAAATTTGAAAAAAGGCTACCATATATCTGAGCCTCAATATTTTGACAGATAATTTCTAGATCTTTATAATTACATTGGCATAGTCAATGGGTGAACTTGTTAGGTCAAACTATGTCAACAGCAGAGCCAGGAAATAATTAAAATCATACTGCCTTTAAAGTCAACATTTTATGAAGTTAAAATAGCTGATTTTCCCAACTATATACATGATAGAAATTAATCATTGTTAATTCTAAGTAGTTGAGATGACTAGGGAGAATTATAAAAGTTTACTGAGGAAAAACCCTGTATTCAGACATAAATTTTAAAGTCATTTTTGATAACCGCTTTTTAATGGCTGGTTTTAAACATAGATTCAAAGCCAGGAATGAAACTTTAGGTAGAAAAGTGTCATGTTTTCATGGTGCTTTTACTTTAAGAACAGTTTTATTTACTGTTGGCAAGTTCTGATTTTATATTTCTTCTTGATTTTCTGTCTCCATAGCCTACAACTTCACATTTCACAATTAAAGCATCTGCATATGAAACTCACCATAATTTGCTTTTCTAATGTAACTTCATGTGTATAACTCATTTTCTGGCTTAATGACAGGTCTGTAAATGTATCACAAACACTTTTTTTTGCAATCTATTATGTACTTTTTTAGTTTAAGATCGGCAGACTATGGACAACTAAGGTTTAAACAAAAATAATAATGCACATGCTAATGTGAACAGGGGTTGTTTGGGGGAGCCCATGTTTCATAATCCCTATACAAAGAACTGTAGGCACTACTTACATATTCAGAACTATTATCTATATACATGTATGCATGTATGCCATATAAAAAAGATGCCCCAAACTTGATAGGGAGCAAAGTGTGTTATTATAATCTCAAAAAATAAAATTAAAACAGAAAAAAAAAAAACAGAAGGAAAGGACTAGATCGATAGATCAACAGTTAAAAGTACTTGCTACTCTTGCAGAGGACCTGATCTTAGGCACATATTTTTTCAAAACCTACTCCAACTAGGGTTCTTAAACACTTCAACCTTCCTTCTATCCCACAGACCAGAGATAGTAGAGGAAAAAGGTTAATTAGAAAAAAGGGATTGTGGACCACTCTTGGGAATATACTCAAAAGATGCCCCACCGTGCTGCAGGGACAAGAGTTCATCTACATTCATAGAGGCCTTGTTTGTGAAAGCCAGAAGCTAGAAACCACACAGATGTCCCACGACAGAAGAATGGATACAGAAAATGTGGGTCATTTACACAATGGAATATTACTCAGCTATTAAGAACAAGGACATTTTGAGTTTTGCAAGCAAATAGATGGAACTAGAAAATATTATCCTGAGTGAGGTAACTCAGATCCAAAAGTACATGCATAGTATGTACTCACTAATAAGTCGATATTAGCAGCCCCCCCAAAAAAAAAGTACAGAATAGCTAAATTATAGTCCATAGAACTCAAAAAGGTCAACCAGATGAAGGAATCAAGTGAGGATGCCTCATTACAAGGGGTCGGGAAGGAGGGAGGGACCTGTGAGGTTAAAGGGTCAGAAGGGATAAGAGGGGAACATGATCTGGTATTGGGTGAGGGAAAAGGACTGAAGCCTTGAGGACCAGCAGAAAGAATGGAAACAGGCAACTTTGGGAAGTATGAGGTTGAGGGGACCCTCTAGAATGCACCAGCAACCTGGGAGGTGAGAGACTTTAAGGATTCAAAGGGAAGGACCTTAGATGAAATGCCCAGCAGTAGGGAGAGGGAACTTATAGAGCCACCTCCAGCAGGAAGACAGGGCATCAAATGAGGGAAGGGGTTGTCATCCCACAGTCAAAACTCTGACCCATAATTGTTTCTGTCTGAAAGAACTAAAGAGATAGAAATGGAGAGGAGTCTGAGGAAAAGAAAGCCCGGTGACAGGCCTAAAGTGGGATCCAGCTCAAGGGGAGATCCCAAGGCCTGACATTGTTACTGAGGCTATTATGTGCTCACAAAGGAACATATCATGACTACCCTCCAAAGACCCAACAAGCCTCTGAAAGAGTCAGATGCAGGTATTTGCACCCAACCAATGGACAGAAGCTGCTGACCCCTGTGTTTGAATTAGAGAAAAGTTGTAAAAAGCTGAGGAGGAGGATGACCTTGTAGGAGGACCAGCAGTTTAAATTAACCTGGACCCCTGAGATCTCTCAAACACTGGACCACCAACCAGGCAGCATATACCAACTAATATGAGGCCCCCAAAACATATAGAACAGAGGACTACTGGGTTTGGGTTCAGTCAAAGAAGATGCACCTAATCCTCAAGGGATTGGAGGCCCCAGGAGTTGAGAGATCTGGTTGGATGAGGGTTGGGGGATGGGCCACCTTGTGGAGATGAGGAAGTATGGGATGTGAAACAGTTGGAGTGTGGACCGGGGATTAGGGAATAAAATCTGGAGTGTAAAAAATTAAAAGAAGAATTAAAAGAAGAAAAAGAAGTAGTAGATTTTTGTGGAGATTCCAATATTATCAGGATATCAGAAGTCCAGTCCTATAGAAAACACCAATCATGAATCAGTATCAGTTGCTCAATTCAACAGAAACCTCAAAGCTTGAGTCAGCAGAACTGGAATGTGGAATTCGTCAGCGGTGGGAAGAAATCAATCACAATACCAGGAGAAGTTCTTTGGTGCATTTCTCTCTATGATGTGATGACAAGCTAAGATCAGCAAAGCGTCCCAAAGTGAAGCAATGCAAGTGTCCTGCCACTGTCCGTGAGGTTATATTACATACTTTCTAAACTTCATATGCTTTCTCCAGCATCCACTCCACCAAACCATCATATGTTCACTCCATGGCTACTTCAGTAAACATCCCACACATGACAGTTCCCAGAAGAATATCATGGGACACAACTGAGTTTCCAAAATAACCAAAAATTTCCACTTCATCTGACTGTTGTTCAGTTCCTACCATTTACATGGTAGCTAACAAGAACATGTAATATCAGTTACAGTGAGTCTGACACCCTTTTTTGACCTCTATAGGTATCAGACATAAGCAGGGTATGTATATACATATATGTATATAAAAAACATACATTAAAGAAATAAACTTATAAAAGTATAAATTAAATAAAATATGTAGACGTCAGTAAAAACATGTCGTTAGCTCATTTAAAGAGTGCATTATCTAAAACTGCATACCTACACACACAGAAAGGAGAGAGAGAGAGAGAAACAGAGAGAGACGAGAGAGAGAGAGAGGAGAGGAGAGAGAGAGAGAGAGAGAGAGAGAAACAGAGACAGAGAGAGAAACAGAGACAGGGAGAGATAGAAAGAGAGAAAGAAGGGAGAGAGAGAGTCACAGACATACATACACATATTTAGATAAAATGAAAAATAAGTTTTAAAGCAATGAAGCTACTTAGTCTCTATGGATACACTGAAACAGTTTGGTTTGTAGTAGCCTCACTTGTTACTTGATGGATGGATTTCAAAGCAGTTTTCTGCACATCTGACTTATATAATGCATCATTCATTTCAGTTTTAGAATTCACTTATTCCTGAACTGTGGTCTTTGAAGACATGACACACTCAAATCAGAGTAACTTGACTCACTTTTAAATGAGTTTAAAATTTACAAGTTTTAAATGTAAAGAATGAATAAAAACACAATTTACTGATAAATTAAGATAAGCAACTGCTTTTCTGAAATGATTATTTCAAGTTTAAAATTTTAATAATGAGCAATAGGAGGAGTTACTGGGTCAATAGCTGACACTATGTTGTCAATAACTGTGTGACCATAATAGTGTCAGAGCTAGAAATGACCATTCTAAACACAGCCAAAGGATTAAACATTTAAGAAATTATAAATTATTGAAAAAAGGACTCAAGACTACATTGGTTAAGAATGCATGCTAAGCAAGCCATACAGAGCTCTGTCACACAAAAGAACCTCAAAGCCAAAAGTGAACTATTCATAAAAGTGGAACAAAAGAGTCAGTTGAATTTCAGACCATTGAGTGTCTTCTCTCAACACATATGTTTTCATGACTCATGTTATGAGTTTCAATTCCTCATGTTAGGAGTTGAACAATTGCTACAAGGGTGTATTAGAAAGGATTTCAACCATGACATCATGTCTCATAAAATGGATATGATATTGCATTTCTATGGATGGCTCTTTACTTTTATAAACTTTCCATTAATTAATTCACATTTTGATTTCAAAAACTATTACCAGAAGTGACTATGGGTGCTGAGGCCCAACTGATACATCAGAAATTCAATCCTATTATTAAGCTTCAAGAAGAGTGGCAAAAAGGATGATGGAAAGATTTAAGAGAGAAAGTCCCAGGATGCCTGCTCCTAGTCTCTAGATACAACAGAAATATTGCATCTTTGAATTTCAGTAGTAATCCCTGATAGCAATTGGATAATGGCTCTAACAGATGAAGGAAAAATTCAACGAGGTTCCTCCACAACATGAAGATATCCAATCCCAAGTGACATCCTGAACCTGTGTACAAATGAACAATGTGAGAAGGACTCAGTAGGTTAGATATATAAGTACTGGTATGTACATACACATAACAATAATAGTTAAATAAGGGACAATGAATTTGCAAAGGGAAGACATGGAAGAAGTTGAATGGCAAGTAATGATACAGTTACAATTCTCATGTAATAGCAAAAAAATAAAATTATGGGGCTGATTGTTTGGCATTGTACAAACAATTGGTGTGTTCTTTGCAGAGAAAGGCCACTCCCAAGTTTTCTAAGCTAGTTATAGTTTTGGAGTTGGATTGAGGCCTCACATGCTGTTTGCGGCTCTGAAAACCAAGTGAAGAAATTATATTTGGGAACATGTACGTACACACCTATTCATTCAATATCAGTGTAAAAAGGCCATGGATTTGTGGAGAGAATTGAAGGGTTTGTGGGAGGAAGGGGAAGGGAAAAATATTAATTTATAATCTTAGAAACAAATTAATAAAATATATAAGACAGCTAACAAAATATTAGTATTATAAAATTTGAAAGACAGTGACAATGAGTCTATTCCAAATAATGCATGGATTTAAGTTTGTAGTTTTGTGACAATAAAGATAGAATCCATTAGAACAAGAGTTCAATAACTCTTTCTTTTTTCCTGTTGTAGTTAATCTTTTAAATTATGCTGCTCTTAGAATTTTTCTCTTAAATTCTATTTTTTTCATGAGCATGTTTTTCAATAAGTTCTTAAAAAATCTTTTTATAACAAGGCTATAAATTTCAAGAAGGTAACTTCAATTTCTCCCTGTAACATATGGCAAGCCTGCTTGGAACCAAGCAAAGATCTAATAACATACTAATTATTGGGGTCAGTCTGTGTATCAATAGTATTATCTGTGAGGATATTATTATTAACTGAGAAGGGAAGGAGAGGCAGACAGAAAGATAATGGGAGAGTTGGGAAGTAAAGAGGTAGAAGAGGAGAGAAAAGATGAAAAGGAGACAGGAGGCTAAAATTCAGCATTTCATGAGCACCAGGTCAATGCATTACCACAGTGCCTAGGCCTCCATGAGGGAACAGCTTCAGCCTATGTGTCAAATCATAAGAACTGAATGAAAATTTTATAAAACAAGCACAGGTGGAAGAGTAATAAAACTGATGTTGCACCATTATAATAATTCTTTCAGAGGCATTGATTTTGTGTAATCCCCTTTGAATAAGAAGGCATAACTTTTAGAACACTGTCATGACTTTGGGAAAGTTAGATGTTTTTATCCTTCAGAATATCCAAGGATCAGTACATCACCAAGCACAGATGGTATATTATACTCTGCTATAAGTATCTGTCTCAGATATTCATATCTTTATTCTTATTAAATCTTAGTAAAATAATAAGGAGGAATGGCATTCTTAAATTAAAATGGTAAGCCTTAATATCATGGTTAAATTGAGTAGCATGAGTTTCTATGCAGATGTGAATAACATTCAATTATTCTATCAAATCATGTAACTAAAATACTTTGCTAGAATTAATCCTGTTTTCAGAAGTTATAAGTTCTTGTAGTTATAAAGATAAAATTTTGGAGAAAAATGAGATTCTTAATTTTAAAACAGAAATGCTAATTTATGAAGTGCATCATGTTCTAGGAATTTTACATATTTTTCTTTTTTATAGAAAATTCATTAAAGTGTAAGACTTAAAATCCAGGTTAAGATCATCACTCACCTATAGTCATAAAAAATGAAAAAAAAAAACATGTTAATAATCCAATCTCTAATCTTTCAATTTCTAACCCTGGGATCTTTACATTATGCTGTCAATATCCAGTATCTCAAGGATCTGATGGAAAATTCAAGGAGAGAGAGAGCGAGAGCAAGAACGAGAGCGAGAGAGAGAGAGAAAGAGAGAGAGAGAGAGAGAGAGAGAGAGAGGAGAGAGAGAGAGAGAGAGCTTTTGTAAGATGTCAGGGAAAAATCTAGATCAAGATATTATGAAAAAGAAAGATTTATTCTATAAACTCTGAAATGGATTCTCAAAAACCACGATTATCCCATACTCCAGCCATCAATATATGTTTTTCTAGTAGAGAGTTTTAGAGACCAGCCTAGTGAAGAAATTATAGTGTTGATTTAGTACTTTCTTTTAAAACAAAGAAAGTGTTCTTTAGTGTTCATTCATAATTTATTTTCTAAACCTATATACATTTATTTCTATGTTTAAAGTTCAAAGCATACTTGCATATGTAGAGAAAAGCCAGAGTGATGTATTTTGGTATAGTTCAGCTATTCTGTCTCCTGTAAACATTTTATAACCCTACCATATTCCCATGACACCTAAAGAAAGCAAATTGTTGACATCCTGCCTGATCTTCAGAATGTAGGAAAATTTCTTGAGAAGAGTCAGTTATATTTTGAAGTTTGAAAGATTAAATCAGATGATAATTTAAAAACTGCATAGAGTAATTACAAGTGAGCTAGTTATGTACTATAGACGTAAATACGTGCTTCAATAAGGAACATTTAGTTTTGCATCATCAATCACATATATTATTATTACACGCATTACTGTATACTTTAACATGTTATTCTGTGTGAAGCTATAGGGTTAGTTTTATTGCAGTAAAAAAATATAAAAACATATCTAATGAATGGTTTAGAGTGTAGAAATCTACATAAGTAGGGATATCAAAAAGAAAATAGGATCAATGCTGGATATATATTTTTGTTTTATGATTTGATAGAGTACTTGAAAGTCATTACTTGTTTTTAGACATGAAGACTTTCTTAGTATTTGGTGTGTGATGTTTTCATTATGTAAATCTATAAACTAAGTCTTAAGGAAAAAGGAAACAATGTGTGAAAGCATTTGTTGTTTGTGTATACACTGCACTGTATTTGTAAATCAGAAAAAATAGTCGCTTTTTCCTTTAATAAAAGTCTTAAGTCAGTGATGTTGACCATACAAAGAAGGGCTAAGTGCATGCTGCAGTTAATATTTTCATATATATCAGAGATGCACTGGTGGAATCTGGGCAAATGTATACTATATTAATGATTAGTACTAATATTTTCATTTTGATGTCATTGAATACATTGACTTTTCAATAGAAATATTATTCATTTAGTTCATTCGTACCAATCTTTTACCAAAAATAAGGAAAGGATTTATATCGTCTGTGCTTAAGTGATGAATATCTTTTATGAATATATATTAATTGTAGATAGTTGTTGCATAGTGACTTTTTTCCAAATCAAAACATTTTCTCTTTTAAGGAAAAGGGGTTAAGCAAAATTCAGGGAGGAAGCAAAACTCAGAATCATGGAGCAAACCCTTTAATGTAAAAATTATGAAGGTCTCTTATGGAGGTTATGTAAAAAGTAAAAATTACTCAGGGGAGAGAAAATTCAGGTTGGCCAGACTGTCTGAAATTTTACAAGGCTCCTGTGACTTGGATTTTGTGAGTTGGTACTCATGTTGGGATATGTGTCTTCATGATACAACTGACTTTGAGTCACTCATCCTGTTGGTGGTAAATATTATTCCATTAAACTAGACATATACACAACACACACACACACATGTATATGTTTTTGTGCATATGTATATCCATGTGTATGTGTATGCATATGCATATGCCTATGATGTATATGTATGTGTATGTGCAGTTTTATGTATATGTTGTGTGTGTGTGTGTGTGTGTGTGTGTGTGTGTGTGTGTGTGTGTGTATGCGTCTCTGGGGCCTGCATGATGTTAATAGAATTCATTTATATCATCACAGAAAATACTTACTTATCTAGAACAAAGAAGTAATTTCAGGCAGGAATCTAAATATTAGGCTAGAACAAGGAAATAGGCTTCAGACATGAAAATGACTCTGGGCTAGGACAGGGAAGCTGGCTTAGAAATTTTGGTCATCCTGATAAGCTCTTAGAAACAGTGATCATGGGAGTGTTCACAGAATTTTGTTTATTGCCTTCCTTGTTCTTTGACTATTTGTGTTTATTGTCTTGCTTGTTTCTTGACTATTTGCATCTATTGTATTGCTAGTTCCTCAACCTAGAACTGACCTTAATACTTGTGTGTAATTAAAATGGTATAAAAGCATAAAGGAGGAGGGGGAATGAGATAGGGGGTTCTATGGAGGGGAAATGGAGAAATGGGATGACATCTGAAAAGTAAATTAATAAAATATCCAATTTAAAAAAAACTTACTTACCTAGGACAGAAGATAGATTTTATCCATTATTATATATATATATATATATAGTTTGTTTTTAGTACTAGATATATCTTTGGGTGTCAGACATTAAACAAATGTGCTGCCACAAAAACTATATCTGTGTCTCCTATAGCAATCATTGTATAGCTTTCTTTAGCTCCTTCAATTTTATTGTTAAGTACTTGTGTGACCTAAAAAATATGTACATATGTATTTTATTAACATGTACATTTTGTAGATGTTTAGGGAAAACTCAGAAAAATGAAAACCAAAATGAATACATATCACATGTCAAAAAAACATGTCATATGACTAATAAGATTGTACTATTCGCAATCTGTATTCTTTATACTACTGTGTAGCAAGATGTTTTGTTTATGTAGAATTATATATATGCACACATATATTCATAGGCATATATATTTACATAGGAATGCATATATAAATACAGAAAGAGTGAATAGATTAGGTGCACACATTATGAACATTGGGTAGAATTAAAACATAGCCCAGAGGATTCAGTCTTGATATAAAGTGAAACCAATTGATGTGATTTCTTCCCAACTAGGTGACTTTGTGTAGGTAAAAGTACAAGTCAAGAATATAATGATTTATCTAGCTTGACATTTGATCAAATTCATTTCCCTGCGAGGATGTAACAATACAAGGCTGCTATGAAACTGATTTAATCCAAAAAATGTGCCATTTGTTTTGGATTAGAACCATAATAAAGGAGAAACTGAAGATAACCAGAAAATAAAGTATGGTGACCACTCAGAAAAACTAATAGATTTATAATCAACCAAAGCAGGCAGGGGAATACAATAAATAAATAAATAAAAGTACCCAAGACTTTTAAGCATGACCATAGCATTTATTTTAAAGGCATACACATGTAGGAAGACTCCCTAGTTTCTGACCTCAATTTCATCATTATCCAGGCCTGTAACCTTGAACAAGTGATTTAATTAATAAGTTTCTTATCTTAGTACAGATTTTCTTGTTATAAATATATGAACTAATAAAAATAGCTCCCTCAGAGTTGTTTTAGGAGCATAACTTAGGTTATTTGTTAATGTTTGAAATGAAAACCTGGCATGTATGAGATTGACAACAATGATTCAAAAGCCAAAGGATGTTTATATCTCTGACCTTACTTGAAATGCCTGCTATGTCTGAGCTTTGATGTTATCTACAGCTACAATATTATAATTTGGTATTTCAATATTCCCAGTGGAAATTCACATTTAAAATATTTTCTTGTTTAAAACCCAAAGATTTATGGATAATTAATGATACTTTAAAACAACCCTCTGATTCTGAGATCCATTTAGCTTCTGGGAAACAATGAAATGACTTCAAAGGCATAAAATAAATTCATGAGGCGACTCCCTACCAGAAGAATTTAAGTGGATGAAAAGTTAAGGAGGAAAAAGAAATCTTGCATTGAGGGAATCATGCCCAAAAAGGCAGTTCAAATTACTTATGTTCATGTCATTACCCTCATTTAAAGTTCCAGAGAGGTTACAGTCATGAAATCTCTGAAATTCAATAGTAAGATAAATAGATGTTGTGCTCATGCTTAAAAGCCTTCGATATTTGAATTATAGGGGATTAATGTAATGCTAATTTTATTAAAGGAGGAAGGAGTAGAATGAAACTATTAAGAATTTGTTGAAGGCATGCTGTGTAAGTGGGAAATAAATGAACAGATGGAAGTTTTTCAATAAAGGAGGGAATAATAGCTGTCCATTTTAGCACTAGAATTTGTCTGATTATAAGCTAACAAACCATATCAAAGTAACACCATGCTTGAATAAAGATAACAATGTCAAATTAAACTCTACACAGAGACTAGAGAAGGTCTGAAGTACTCCTTCTGAAAGTCTCTATTTATTGATTGTATGTTCTAATTCCTGGTGCACAACTCGTTCTAACTTCATTATTCATCCACTAGTTTGCTATGCAATTCAGTGGCTATTCAAATTTCCTGGTACAAAGAAACTTCAGAAAGTTTGAATTTTCCAGAGTGATTATCTCAATTAAGTGCTGTTGATGTAATTTACTTTTATATAAATATCAGGAAATAAAACCACATATATGCAGTGAGACACTACCCTTAAAGTTTATATCTTTATAGTAAGTTAGGTTAGTTTTAATCTCTCATCCAGGCAGAACAAGAAACACAATAAAAGGACAGATCGATTCATAGGAAAGATTTGATGATCCAGAATAAATCTACCTGGTTGTAAAACCCAATTTTCCTGCATTTCAAGTCTCTGAATCATTTATATGTATCCCTTTTACAAATGAAAGAGGGAAAAAAATATAAGTGAGCATTTAGTAACCCTGGAAATAGGCATGCTGTCTTTTTGTGGCAAAATCATTATGACACTAATAGATTGACTACTGTCAATGTTTTCTTTTTTGTTGTTATTGTTGTATTTTTATAATCCAAAGGGTATTACTATTTCTTTAATTACCACTGTTATTGAAATTATTGTTGTAAGTTCTTATGTAGACCATGTTAACCTTGAACTTTCCACATAACCAAAGACCATCTTGGTATCCTAAATTCTGCATTCTGTTTCTCAAGTGTGGAAATTACAGGTAAGCATCCTCATGTCTAATTCATTCGCCTTTATCTTTATGATTTTCCTTAAAATATCAGAAATGTAGTATAAACTCATAAAAACATCAAAAATCAACAATTCTAAAATTTTTTCTTTAAATTTTAGTTCTTGTAACAATTTTGATTTATTAAAATAAAATTTATACTGCAAAGATTGTGTCATACCCGTACCTAGTCTGATTTTTTTTTTTTAGCACTTTCATCATGTTACTTTATTGATTCTCAAATTATTGTTCTGTACAGAGTGTATTTTGTTAATCATTGAAAGTAAGTTGTCTATGTTACAGATTTTTACTAACAAACATCCCACAACATATATTTCTTACAAAAAACATTCTTGTCATGGTTCAGAGGGGTACGCTTCAGATAAAAACTTGATATTTTAATTATTTTGGCATCCTTATTTTACTATTTTTCCAGTGGTCTGTACTTATGTTTTGTTTTCATGTGTAGAATTATAACAAAAAGTAAATATCTATTTGCTCATGCCAATATAAAATATAGATTTTAGTCCAAAAAGAGCAAGAAATCAGTCATTCAATGAAGAATGTGAATAGCCAGGTCCTTACTATCCAAATTTGTGTGAACTTACTTACGATGGTCAACTGTATTAGATGTTAAGAAGAAGGTATAAATCAATCTACCTACCAGATACACTAGAGGACAACAGAGACTTGAGCTCTCACAGTGAAAGAGATTCCTTGTACATGTCTCAGATTTTAATCAGTCATAATTTTAGACTTGATGAAAGTGACAAACCCTCCAGTAACTTTAACAGTACAGTCCATCTTTGAAGTTTCACCTCATGACCACAATGGTATCTAAGGCACAAAGTTTGGTTGTAAATGACAATCCGAGGAATAAAGCTTTTTTTGAAAAAATTCTGGCTACTTCTGCACCATTCTATCTCGCCACAATGATGAAATATTTGTTTCCCAGTATGTCTTCAGTATCTCCAACTCCAGTGCATCATCTTCAAGGATTTCAGTTCACAACAGTCTGGAATATTAAGACACTTTTTGTTCTTATTGCTATGTTTCTTATATCTATTTTATGTGAAAACTATATTGGATTAAATATGTAAATTCCAAGATAAAATATGGCACCAGTGGATTTTATTTCTCAATGTGTGTAAAGGGAATACAATGAAAATGTATCTCATATGGATAATTTCAATTTTAGTCATCTTTTAAGAACTTGCATAATTCACCACTGTCATCATTTTTCTTTATTGTAATAATATTCCACAGACAATCAAGAGTGGTTGGTTGCCCCTTGTTTTTAATTCGCTGCAGTGAAGTGGCTAAGGGTATATATTGCTTGGCCAAGTTGACTAATGTTTCAGAGAAACTCTAAAGATCCCACTCCTTATAGAGAAGAATGGAAATCTATATCTGAGGGCATTGTTTTCCCGTAGGAGAAAACCTGGAGTTAAACAACAGTAGCAAGTAACAACATTATTTTATTAGCAGTATGTTTATTATGTAATTAAAGCTTTGGTCATAAGGGCATAACTCTCCAAGGATAGCAATTATTGGCTACTGGGTGGTGTATCCATGAGTAAGATCCCATGTTACTGGAAATAACCTAGTCAAATTTACTCTTTCATAAAATAATTAAGTAAATACTCACAATGGTTAAAGGACTCATTGGAAGAGAAAAAAAACAGTGCTGATTAAGGGTCAAGAAAGGATTATGGAGTAACTGTGATCCACATATGTTGTGTACATATACAAAATGTTACAGTAAAGCAGATTATTGTATATAATTAAGATATGTTATTAAAAACCAGCAAAGATAAAATTAAAAGTAAAATTAATATTTAAATATATCAGAAAACATGTGTGCTGGGAATTTTTACCCTAGTTCTTTGTACAGCAGTTCTTCTGTGAGAGAGTCCTAGTTTTAATGACATTAGAATGCTTATAAAAGGGTCTACATGGAAGCCCTTTCTCCCCTTCTCATATTTGCTTAACTTGTTCTTCATCTATTGTTAGGATGTGGACCCTCTTTAGACATCAAACCCACAGATATCTTCAACTGGGTCCCTTTTCTCACAACCGTGGACAATATATTCTGTTACTCATAAGCTTTCAATTCCTCTTAGAACATTATCTCCACCACAATCCAACCAGGGAACAATCCTGGCTCATTTAAAAAGTTTGGATCATGCTTCTAAGTTTAAGTTTTGTTTCTAAATCATAAAAGTAGCTTTCAGGGATGACAAAATAACAATTGTTTTGTGTTTATGTTGCCTAAATGGAATTTGTATTCCTGCAGTGTTGTTACCTGAGATAGACTTAACAATTATTTTCAAAACATTTTCCAAGGGTGGTAGAGCATTTGACTAGTAATATATCCCATCTCTATAGAAATCTGAGCTCAATTTGTAACTTAATCAGATTTCTTCCATTATCTCACAGATGTTCAACAATGAATCCAAAAATTAATTGAATCAGTAATAGTTATGAAGATTTCTATTTTCTAATGCACCAGAACTCTGCATACTAGAGATAAACAGGGTATCTTTTATCTCTTAATATCCAATATTATGTATCTATGAAAAGGAGAAAAAAATGTGCAGCCATTTATTCCTGAATTTATCTTTCTTATAAGGACAATATTTAACTGGATCTGACTTACTGGTACAGAGGATCAGTTCCTTATCATCATGGGAGAAGCATGGCAGCATTCCGGCAAACGTGTACAGAAGGAGTTGAGAGTTCTGCATCTTCATCTGAAGGCCAATAGGAGAAGACTGACTTCCAGACAGCTAGGACTAGGGTCTACAACCCACAACCACAGTGACACACTTCTAACAAGGCCACAACTACTCAAAAGGCCACACCTTGAAATAGTGCCACTCCCTGGGCAAATCATATTCATATCACCACATTCCACTCCCTGGCCCCATAGACTTGTCCAAACATTTGAGTTTATGGGGCATGCCTAAACATATGAATATAGAAGACTTTGTTACTGAGTGATTTGAACTGTGCAGACCTGCTCCCAGAGGTTTTAGTGGAGAATTTCAGTATGTGCCATAGAGACTGGTTTTGTGGTATTTTGGTGAACAATGTGGCTGGTTTTTGCCTTTGTCTGAAGTCACTCAGTAACAAAGTCTTCCATGTTTAGGCTATTGGTGAAGCCTAGTTGCAGCAGAAGACCCCAGTCTATTGGAGATGCCAGTAATATAGGAGCATCACCAAGAACAGCAGCAGCAGTGAAGTGGAATCAACCAGAAGTGGAGATGTGACCCAAACCCTTTGGAGGATCCCAGACGATCATGTGTGGATTCCAGACATGGGATCTTGCTTTAGAACAAGAAGATGTAACAGTGAAGTTGCTTTTGAGACCCAAACATGTTAAAGTGCCAGAGCAGTGGGATATCTGCTGAGTAAATCTGATAACAGGAAATAGAACCAGCTCAGAAAAAGAAGTTTGTTAAAGTCAACAAAGATGAAAAAGAAAATGGAGATCTGAAGACAGCTTTAACATCAGACATGCAGATGCAGAGAATGGAGTTTGCCCAGTGGGTATTCCATCTTGCTTAGGGATTATAATTAAGTTATTGGATGAATCTCAAAGAGACTTTGAAAGTTGGACTTTTCCCTTTGTTGAGACTGCTATAGACTATGAGGACTTTGGAAGTAGGATTAATCCTTGATATATATATATATATATATATATATATATATATATATATATATATATATCAATATATATATATATTGAGTATACTATGTCATATTTGGCTTCAAAATATTTATTTAATGTAAAAATTATGAAATTGATGCATATTAAATGCATATATTAATTACAGGATACATTCAGATATTTTAGATTTAACATTAGTGATGACTATTTTAAAGTGTGTGGAGTTGAGTTTATCTCAAAGTACAGAAATGATTCTACTAACTTTGTTGCACTCATCAATGTATAGAAAAATAAGTGTAAGTTGATATATTTATTCAAGTCTTGTTTTTTTTCCTTTTTTTATTCCTTATTAAAGCATGAAAGGGATTTCCTAAAGTGTTCATACACACACACCACACACAAACACACATACACACATACACACATACATATATAAACACACAAACACGCACACACACAAACACACACACACATAAATATTCTGGTTGTAGAAAAGTGGACTAATATACCTTAGACCCCAGATTGTATTATTAAATTTACTCAGATTGGAATTTAAAATTTTTCAAAGCATATCTGTAACAAACTTTGATGGATGGTCTTGGTATTTAGAAGACAAAATTAAATGTCAATCTCATTAAACAAATGTTTAAATATTTTGTTTTACTTCAACAAATCACAATTTTAAATGTAATTATAATCATACATTGAGTACATGCATGTAAATGCAGTTCCCCATACAAGCATCAGATCTCCATGGAGAGTGCTGAAAAGCCATGGCAAGTCCTTGAGCATATACTCTTTACCATAGAGCCATTTCTCCAGTCCCACTAAATAATTTTTAAAAAACAGCAAAGAAACAGATATTTTTTCTGAGTGAGATTAATATATTCTTAGAAGATTCTATATCTTAAAAGAGTCAATCATTATTTAAAAATATGTTTCATACAAGGCAAATGAAACGTTCTAGGTGGCAATAAAGAAGGGCTTTGAGGAGATATCTAATGTGTGAGAGCTGAGCAGGCTTCCATTAAGAGACGTCAACAAAACTAAAGACAAAGTTATGTAGTAGGTATTTTCTCAGTACTTTGCAAACATATTTCTAGTTAAATGCACCAAGCAGTGGGTTATATTTTCCTGAAGAATAAAACATACCAAAGACATGTGAGGCAAATGACCACTAGAAACCTAATATGTAAAACACTATTGATTGATAACTGTAGTTCATATACAGATGTAGAGAAGTTTATTTGCATTTTTCAAATTTCGTACCTACATGGTGTTTACCACAAGGCTTGTGTATCCAGCTCTACTAACAACCTTTCTGCTTTGCCAAGCAAAGTCCATCTGGTCAACCACTGTATATACTGATATTGCTGTTCCTTTCCTTTTCATGTTATAGTTTTCAAACTCCAACAAATAATCTGTTCGTAGCAGTAACTAGAAAGTTTGTAATCCAGCTCTTAGAACAGTTTCAGATATGCATCATATACTCAGAAAACAACTATTTACCAAATTTTATGAGGATAGATGCATGATTCAGGATCTCTGTTACTATATCCTATTTATTCTGGAGGTTTTATTTTTATTTTCATTCCTAAGGGCAAAACTAGGTGGCTTTTCCTATGTGGCAAATGATCAGCCACCAAGCTGCACATCCAGTCTCACTGCTACATTTTAAAACATATGCAAGATTAAAAAAAAAATTCAATTCATTCAGAGAAACACCAAACAGATGTGTCTTCAGTAGTTATCTTTAAGGACAAAAAACACGTTATGATTAAATATAAAGGATTCAATTATGACTTTCTTGTAGGTGTCTTTATAAACAATTATACAACACACCTTGAGATAGCCCATTTTCAGTTCCCAGAATGAGTTCCTGCTTCCTTCTCCACATTCATATTTGCTTTCCTGAGGAGATGTTTTATGCTCACATTCATTTTGTTTAAAGAATGACATCAAATATATTAGGGTAATGGATTTAAATGACTAGACATAATATTTTGACAGTTATATTGCATAAGAGAAAAAAGAAGGGGGCATTTACTAGAGATATCTAGGCATTAGCTCAAACTACAGGTACAAAGGTTTCTAGAGACATTGATGTTCTATTTTGCAAAGATATCTAGTGGATGCCAGGGCATGCATCCCAGCTTTTGCTGAAGGATTAAATGGCTTACTTCTCTATCTGTGATGATATACCTTTTTCATACCAGTTTTTGAAAAGTTTGCAAATCATGGAAACCTCAGAAAATACAAATGCCCTTCACTGAAACCAGGTCAAAGCTCAACACTTTTCTTGGTTTATTTTGGTTTATTTTACCTCTCCTTCTTTGTCCATCCAATAGTTATTATCAGTACATGTCAACAATACTAAATTAATTTAAGAATCAGATTCTTGCAGAAAACAGTCACCATGGAAAAGCATTTATCTTTATCAGAAAATCTTTAAAAGCTCCAGAATAAGGATTAAAAATAATAAAGGTATAAAAATCATTTATCAAATATTATCTAACATTAATTTAACTCATTTTTAATTCTATTTTGAAAAAAAAATCACTCTCTTAGAAGTATTCATTTACAATTGATGATAATTACAGAGCAGTGATAGCAGTATAGTGATACTGAAATCTCATCTAACGCACGTACACACAACAGACACACACATGTACTCACATGCACACTCCCAAATATATTGAGTTTTAAGCCAATGTGGGCTATAAAATATTCTCAGAAAGAAAGAGAAAGACAGAGAGAGAGAGGCAGAGAGACAGGCAGAGAGAGAGATAGACAGAGAGAGAGAGAGACAGGCAAAGAGAAAGAGAGAGAGAGAGAAGCAAAAAGAGAAACATTATCCTGGAAGTGAGGTGTTTTAAATAATACCAGAGAGTGATAAAGAATAAAAAAATAAAGTAAAATCAATCATGATACAGTAATTTGAAATTATAATCCAAGAAGAAAATACAGCTAAGATCTAAACCAAACAAGATATGAAATTTAGTGAAATCATCAGTTACTTAGTTGTTTCCCAGCACTTTTTTTGATTATTTTATTTACTTACATTCCAAATGTTTCCCCCTCCAGGTCCCCTTAGCAGTTTTCTCCACTTCCTCTCCCTTCTCTGAAAGGGTGCACACTCCCAGGCATCACCCACCTTAGGGCATCAAGTCTCCACTAGGCTGGGTGCCTCCTCTCACACTAAGCCCAGACAAGGTAGTTCTCTGCTACAAATGTGCTGAGGATATCTGACAAGCCAGTTTATGCTCTTTGGTTGGTGGCTGAGTCTCTTGAGAGCTCCCAGGATCCAGGTTAGTTGATACTGTTGGTCTTCTAATGGGCTTGCTATCCCCTTCAATTCCTTCAATTCCTTCAATTCCTTCCCCTAACTCTTCCACAGAAATCCCCACCTCAGTTTAATGTGTGGCTGTGAATATCTGCATCTGTCTCAGTCAGCTGGCTGGTACAGTATCTTAGAGGACAGCAAAGCTAGGTTCCTGTTTACAAGCACAACATAGCATCAGTAATAATGTCAGGGATTTGTGCCCTGGCCAACCAGTGACCACCTCAACTGGGGATCCATTCTGTGAACATACAGCAATTCCATCAAGTTTCACTCCTTGTTTCTAAATAGGAAGACAATGGAGATCAAGTTACACCTGCAATTTATTTATATAAACTATGGTTGAAATGTTTCAAGTGGAAAACTCTCTTCCATTTTAAGGCTTATAAAGTTATACCACATAACCAGATGTGTAAATTTTGAGACCAATCTCTTTTCACATGTCTCTCACTTGTTCATTTTTTTTTTTTTTAACAAAGTTAGGAGAAATGGATAAGTTCTCTGTGTAAACAGTTCACTTTGTTTTTGTTTTTGTTTTTTTTTTTTAAGATTTCTTTTGTTATTGGTGTTGTTTTGTTTGTTTGTCTTTTGTTTTTGTTTTTTTTTCCCCAGTAAAATTTGTTCTGCTTCCTTGACTGGCAGTTTCTCATCAATACACAGTGAAGATCTGAAGTTGTAGTCTGATGTTGCCCAGCATGCCTTAATATAATGAAATGCACATTCTACTACACTTTTAATAGCTTAGAAGAAATGTGGCTTATCAGCAGTGTCAATGCTTCATGTGATGTTAATATTTGTTTCTTTTAAAATTTATGATATAATGCTCAGACAGCTCTGCACTAGCTTCTTGAATATCATACTGTCAGGCGGTTTCTCACTAGTGCTTAGTCAAACTCCCATGTAATGAAATGCCATTTGTCTTACCTAGCAAGACTCAGACACACTATTGAAAAGCAAATATCCCAAGAATATTTCAAGGGCCTCTGTTTTGTTAAATGCATTCTTTACAGTGTGAAAAGAAGTCAGCTATCTATTTTCCAAATATCAAAGTTTCTTTTTACTTCTAATACCAGTGAGAACAATTCAATAAATATTTTTGTGGCCTTCACTTAATCTCCTGTTTTATCATTAAGAGGCTGAGTGGCAGAGGTTTCCAAAGATTTAGAAAATAACTACCCCTGAATACAATCAAAATAATTAAGCCATTTTTCTACAAAAAAAAAAAATCCTTATCCAGATTAGAAATATGTTCAAAACCTACAGTAATCTTCGTGGAATCAGAGAAAGATTACTCCTGCTAACATACAGGAACAAGTGGGGCAGAGGGAATGTTCTGTGTTCTGACTTTGCACTTCTCTGTATATCCCTGTGTGTGTGTGGTGTGTGTGTGTGTGTGTGTGTATGAAATTCTATAAACATTAATAATAAAAACTATGTGTCTAAACAATAGCAACAAAAGCCTTGTTGTTCATGTCTAGATTATGGCCTCAAAGTCTAGTACATGAGACTAGAAACTCCATGGATAATGTATATGTGTGTGTGTATGAGTGTGTGTGTGTGTGTGTGTGTGTGTGTGTGTGTGTATGTGTGTGTGTGTGTCTGTGTCTGTGTCTGTGTGTGGTGTGATGGTAATCAAACTCAGGTTCTCTCAAATAATGCATATGCTATCTACACTGAACACAGTCTAAACTCAGAAACCTGAACTTTTAGTTATTGCCCATAAGAGCGTGTGTGTGTGTGTGTGTGTGTGTGGTGTGTGTGTGTGTCTTGAGAAACATCAAACAATGATAGACATAGGATTATCTGAATACTACAATGATTTAATGATTTGGATTATGAATTATGGATACTAAACTGGTTTATATTATGATATAACATACATGATTTTTCCTTTTCTTGTTATTTAATACATATATAGCAGTAATCATATGTTAGATCTGAATCGACTTTAATGAAATAACAAACCCTTCATACCTGAGGAAAATAATACTAGAGTAAGTATTATTTTTACTCTTCCTAGTATAGATAGATTCAAAAGATTTCCAGTAACTAAGAAAAAAGTAATTGAGCTGAAGTCACATATGATTCTGGTCTGAAATTTGACACAGAAAATGTAGAAGTCATGAACAAGCTATTACTTATTACATTGCTATTGTAACATCACTGAATTTTTTCCAATGAGTCTTCACTACTTCTCACTTAGTTGTTCACCTTCCTCATGACTGTACTGCTTCAATATCTTCTTTCAAGACTTTTACAGAAATACCTCTCACATATTAAGTTTAGGTCTGCTTTTGATAGTGGTGTGATTTTCTGGCCTTACATAATCTGTAGTTATGTCACCCTATGTAGGTATCGGGACATTGCAAAATTATCATAAATAAGACCATGGTTTGGTATTTTTTTAAATTTATTTATTTATTTACTTATTTATTTATTTTCTTTTTGATTTTTCAAGACAGGGTTTCTCTGTGTAGCCCTGGCTATCCTGGAACTGACTCTGTAGACCAAGCTGGCCTCGAACTCAGAAATCCGCCTGCCTCTGCCTCCCAAGTGCTGGGATTAAAGCATGCGCCACCACTGCCCAGCAGGTTTGGTATTGATTTAACATGAAACATCTATAAGTGAGTCAGAAATTAAATGCTGTTTACTCAACCAACTTCCAGGTGGAAAGAAGAGATAGAAATAGTCTATACGAGAAAGTCAGTGATAAAGTCTAGGTAAGGATGAAATAAATCCAGAAAGAGACTAAAAATTCTAAACAATTGAGTGAATTTATTAATACATTAAGAATGGTCCAAGAGTTTTTGTGAAGAGACAGAGAGCTAACGGTCATGTGGTTCTTTGCTGTTGTAGCTCTGGTGACTGAGTGTAGACCCACAGTAGAAGAGGCAGTTTTTTCTCTATCTCCTTCCTCTTGTGTGATTTTATTTATTTTTTTATCTTCAGCTATGTCTTCAGCGTTTGAGAAACCTTACCATCAGAGAGATGGCTAGCTATGTTACCAACAAGACAGATCCTTGATCCATGAATTCCCATGTATTCATTGGGAATCTCAACACTCTGGTAGTTTGATGTGGAAGCCATCTTTTCAACGTATGGCAAAATTGTGGGTTGCTCTGCGAATAAGGGCTTTGCCTTGTCTAGTATATTAAGAAATAAATGTCTGAGCTGGAGAGGATGGCAGAATGATTGCTGACCAGGTTTTAGATATTAACCTGGCTGCAAATTCAAAAGTGAACTGAGGAACAGCGGGTATGAAAGGATCTACAGTGGATATGTACAGTTCCTCTGTGACTTGGACTATGACTTTCAACTGTATTATTATGACAGGATCACAGGACGTCAGTTACCCAACACATGCTCCCTCCCCTCGTCCTCTTCCTCTTCTTTCCTCCTCCTCCTCCTCCTCCTCCTCCTCCTCCTCCCCTCCTCCTCCTCCTCCTCTCCTCTCCTCCCCCTCTTCTGGAGCTCTGGTGCCTTCCAAATGCCAGCGTGTGTTCAGGAACACCTCACAAAGGGGCAAAAGTGGATTCAATTCAACAAGCAGAGATGAAGAATGAAAAGTCTGAAGAAGAGCGCCTCTGTGAAGAAAGACGAGACTAATGTGAAGATGGAGTCTGAGGCAGGTGCAGATGACTCTGCTGAGGAGGGTGATCTGTTGGATGATGACAATAATTAATATGGAGGGATAACCAGCTGGAGTTGACAAGGATGATGAAAAAGAGGCGAGGAAGAAAATGACAGAAACAGCTCCAATGCGAAGGATGAATCAAACACATTGTGAAGCATAAAAATCTTATCCCATTACTCATTTAACTAGGCGCTTGTGAGAGAGCAAAGTAACACCAGATCATCTGCCCTAGTATCTTCTGCACATTCTCATTGTTCTCCCTCCTTATCCTTCCTGTGTTCATTAATTCATAATGTCCCTGCACCTAGTTCCCTTTTCACTCCCTTTACCGCTCTTAGTAGATTCGGTTAAGTTTTACCCTGCAAGTTTTGCTTTAATTTTGATATTTCTTTCACTTAACAATAAAAAGATGTATGGGTTTTAGTAACTGTCTCCAAATAATCTCTTCTATGCAGGGAGTACAGTTTTTCCCATTCATGATTTCAGTAGTTGCTTCCCTAACTGCAGAGGCGTCTCATTTACTTGTAAGCCTGAGAGCGGCTTTGCATTAGAGGTTGTGTTTTCCCTCACATGAGTGGAGCTGTTCAACAAAATGTAACTATGTATTTTGTGGATGGAAATTAGTATATCAAATGCATATTACAGGAAAATAGTGTAATAGTATTGATATTTGTTTTCTAAAGTTATATCGTGGGTGATTTTTGGAACAGCCTTATTTTCAATTCCGTATTAAACAAACAAACAAAAATAAAAAAAAGAAAGCCGGGCAGTGGTGGCGCACGCCTTTAATCCCAGCACTTTGAAGGCAGAGGCAGGTGGATTTCTGAGTTCAAGGCCAGCCTGGTCTACAGAGCAAGTTCCAGGACAGCCCGGGCTACACAGAAACCCTGTGTCAAAAAAACAAAAATAAATAAATAAATAAATAAATAAATAATAAATAAATAAAAAATAAAAGAAAAGGTCCTAAAAATAAATTAGGCAAGAGAGTTGAATAAACTATAGTTTGCTGAAATCTGAGCTCTTTGTTTGACAATAATGATAATAATAATTGTGATATAATTATATAATTGCATATTATTATGCAATGAATCATTCTGACGATTTGTGTTGTTTCTCTTCAGTAGTCCTGATAGTTGATTTGAGTAATACACACTATAAAATTTCATTTTGTTACTAAAACAGGAAAAACAATTTCCCCACCATCTAGCATTTCTGAAAGGATATTTCCTGTGAAAGGCCAGCTTTGACACCACAGGGTAAATTGAGGAGGGTCGAGTGTGGAGTTGCCAATTGATAACTCAACTGGCATCTGTCAATTTCCAGGGTGACCTATACAGAAAAAAACAAGCAAACAAAGAAACAAATATACAAAATCAGAAAACAAAAAAAAATTCTGTAAAAATAAAAATATGACTAAAATAAAATTACATGGTGGCAAACAACAATTCTTGATGACAGAATCCATCATTAACATTATGTTCCTAAAATGTTATAAGTGAAGAAATGAATTCTATTCAAACATTAGTCAAAAGAAATGATAGGCAATAATAGCAATAGCTTTACTAATATATCTGTCTTCATATTTATATCAACACAAGTCATTTTTCTTCATTTTCAGAGCTTTAGTTGATGATGGATCATAATTCTTTAAGAATTTTATTATCAAATTGCCTATAGTAAAACTATGATTCTTTAGTTGAAAGTATCAACCATGAAGTGCTAACAATATGTTTACTTATCAGATCTTGATATGATTTAAAGAAGAGCACATTTCAAAAACCATACATCATTAATAACTTGATAAATTAGATGGCATAAAATAATAGCGTTGACAACATTTTCAGTAAAAGAGCCACTAAACAGCAATTAAACTGGAATATTTAATACTAATTTTATGCTTTTTGGCCTTTAACAAACTATAAGAATGTATTCGTTGATGAGTTAATCACTGTACCAGGGAGAGTAACTATTAAAGAAGAATACTGAAGCTCAATAGTCTTGTCATAGATTACAGTGTTATACAGTAAAATCATGGCTGTATCTAGGAGATACCTATAGCACATCATTGAGGGAGTTCCATTTTCCTTCCACAGGACAAAGCCGCTGTAAACCTGGGGCATCAAGCCAGGCTGCTAATGTGAAAAGATGCTTTAAGTACTATTTGTCATCTATCAACCTACCTACCTATCAATATCTACCATCTGCCTATCATCTATTTGTCTATGTATTTGATCTTAAAACATCCTCTTATCTGTAATTGCTTGACAAAATATTTCTAAGATTTAAATCCAAAGCTATTGTTCTTCTCTTCATCAGTAGATTAACTTAGTCAAAAAATAAATGGAAAAAATATATGTATGTAAAAATTTTATTTATTATTGATTAGTATATATAATAATGGTCCTCTCATTGATAATACAAATAGGTGGGGAGATATTATCCAACAGGAATTGCTGTCTAATCATTGTTTTTTATTTGACTTTTAGTGTTGTAAGATGCCAATGCCTTACTTTTTGCTCAGATATAGAGTATAGCTTTCTGCAGAATTAACAGTAACAAAGCCTAAACAAAGTAACAAAGGAGAAAGAACTACAGTCAACAGACAGCTGAACCCCATAAGACCACATTGCTCAATCTATTTAACAAACTTATTAATTCTAATCAAAATTGTAGTGTTTTCCCTTTGATATTGTTAAGTAGAAATGGGTGCTTAAACTTGATCTATGATCACTATGAATCCTTCTGCAGGAATGTTGAGGAACAATTTGATGAGAGCCACTACACATGATTTTGTCTCCTCAGCACAAATTTATAGAGTAAATAAATGATGGGATATATTTCCTCAGTAAAAGTCACACTATTTGGTATATATAAATGTATTTTAATTTTTATTTTAGGTCAGAAACAAATGCATTGAATGATGTCTAAATTTTCATAACTATGCATGTGGTGATTTGGATAATTATGGCCCCTATAGACTCATGTGTTTGAAGTAGTAGGTTTGTCCTTAGTGGAGTACATATGGCCTTGTTGGAGGAAGTGTGTTAGTGTGAGGATGGGTTTTGAGGTCTCCTATGCTCATGTTTTGCCCAGTGTAGAACATAGTCTCCTGCTACCTACAGATCAAGATGTAGAATTCATGTTCTTCATGTCTGCTTTCATGCTTCCATCCTCCCCACTATGATGATAAAGGACTAAACTCTGAAACTGTTAAACCAGCTGCAGTTAAATATTTTCCTTTATAAGAGTTGCCTTAGTCATATTGTCTCTTCACAGCAATCAGACCCAAAAAAGACAATGAGAATATATTATTAATTTAAGAATGACTACATTGTTGAGAAAGAGTGAAGTGAGAATTTTTCACCTGGAAGTATGTCCACTGTAGAATAGCCTTGAAAAACATTAGTGAGATTTTTTTATTCATTGCCTTGCTTATTGTTACATATAACACATAGCAGTTATGTATTCTAAAAGGCACAGGATTCATACAACTGAAAAATGATGACTTTTTTATTGATAAGAACTTTAGCATGTGAGTTCCAGTAGGCATGTGTGTGTATGTGTGTGTTGTGTGTGTGTGTGTGAAGAGAGAGAGAGAAGAGAGAAGAGAGAGAGAGAGAGAGAGAGAGAAGAGAGAGACAGAGACAAAGAGAGACACAGAGAAAGAGACTTAAACTAAATATTACAAAATATTATATAATAAACCTATTTATATGTTATAGAAGACAGTCAATTATACAGATATGTGTGTATCTACCATTCTTTAGTTTTGAGCAAGTATTTTATGTGACTTATACATTTTTACTTAGGCTTTAATAAAATCAGGGAAGGTAGGTCATTTTTACTTCTGAATTTAGAACACAGTTGGCAATTCTATGATATGAGAATTCTATTGTCATATCTAGGATGTAAGTGGTATTCTGGATGAATGTGGTTTATTTTACAAAAAGGATTTGACAGATATGCAAGCACTGTCAAATCCACAATTGCTTGCTAGATATTATGAGGATTCTTTTTTTAATTAGATATTTTCTTTATTGGCATTCAAATGTTATCCCTTATCAGGTCTTCCCTCCGAATCCCTGTCCCATCGCCTCTGCCTCTATGAGGTATTCTCTCACCCTTCTGCTCACTCTTGTTTTCCTGTCCTGGCATTCCCCTACACTGAGTCATTGAACCCTCTCAGGCCCAAAGGCCACTCATCCAATTTATGTCCAACAAGACAAGACCCCCAAAAGCTTCTGGCAACTGGATCACCAACCAAAGAGTACACATGAAGGAACCCATGGCTTCGCCACATATGTGGCAGAAGGTACTTTATATAACAGAGCCTTGGATCCTCTAAGTCTTCCTGTGCATCTTCAGGATCTATGAAGTCTCACAGTCTACTAGATAGCTTTAGTTCCATAAATAAGCTCTCCTTTAGGAATTAAGTTAATTAGAGTCAAGGGTTTGAAACAAATTTGTACTAATTAACAATTCAATTATTCAGTTTTTCATAGTGATAATTCTACACACAGATCTTTTTCATAATGAGTGTTTCAAAGTAGCAGTGTTTGCTTTTAGAGATTGCCTGAGGAAATTTATAATAGCAGTATTTTTTTATTATTGAGCTTATTTCATGCTTTTTATGGAGTTAATACTAATTGTCTTAATCCTGTGACAAAGAAACTTTTATTTTCCCTTTTATTGAAAATAAATTTTTTTCTCACATATTGAGAATTATATATATAATATATATATTTTTTTTTTTTCACACATCCTGACATCCTGATTATGGTTTCTTCTCTCTTATTTCTCTCAGATCCTCCCCATCTCCTCAAAGGGACCAACACATTTGTACCTTTTATTAGGAAAGAAACAGAGTTCCATAAGACAATAATAAAATAAAATATCATAAGAAATACTGTAAAACAAAATAGCAGAAAGAAAAGAATCCAAAAGATGACACAAAAAACAGTCACTCATTATGCATACAGGAGTCCATAAAAGCACTAGACTGAAAGTTGTAATATTTATAATATGTTATTATGTATAGGTATAGACATGTATAGTAAAAATAAAGGTGTGTGTGTGTGTGTGTGTGTGTGTGTGTGTAATATAAGAAACAAGAAAATGATAGAAAAACAATAAGAAAATATAAAACAAAGAACCCTGACATCACATTATGAGACATGGAATCGCTAAAGATGTTTTCTTGGTATCCTAAATATCATATGGCTATTATATCTTTCTACTTCCTCTTCCAGGAGTTTTTGATTCCTGAGGGGAGGGATTTGATGGAGATACCCTCTTCAGGGCTGAATATTACATTTCTCTCATTCTCTTCATAATTCCTCTCTGTCCCCACATTTGCTGCCATCTACTGGAGGAGGAAGGTTTTCTGCAGGTGGATGAGCAATGCACTGATCTATGAGTATAGAATTTGAGAATGCCATCTTCTTTCTTTCTTTCTTTCTTTCTTTCTTTCTTTCTTCTTTCTTCTTTTCTTTCTTTCTTTCTTTCTTTCTTCCTTCCTTCCTTCCTTCCTTCTTTCTTTTCTTTCCTTCTTTCTTTCCTTCCTTCCTTCTCTTCCTCTCCTTCCTTCCTTCCTTCTCTCTCTCTCTCTCTCTCTCTCTTCTTCTTTCTCTTTCTCTTTCTCTCTTTCTGTCTGTCTGTCTTCCTTCCTCCTTCCCTTCCTGCCTCCCTCTCTCCTTCCCTCTCTCCCCTCTCTACGTCTTTCTTTCAAACCATAGTATTTGATTTTACCCTAGGTCCTCAGACTGTCTATAGTTCTTGTTGACCCAAGTAGATGTGGATTCCATCTTGTTTAGTAGCCTTCAGTTAAATTAGATGTTAGTTACTCATACAAACTTTGTGTTGCCATTGATCCAGCATATCTTGTAAGGACATATTTTTAAAAGAAACATACAATTTTAATGTTTTTTCTCCTTTTTCTCCTTTTTCTTTCCTCCCTGGCTTTTCCCATACTCCCATTCTAATTAGCATTTCCTTAATATCTCATATCTCCCATAACAAGTGCTGCCCACATTTCAGCCTTAATTGCTCACAGCTTACCCCAAGTGATCCTAAAGGGCCCCAGGTGGGACCCAAGTAACCCTAAGGGATGGCAGATATTTTGCCATTCCCCAGACCCTAGGCTCCTAACAGATGGCTGCAACCCTCCATAAATTTGTGTCTTTCAGTCAGTAGGGCAACTCCTCCTAGCCCCTCAACTCCTCCTAGCCCCTCCACAGGTAGAGGTGTGACAACAGGCCATGAGCCTAGAGACAGATCTCCATATTAATGAGATACCTAAAGGCTAGAAGGGCTTAGACAATTAAGTTTTTCTTCCCAGACACTCCTCCCTGCAAAAGGTATTTAAATTTAACCTCAGGCCTGCCCTGAGAAAACTGGGGTATGTTTTTTATTCATCTACTTTCCGTCCTGACAATAAACATCTTAAAACAAAGGACTGTTTCCTTTTCATCAGGATCTGTCAGGGGAGAAATGGAGAAGGCCTTTGCTTAGAGAAGACACCACCAGATTAGATTACAGATTAGATTACAGACTCTAATCTCCTGTAGTTCTCTCTGGGTTCCCAGCCATGGGGACCACCAACACAAGCAAACCAACTGCTGCTACAAGTCAAGGACTCTCCCTGTGGGGCACAAACGAAGCTTCTCTCACTGTTTCCCACTTCAGCCATGGGCCAATCCAGCCTGTGAGCCCCCACATTGTTCTCTACTCTTCAGAGGCTTCCAGCAGCACCTGGGTGCCCAAGAGCCTGAGAGCAGAAGAGCTAGCTCTGCACCCCACCCCCACTCAAACTGTGGTCCCATCCCCAGAGCAGGGTCCCGTGGGTTCCCATAACCTGATTCCTGCCTAGCGCCAGTGTGGGTAGAGGGCAGTCAAACTTCCACACCTCTGTCTCTCCAGTGGCTCTAGCCCCATGGCTGGGCAGACGTGGGACCTCCACTTTTACACAACATAAGTGTGTTTTGTTATATATTTGGTTGGTAACTATTTTTTTCTCCTAACACATCATTTGATACTGAAAAATGATAAAAAATGATTAATATGGTCACTATAATTTCACTATAAATAAAAGTATTTTCACCTGAGACAAACTAACATGAAATAAAATTATCACTTTCCTTTGAAGTCCTATACATTCTCTCTCCCTCCATATGTGTGTGTGTGTGGTTGTGTGTGGTGTGTGTATGTGTGCTCACGTGCACACGTTTGTGGTTTTTTTTTTTTTTTTTTTTAGAATATTGTTCTGGGATGAGAATGACAGGCTGAATTAACTTTCAAACTTTCAAGCATCTATAGCCTGACAAATGAGCATCTGCACCCTATGTATCTGTAGCACTTCAAAGGTATTGTTCAGTTTTCAAAGAAATATGCTGTGTTTGCACGAAAGAATTTATCTATATTGCGTATTAAGGCAAATGACCTACTTTACTCAAACTTTGGTTTCATTTAAAAACAATCTTTTGGGATTGTCCTGCAGCCAATTTATACTTAAATAAATTATTTACACTCCCTCTTTTCCTATACCATTCACTCAAGGTGATTTCACCATTCGAAGAAGGTCATGCTAGTTGGGAGAAGGAAGGTTTGCTGAGAAAGCTGAAGTCTTTGTAAAGGCTTGTCTCCTTCAACAAAACTACTTTAAGTGAACCTTTCTCATAGCTGACCCAGGAACCATTCATCCATTCTAACAATAAATATTTATTAATAATTGCCTATTACATGCCATGAGTTGTGCTAATGGGGCATAATAATGCTGTGCCTTTCATGAGGTCGCTGTGAGAATCAAAAGACAATGTACATGGAAGTACCTAATAAAATTTAATAGGCTACAAATATAAGAAACATTTCTAATGCCCTGTAAGATTTTTAAATTGCTTTCTGAAATAGAGGAGATGAAATTATATTCAGCAGGGCTTTAATATTCAGGGGATTTTATTGAATTACAATTCTATAAATTGCTTTATATTGTAGCTTTCTTTAAAACATATTATCCATTTTATCAGAATACCAGCTTCCTACCATACTGTTGAACAAAAGCACTAGCTCTGGAAAGATATTTTATAGTGTGGGTGTGTGTATGTGTTGTGCTTGTGTGTATGTGTGTGTGTATTGTGTGTGTGCATTTATTGTAGAAGTAAATTGTTAGTTGTATATTAGCATCATTAGTTGAGAGAAGCTTTGTTTGAAACTTGTTATTTCATTCTTTAATGATTTCTGCAAGAATTGATGATAGTATTGCTATTCCCATGTCCTTTCTTATCCTTTAGTCCACAACTACTGCTCTTTACAGTTCTAGGTGCTTAGTGACCATAACTGACCTTGAAGTTACATTTATAGAAGAAATCTATCACACACACACACAAAACACACAAATGGGCATAAGAGTCTTATGAGGAAAAGTTTATTAGAATTTTTAGAGATTTGTTCACATAACATCTAACATCATCAGGAGGAAATTCGAGGTACTTATGTGGCTGTTACTACTCTACCACCTTGGTGTGCTACCATCTCTGCCACTGCCATATCTTACTTTATGTGTCCCACGCCTACACTACTAATGAGAGGGATTAAACACAGCTTTAAAAACCAAGTCTCCAAAGACAAGGCTTTTATTACACCTAATGGCTACAGCACTTGGAAACAGGGCAGAGTGAGCACAGGAGCTTGTCTCACAGATGGCTTTTAAAATGAGCCAAACTGACCAGTATGGAAAATGAAAGCTTGCATCACAACCAATTATGGAATTGTCTCTGTTGTATCAATTACATCATTTACATTGCGGGGCCACCAGATAAAGTACATCTCCTCTGGCCAGGGTTGGAAATGGGTGCCGAGTAAGTTGGGTAGATTAAATGGAGTCTGTTTAAATATTCACTTGGTGACTGAGCCTTCATGAGCTAGAGCTCTACTTCAGAAGCAAGCAGCTGTAACTCCGATATAGCTTTCTTGCAAATTTCTCAGGATTAACAAAAATCATTTGTTGCCTTAATTCTATTACCATTATAACAGTTTTCTATAATAATATACAAATCACTGAGTCAGGCTATTCCTTTCCTTATGTAATTACAGATTTCTTTATAACGTTGATTGGGGCAAATATGGAAGAAAATTTGAGTTTCCTTTCTTTTTTTTTTTTTTAAATTTAGGTACCTCCTTTATGATTCATGATTAAGGTTAGAATGGCTGTCCCTGACAGCACCCTGGCCATTTTTAGGCATTTTCCCCTATGCTTTTGTAAGAAAGTAGCCCAGGCCTGCATTTGCAACTAGGCTTTCTTTTAATCAACTATTGGGGACCCTGGAACACCATCCCAGCTAACAAAAGTTGCTTGTAATGAATTGCCTTTTATGAGAAACTGCCTCTTTTGGGAAGAACCTGACCTTCAGCTAAGAAAGAATTTCCTGTTGGTAAAGAACCGTTGCCCCAGGATATTTCGGAAAAACCATAAAATGCTGGCGGATGGCTGACCTTATGAGAGCTGATAGAGTCCCCACCTGTTCCTTGTTCCCTTCCTCCCTTGCCTAGTGTATATCTTGTAAGCGTTTTCGCATTAAAGTTAGACCTTGACAAGGCTACATTTGCTTGGTCGTCCTTTCTCTTGCCCTGTTCCTTTACAGGTGAGGTCCTCACTTACCCCACGAATCATTGGACCAGCGGGTAGGGTCAATCAATATGCAAATTCACCATGTAGATCCAACAATTACAACCTTAGAGGATAAATCAAAATCATTACTCATGACTAAAATAAGACATGTTCTACTTGGACATACCTGTCAGTGTTAAACTGCGAAGTTTAAACTCTGCATTGTTGATGAAGTCTAAGCTAAGGCAGATTTTGTACCTACTGAATTGTAAGTAAAGCTGACATGTAAATTATTATTACTAAATCTAGAAATACATCACTATATACAAGTAAAACTGTCTCAACCAATTATATTAGTTGAATTTCTAGAACCAGGGACTTATAGCTGTCAAAAAAGATCATAAAAATCAAAGACCAACCTGTTGCCGATTGGTTTTCTGTGCTACTTTCTTTCTCTTTGGATATGATGTAACCTGCATATGTACACGAGGTAGGTCAAAGTTATTCACCTTTAGTCCAGAAAACTACCTAATTCTAGAATCTTTTTTTTTTCAGATCAATAGGTTTGTATGTTTATGTGCATATAGTCTACATGTCTGACATTTGTGCCCTTTCACAGGAGCAGGAGCCAGGCACTCACTGCCTTGTTTCTTTATCCCACCTTATTCCTGGGAGACAAGTTTTCTCACTGGATACAGGACTAGGATTCAGACCAATAGTCCCCAGTAGTCTTGTCTCCATTCTCCACAACACTAGAATTTCAGCCATCAAAAAAGAACATTACTTTTTATGGTTATTAGATTCCTAAATCAGGTCTCTAGGCTTTCATAAAAAGCACTCATACCCCCCCCTCTCTCTCTCCCCTCTCTCTCTCTCTCCTTCTCTCTCTCTCCCTCTCTTTCTCTTCTCTTTTCAATTTAATTTCCCTCACATTTTTTGTTTGTTTGTGCTTTTGTTTTACCAGGAAACATTTTTGAAAAAACGTTTGTAAGGTCAATGGGATCCACCTGAAAGGAAAAGGTTTTTAAATGATATACTCTCCAGTTAGGTGTAAAGTCAGTCTTCTACACTACATCCTACATTGCTCAAGTAGGGTATGTACAATAATAGAAGCTGCTGTCTATTGCCCACAGTTAAGTGTTCAATGGTCAAAACTGTGGTACAATTTGAAGAGTTTATGGTTTGTTATTGAGAAGGATAAACTCAAAATTTTTTATAAGTTGAAATTTTTCAACTCAATGAAAATCTTCATTTTCATTGTATTTATTTATTTTTTAAATTTGAGACAGATTCTCTCTACATAGATGTGACTGACCAGGAACTTTGTGTAGAGACCTTTTTTTTTTGTGGCCTGGAACTGATAGAAATCTGTCCATGTCTGCTTCTGGAGGGCTGACATTAAAAGTGTGCACTACCTCATCTGTTAACTGGACAGGTTTACAGATATTCCTGTAAGATGAGTGGGGAAGTATTTGCATGCCCTTCTTTTCTCTCTTCTCTTTCTCCTCTCCTCATCTCTCTCTCTCTCTGTCTCTCTTCTCTCTCTCTTCTCTTCTGTGTGTTAGAGAGAGAGAGAGAGAGAGGGAGGGAGGGAGAGGGAGAGAGGGGAGAGAGAGAGAGAGAGAGAGAGAGAGAGAATGTTTAAAAGAATATATGTATCAAAAGATGTAACACCTGTGTTGGTGGTGATGAGACATTCTAAAACTTTACTTTTGAGGCTCTCTCCATTCTGTTTAAAACTGAGGAAGGATGCAGGTGTTGTGCAAGTACATAAAGACTATGATTTGATGCAGAGAATTCAACACAATCACAGACCTTATGCAATAGTCTAATGAAAGGGGATCAGATGCCATAGATCAAATAGTATCTTTCCTGTGTATGTACCATGTAGAGCAGTGCCTATGCTTTCTTCTAACAAATTTAGACTTCATATTTGAGAATGTAATGCATTTGGAATTAGATTGTGTGCAAGGTGATAGATACAAGTCTACTTTCATTCTTCTGCAAATAGACATATGGTTTTCCCAGCACTATTTTTTGAACTGTACAGAAAATTAAGAGTCATTTGGAAATAAAAATGAGCATTCAGTGTGTAAGGTAAGTGTAATTCACACACACTCAAAAAAGAGTAGTTTGAAATGGATAGAATATAGCAACTTCTCAGGTGAGGTACTAGAAATGCAGTATATCCAGCTGCAATGAATTAATAAAATCTCATAGATCTGCCAAGTCAGCACACCAATTGTCACAATCTAAGTTGATTGGAATGCCAGCATGCTGAATACAGGAGAAGGGATGCATTTGCTGAAATTCCAAAATAGTAGTGGGTCTGCCAGTCATGAGATATTTTACTTGACAGTATCTTCTACGAATATCTTGTGTTAAGAAATTTAGGGAAAATTATATTATATACACATACATATATACATGCATGATTTAAGTGCCAGTGATATATCCTCTTACAATGATAATTTTATCTCAGTGACCCACATGGTAGAATACTGCAAATGAGTCCTGCAAATTGCCTTCTAACCTCTACACACATACACACACACATCACACACACACACACACACACCACAACCTATAAATACTTAATTAACACACACAAACACACCATAGTAAACATTTACACAGCCAAAAAAACCCACCACACACAATTTATAAATTTAATAATTGTTAAGTTCAAATTTAGTAGATGCTTCAGAGTGTTTACAGTCTTTATGTACTTATGAAATTACAAATGGACAATACAAATGAAAAGACATTATGAAATATAGTATTTAAAATATTTAATTTTAAAAATAATAGAACCATCTATTAATATCTTTAGAACCAAGTCCCATGGGTAGCTGCTTCCCTTTTGTAAAATTTATTGAATAAGAGAATTTCATTTGACTGACTTAAAATAATTTGTACAATATTTAACAATAGAGACACCAAAGGAAATTCTAAGAATTCTTCAGAGTTTGACAAAGAAAGTATTACATTTCTTTTTAAGATGTTTTTTTTTTATTTAGTTTGCTTGCCTATTCGTTTGCTTGTTTATTTGTGTCACTCAAGGAAGTTTTGTAACTATATCATAGGATCTCATGCAAAATTTAAGTGTAAAACAATCTTCCATATTCCAAGTATAAAGTATCTTCCATATTGCATAATTCACTGATCATACATTTTAAGATTTCATTTAAACCTGAACTGTACATGGCATAAAATTAATCAGCAAAACAAAATGTTACCTAATAGGTAATTCCAGATTTCAATTTAATTTCAGGGCACAATTTGGGACTCCTAAAAGAAAAATAGATGAACATGAAAATTACCTTCTAGAAAATTAGCATGTAATAAAGGCTGGTGCACTGCATGCCATGTCTACATTTTGACTCAGGATATGTTATTCTGATGTTGGGTATAGTGATGTTGGAAACTTGTTATTCCTAAAATGCTAAGATGGAAATTGAAATAATAATAATATGATGTTAATAGAAATGAACTTCAGCCAGAAAAGAAATAACTAAGGGTCCATAATAACAAAACTAATAAATTATCACGAACATTTTTTAACAATCAAAGACATTCTAAGGAATAATTTACACAATAATGTTTATATGTTTTGGTTTATATCTTGTAAATTTTGAAAAATATAAATACTAGTAACCTAAACACCTAAATAATAGTGTTAAGAAAACTCTGAAAGAGTCAGGAAATTGAATGGAGTTGTGTACTAGGGGGATGGGGAATTCGGGGTAGCCACCAAAAGTCCAAGATGCCAGGAAGCAAGAGGCTCTCAGGCCCAACAGGGACAACGTTAGCTCAAAACCCAACAAAGGGGAGAGAGAATCGGTAGAGACCATAACCAGAGGTTAGGCAGACCCTGGTTGAGGGATAGGCCACCCACCCATCTCAAAAATTTTAACCCAGAATTGCTCCTGTCTAAAGCAAATACAGGGACAAAGAATGGAGCAGTGAATTAAGGAAAGGCCATCCAAAGACTGTCCGACCTGGGGATCCATCCCATCGTTTGACACCAAACCAATACACTATTGCTGATGGCCAAGAAGTGCTTGCTGACAGGAACCTGATATAACTGTCTCCTGAGAGGCTCTTCAGAGCCTGACCAATATAGATGTGGATGCTCCAAGTCAACCATGGGACTGATCACAGGGACCCCATGGAAGAGACAGAGGAAGGACTGAAGGAGCCGAAAAGGTTTTCAACCCTATAAGAAGAACATATCAAACAACCAGAACCCCGAGAGCTTTCAGGGAGTAAACCACCAAGCAAAGAGTACACATGGAGGGACCCATGGCTCCAGTGCATATGTAGCAAAGGATGGCCTTGTCTGTCATCAATGGGAGGGAAGGCCCTTGGTCCTGTGAAGGCTGGATGCCCCAGCATAGGGAAACGATAAGACAGTGAGGTGGGAGTGGGTGTTTGGGGAGCACCCTCGTAGAAGCAGGAAGAGGGGCATGGACAGGGGGTTTTCGGAGGGGAAATCAGGAAAGGGGGATACTATTTGAAATGTAAATATACAAAATAATCAATAAAAAATAATAAATGAAACCAGATTAAAAAAAGAGAACTCAGAAAGCTTTATTTTGTTAACATTTTATTATCATATGATATATATATATTATATGTCATGATAATAAAGAAACCTCTTCTCATTATACATGGCTACATCTTAATTATTTGTTATAACAACATAAAACTAGCCTACTCACCTTCACATTTACTAATATATTCATCATTATTGTTGCTTGCTTTCTTGTTTTTATTTCACCTTCCACATCCTTAGGTAACTTTAGGTCTTCATTCTTCAAGTAAGTAATTCTAGATTGAGCTGGATTGAGAGGTTTCTTTACAAAGCTTCTTTCTAGCTCTATCCTTTGTCCACCCTTTCTTCCATGCTTATATCTAGGATTCCATTCAGAATGACCTGGGAATTTTCACATAGGTTTGGGTAATTATAAATCAATTTTAATTGGGTAGTTTCTCTTTGCATTAAGAATACTATTGGACTTGTTCAGTGCTTGGCATCCTTTGAGTTCATGACCAGGTTGGCAAGTACATAGTTCATGTTGAAGAACTAGAGAATTTATCACAAATCAAACCCATATCCAAACAGAGAGGAAGAAAAAACTAATGCTGTTTTAAGTAAGTTTTATTTGGAAGCATCCTGGGCTATCCTACAGGGTATTCATCCAATGAACACCAGGTTAGATAGATTAGGAAATTATACTTTCAGTTCATTTTCTCCATGTTACTCAGAAACTGGAATTATAGCAGATAAATAAAAAAAGGTCAAATTGTTTATTTTAGAAAAATATGTGGCATTCCTTATTACTAATGGGTACTATAAATGTAAGCTGTGTTATTTAAACTTCACTGCATGTATTTTTTCATATGAGACATTAAATGATATATGTCATCTGTGCTCTGTCTTGATACTCTGTTCTGTAGTACCCATGGGAAGCCTGCCAATGTCTACTCATTTGTGCTAAATAAGAAGGACCTTCCACTAATGAAAGGGCTTATGCATGTCTTGAAAAGAAAATATTGAACAGAATAAAAATCTCTGAATCATCAAATTTTTTGCTGTTTGAAAAGTATGGAGAGTGCAACAAGGTAAAAACACATAAAAGAACACAGAAAGTGTATTTCCCATGCAAAAGATAGTATTTTTATTCTCCCTAAAGCACTGGGTTATATAGTTATTTAACCATAACTATTTAAAGGAATGGTAACTCATAAGTTTCATTATTTTTGCACAGAGTTTCTTTCATGAAATAGCTATTTCTTTGTTGAATCAGAAAAATAATTTCTTTCAAAACACTAAAAAAAGATTGACATTTCTGAACCCATTCTTCGTAGAATTCATTAAATAGATATTAATTTTGGAAAAATCTACAATATTGCATAAGTGAAATCTCTGAGAATCTAAGGCAAAGTAATGTACCTAACAATAAGCTATAAAATGTAAATTAACTACTTTCCAGCATGCCTGTATGGTGTAATCATGTTTAATTTGTAAAGCAAGTTTCTTTCTCTGAGAATAACACAAACTTTAATTACGTAAAGAGATATTCTGTAAACAGATCAGTGTATTATTTAGTTAATGGAGGCTCCTGCTCTAAGGGATGACTGATTCGAGCTCACTTCTGCTGGTTTTAATACAGGTTTGAAGAACTTTATTTTTAGCTTGGAATCTTCCTGCTCTTCTTTCCCCTGTCAGTCATCCTCCCACCCGACTCCTCCTCAGCCCTTACATAGCTGTCTGCCAGGCTCCCTGGAGGATGCCTTACACAGGCCTGGCACATTTCCCCAGAATTCACCAAGCATCTCATTTTTAAGTGTGTATTCTTTTCTCCTTCTCTGTACTTACTGGAACTTTTAGAGTCTGTATAAACTTTGTAGAGTTTTTGACAATTCCAGTTATATTCCAGAATAAAATCTCAGTGCTATGAATTTAGAAGCATGAGGGAAAAACTAATTTCTCTCAACACTTTTCTATTTTCAACATTTCTGTTCTGGTTAGAACTTATATATCTCTTCTACATTCCCAACATGTTGTGGTAGTTATTTAAACCTAAAGAAATATTCTTGTCTATACCCTACTTAAAGATGATATAATATTTTCTCACATTAAGAATCTTAAAATTAAGTCTTCTCCTGTGTTGTAGTAATGAACTATTCCTAAAAATGCAATAGCATAAATTTAAAAACTGAAGGCAGTTCTTTAAATTGTGTAGGTATATTTTTATATTCCTTTTCAAAGCTTGGAAAATAGAGTCTATAAAAATTTTATCTGTCATTCACATGCCTGGTTTTATAATAAAAAAGTGCTGATTATATGGTACAAAATTGAGAAATATCACACTGAAAATTTATTAGAAAAATTAAAAAACACATCAGATGGCAGTGTCCAAGCTGTCCTTAATACATTTGATTGAATCATTCAGTTTGTATTGGCATTCTCAATCAAAGTGAATTTATATGACTTAGAAAGTGGGAAGTTGCTAAGCTCTTCATTTTACCTCATATTTCTGGTATTTATTGTATTAGTGTGTTTTGATTCCAGTACATTATATTTTATTTGTGCTGACACTGGGTTAATGAAAGAAACTATACTGTAAACTAAGATGTAACTTCCTTCAATATCAGCAATCTCACCCGAGATTTTCTTATAGATGCCTATTACAGAAGACTTAGCTAATGAGATGACATAAAACAAGAAGAAATAGTGAAAAAATAGTTAGAGAGGAAAGTACAGAATGGAAAGTATTAAAAAAAATTTAGTAACTGGGGGGATGGAAGAGTGGCTTAGCTGCTAAGAACACACCTGCTATTATAAGGACCCCTGTGGGCACCAAATCTCAATGTGCATGTCAACACACATACACATATTTAAAAATAGGGTTTCTATAAAATTTTACCTATTTCTCTGCTTCTTGAATCTTTCTTGCATTCAATGGTCTCTCTCACACTCAGTTTCAAAGACTTTACCAGCCACCAATGTGACCTCGCTAAAATTTCTGCTTTAAATATCTTTCAGTATTTTCAACAGAAACTAATATCTTGTCTTTGAAGTCCAAATTGTAGCTTTCTGAAAATATTTGGATCTTACATCTTTCAAGGTTTAAGCACTCTGAGAGAAGTTGTTCGGGACCTCCCAAATATGTTTATGATGATTACTGTACACTCAACTGTCCACATCTGTGGACACATTGTGAAATCTTCATAAATTGCCAGGCAGATATCCAACTAAAAAGAAAGAAGATAAGATAAATTGCAGTACATTATGTGAACATTTGATTATACCTAAGGATTTTTTTATTTATGTGGATGTGTCTATATGAGTGTGTTTCCCACATGAGCATTTGTCTGCAGAAGTTTAAGATGTTAGATCACTGCTGAGATGGAATTATGGGTACCTGTGAAAAACTATTGTGGATGTTTGGAACTAAAGTCAGATCCTCTAAGATCTGAAAGCTTTCTTTTTTTTTTCAACTGGATATTTTCTTTAGTTACATTTCAGATGTTACCCCCTTTTTCCATTCTCCCTGAAACACCCTATCCCATCACCCCTTCTCCTGCTTCTATGAGGGTGTGCCCCAACTTCCTCCACCCACTGCAAAGCATTCTTAATTGTAGAGTCATCTCTATAACTCTACATGGAAATTAGCTAGAGTACAGCACTGACAATACTTAAAACTCATCTTAAAACTATTTTACTCTTCATTTTTTGTATTTATATTTCCTGCATTTCCACTTGAGTCTACAGTTCAAACTTTCTTTACCATTTAATATTGATTTAAGTGATTTTTTAACCTGAAAGTTACTTTAATTGCAATTAATTTTGTTAGCTTGATGATAAACTGTAACATTAATACATTTATATGATATTCTTGTTAATCTAATTTTCTTTGAGAGATTGCACCTATAAATTATTGTTATTGCTTACAATTGTTCCCATGCAGAGTCAAATTGTATCTAAGTTATTCAAATCTGACTAAAGAAATATTTACTAAAATTCCCTATATATAAAAGTACATGATAAACCCAGTAAGATTGAGATATTAGAACACATCAGAAATGTTTTGTGTCTTGTATTCACTCTTAAATTAATGTGTGAGAACAGCAGTATAACATGAATGAAAAAATCTACTTTTCTATCAACAATTTGATTAAAAGCCATGCTTTATTCAATAGAGGACAGAAACAGTAAAGAAGAAAGTATGAATTTTCAATTTTACCTTGAAATTATTCTCTTCATCCATAAAGCCAGACACCACACTTTGAATTAAGCATGTTTTTCTCCTTTTGTTCCAAGTTCAAATATAAAGTCATTCCCAATTTTAGTTAATAATTTATGCACACAGTACAATATTAAAAGATTAATTTTAAGCTATAAAGGAAATTGGGAATTTAATATTAAACCTTACTGGCTCAAAGTTTTAAATGGTGGACAACAGTGTGTAGATATGATTTGTCATGCTGACTTTTTCTGCAAGAAATTATTAAATTCTTCATATATATGTTACTGTAGGAACAAAGGCTGTTGGTTCATTTTGTCAGGGTTATGCCATCCCTGTCCCTTCTTTCTAAGCTGTTGTTATGCTTGATGACAATCATTCTGACACAGGTGGAATACAGCATCAACAAAAGTTTAATTTTCATTTTTCTGGTAACTCACCATGTTAAATGCTGCAGAATTCTCATACATTTCAAAATTGCTCAGTAAAATTCCTAAAATTTTTTTCATGAATAAATTAACAAGATTGTGCTTTGTAAAACTTTTCCCAGAGTATTCAGATTTGTTTCAACACTTGAAAACTGATAAATACAGTGCAATAGCTAAATAAATTTAAGAATAGAAATTGTGTGAGTTTACCAATAGATGCAAAAAACAAGAGAGTTTTGCCAAAAATTCAATGTCTCTTTCTGATTAAAACGAAATCCAGGAAGAAAATAGGAATGAAAGAAACTTATCTAAATATTATAAACACCAAAGAGGTTTTTTTGAGCTATATTAATTGAGGAAGCTGGTTTTTAGCTCCCCTCATCCCCTTCGTGTTGTTCTTATATATTTTTATTGATATATATATATATATATATATATATATATATATATATATAATGGGCAACACTTGCTTTGTGGGTCACAGTTTGTAACTACCTGCAGCTTATCCTTTCTTGGAAAAGATTTAAGTCACAAACTATTCATTTCTTATTCAAGAATTTCTCCATTTATGATCAGTATGCAGTCATCTTCTTTGTCTTTTGAGTAATTTTGATTTGCAGTCTTCTTTATCTACTTATGCTAGAGATTGTCATTTGGCTTCCTATTCCTTGATAGCCTTTCTTTCATTGACTCCCATACTCTTAAAGTTATTCGTTTTCTGTGTTTTCAAGATTGAAAGTTTCTTTCTTTGCTTTTAGGTTTGTTTGTTTGTTTTTTTCCCCTAATATCACCTACAATCTCGGCTTGGTTGTAATTAAATGACCTAGGTTGAGCTGGTCTTCAAATGTCCTTTCATCAGAGTTCAGTCTCTAGGACATTGGATGACTTCTTCTGAAGTCTGAGTAGTATACTCAGGTGGAGATACACATACACACAAACACACACACACATACATACACACAATAAACACACAGACACAGGCATGCACACACACACACACACACACACACACACACACACACACACTTTAAAATCAAAATAGTTAAAAGATAGTTTTGTTTTATTTGAGATAGCAATCTTGTTGGCCTTTATCTATTTCCAGGCCTTAAAATGGTTCATTCCAAGATTTTTTGCATTTTAAGGTTACTGAAACTAGATTTGATGCTATTACGTTGAGTTTGAATTTTTCATAATGCTATAAGCAATTTTTCTCTAGTTTTTATTTTTGACATGTTACCAAACTATGTTTTAGAGCATTTTGCTGTGATCATGACAGTGTTTTCAAATTTCACTTGTATTTGAATGACTTTTTTTTGGTCTGTATCTTACTTCCTCTATTTTGTGGATTTTCTTTTCTTAGTTTTTAAAAACTAGCTTTATTTTGGGGGATAATTATGCCATTTTTCATTTTCTTTTCCTCCCTACAAACCTTCTCACAGTCCCCTTCTTGTTCTCCTTAAAATCTGTGGCCTTCTCATTGTTTCTACATGTATTTTTGTATAAGTACATACATGTATATCCCTAAGGACAATCAGCTCAGTCTGTATGTTACTTGTATTGTCTTTTCAAGGCTGAAAAGATCCATTTGTTATTGGATGACCAATTTGTGTGCTCTTCCCTGAGGAAGACTATTTCCTCCCACTCTCAGCATTCCTTAGTTGCTCATAGTTCTTTGTGTAGGATTGAGGACTCTAGTTTGGCCTTTCTATTGTTGTTTTTGTTCAGCTCAGGTTTATGCAGTCATGCTCATGAGACAAGAGTGTAGCCTCTGATGTAACTAGGAGACAAAAATCTCACAGCAAACTCCCTGATTCTCTGGCTTTAAGGATCTTTCTATTCCCTCTATGGGAAATGCTCCCTGAGCTTAGGCGTGGGAGTTGTTTTGTAGATCTGTTGGACTAAGCTATAAAACCCCGTGTTTTGAGTAGTTATGGTTTTCTGTAATGATCTCTGTTTATTGCACAGGAAAATTTCCTTGATGAAAAGTAAGAACTACACTTACCAGGGCTAGCCCTGGAAAAGAAAAGTCTGACAAAGTTTCTTATCTTGGTGGTCTGATACAGCCTTTTGTTGTTGCTATTTCTGTTGGTGCTTTTGCATTCAGAATTCCATGGAGACTGGGGATGTAGCTCAGAGGTATAGAACACATTCTGGGTTCCATTAGACACATTCATTCGCTCAGCCCTGGTTCTAATACTCCATGATACAGCAGATCAGCTGGTCATTCTTCTCGAGGAGCCACTGAATAATCTCCCAGCTGACCTTACATAGCCAAGCAGAAGTTAAGATGACCAACATTCAGCAAAAAAGCTCAGAATCCCCTTCTGTGATTCTTAATCTCTTTATTGTATGCTAGAGATTTGGGGGATTGTAGCCAGTATTGGTTTTCACCTTATTTATATTCTATATCAATATATATATATATATTTTTACTTTTTCTTTCATTCCTGATATTTATTCCACTGTCTGGTCAAGTCTATTAGGTATGCTTCCTTTATGTTTTTATTTGTTTTTGTTTTTTGCTTTGTGTAGCTTAAAATATCTAATATTGTACCATTCAAAATTATAATTCTCTTGCTCAATTATTCTTCTTTGTTGCTCTTATTTTACACATACTACATTTTTCTTCCTTATAATGCTCTTTCCCACATCACTGCTTTCTTTTCCACAGTTTATATTAAATTCATGTGGCTGTGTCCTATTTAACACCTTTGATGATTTTGATTATTATTATCTTTTAAAATTTAATATTGTATTTTAATTATTTCAGTATTTTTAAAATTCAGTCACTGTTGAAGAATCATACTCTTCTGGAGAAACCACACTTACCTAGCTTGTAATATTTCTTGTGTTGTTATTGTGATTTTTACACTTGTTTGCTTGGATAACTCTTCTAATTTTACTTGGCAAGCTCTTTATCAAAAAGCCTATGTTTGGGGGATCAATTTATGATATTAACATAAGTAGAAAACAAGTTGTTTTAATATAACAACATTAAAAGTTATAAGATATAGGAATGCTCTTAAAAATGAATAAACTCTACTAATACAACATTAATGAATAAACCAGAAACTGATGTGCTAGGACACTTTTGATTATTCTTGATAAATATGACAATGGTTTATTAAAATTAAATCCAGCCCAAATTTTGTATTTGTTACTAAAGTCACTACACACAATGCTCCAGGTGTTTCTGTAACAAATAATGAATTTCCAACTCAAGGCACTACTGACCCCTGCTTTCCTAACCCTGCAGAATGAACGAATGGGATTGCTTACCACCTTTGACATATCAGACAGATGAAGCACTTTCTCAGAAAAGCCAATAATTTGTTTGAAGATGATAAATTCTATGAATTTCCTCTACAGATATGACTACTTGTCTCTTACTTCATCCATGGTTTCCTGACTTATCTATAGTAGTGTATTCTACTTCCCTTTCTGATGCTTTGATTCAGAGCCTGGATTCTCTTCTGTAATTTTAGCCTCAAAAATAACGTATTATACTTCCATTTTAAATTACAAATATTCATTTTTACACATTCATAAATATCTTACACACACACAAACACACACACACACACACTATTGTGAGTATAAAACCTTAAGGATCAGGGAATGCTTATTGTTCTGAAATGTAAGATGTATATATGTTGAAATACATGGTTTATGCACACATTCAGTAAGTCTAGAAAAATGGATACATTTATATAAACTCAAACTCCTTTCAAGTTTAGAACTTTAGTATTATTTCTACATCCCTTCATGTGTTCCCCTCAGTCACTTTTCAACCATGGCAGTGAACCAACTAGGCTGTTCCAACTAAGGCATTGCTTCAATAATACTAAAATAATATAGGGAAAATCATGTATTATGTACATCGAGAATGTTATTAATAAGGTGTTGTATTATGCATCAGTATTCACTCCATTACTAATGTATAAACTTTTGAACAAATATTTAATGTAGTGTATTTTTATATTTATAGTATTATAGTTTATTTTCTTAACATGCAAATATATAAACAGTCTGGAAATATTATAAACTAACTCTCTGTGTATATAATTATACAAGATTTTAAAAACACTTTTATTATCCTGGGTAATTGTAAGTGAGAAAGATAATTGGGCTTTGGGAAATTTGTATATTTAATTTTCTAAGAGACTAATTTCTCTATCATAAACTTATATATGTTTTCTGCTGTCTCTGTCTCCATCTCTCTCTTGTACCTGGACTCTTTGGGTTTATATAGTTATATACTATATATATAGCTCCATATGATTTAATTTGAACTTCTCCATTATTCATAATGAGAAAACATGCTTCTGAACACTTTCACATGATTTTATTTTAATGAATTATGAAAATCCAGTGTCACGCTTTTTAAGTATTTGTTCTGCAAACCTTTTTTCTCCTCACCTCTGATTTTTCTATCCATTTCTTGTTAACCAGAAAATTAGATTTTCTTGTCTAATTTATCAGTATTTATGAGTTATTTCTCTATGTGTTCACAAAGCATTGTTATGAATCAATGGTATTTTCTAAATTTTCCACTATTTAAAATTTTTAAGTTTAGATTTAATTAAAATACCAATCAATATTTGTCTATGCTACAATGTAGAAGCCCATGTTTGAATATGTTAGGGAGTTCTTTGTCATCCTTTGTGAACATAGTTATTTGTTCCTTGCTTCTTTTAACAAGCTTATAGTAAACCCTGAGATTTTCAGAAAAAAATGTCATTCTTTATGTTAATTTCTTTGGTCTCTGTGTTGGCTTCATAAGCTAATAAGATCTTAGTAATATTAATGTGTCTTAATATTGGGGAAAGACTGTCCCACAATATCATCTCTAGTGTTCAAGTTGTCCTTGAGTCTTAGTTTTCTATTGATTCTCTATATAAGTATTTTTTGTTCTTTTGTTTTTTGAGACAGGATTTCTCTGTGTATGCCTGGCTCTCCTGGATTGTACTCAGTAGACCAGTCTGGCCTTGATTCAGATCTCCACATAATCTGCCTCCCAAGTGCTCATATTAAAGGCATGAACCATCACTGCCCAGCACAGTATTAAGAATTCTAATTGTTAAGTATAGTACTGCCTTTCTTTAGTTTTTCTTAATTACTTCTAGCAAGATTTTTGAATCTTCAGTACAGAAGTTTTAGGGAAATTTTGGTAAACTTTAATACTTAAGGGTCATATTTGAAAACTTGTTATTACAAATAGATTTTTCGCATTTTGCATTTATCTTACCTCTTATATCCAAAATTACAAATTTTCCTTAATAACAGACTTGAATGCTGTGACCTTGATAAATTTAAATTGAAGGCTTCAAACGGTTTTTTATTTGTTTGGTGGCTTGTATCTTAGAATTTTAATAAACCAGTCACATTTCATTCAAATGATGATTTTTTTTTCTTTTTGACCTTCTGTTTTCCTGGTTTGTCTTGTTCCTCTGGCAGGAGCTTTATGGTGTTTAGAATACATAATGAAATCAAAGTGGATAAAACCAGTGATGGAATATTTTACCTTTACAAATATCATCTTTCATAATCTTTTTGTTGTTGATTCCTTTTATTTTTTTATTTTACATTTCTATTAACTGTTGTATTTACATTTCAAATGTTGTCCTCCTTCCAGGTCTCTTTTTTGCAAAACCTCCACCACCTCCCCTTTGTCTCTAAGAGGGTACACCCTCACCCACCCACCTACTCCCATCTCACCCCTCTAGTATCCCCCTTCACTGAGCCAACAAGCCTCCACAGGACCAAGCACCTCCCCTCAGATTGATACCAGATTAGGTAGTCCTCTGCTACATATGTAGCAGGAGTCAGGAACCCACTCATGTATATTCATTGGTTGGTGGTTTAGTCCCTGGGAGCTCTGAGGGGTCTAGTTAGTTGATATTGTTGTTTTTTTCTATTGGGTTGCAATCTCCTTCAGCTCCTTCAGTCATTTCTCTAATTCTTCTATTGGGGTACCCAGGCTCAATCAAATGATTGGCTTTTAGTATCTGCCTTTGTCTTAGTCAGGTGCTGGCAGAACCTCTCAGAGGACAGCTATACTAGGCTCTTGGCTGCAAGCAGTAGTGTTGGGGTTTGGTGCCTGCAAATAGGATGGATCCTAAGGTGGAGCAGTCTCACAATGGATTTACCTTCAGTCCCTCAGTGGTAGAGTGGATACAGAAATTGTGGTACATTTACACAATCGAATACTACTCAGATTTTAAAAAAATCGATGACCTCAGGAGTTTGACAGGCAAATGGATAGAACTAGAAAATATCATCCTGAGTGAGGTAACCCAGACCCAAAAGTACATACATGGTTTGTGATCACTAATGAGTGAATATTAGCCCCAAACTCAGAATACCCACAATACAATTCACAGACCATATGAAGCTTAACAAGAAAGAAGCCAAAATGTGGATGTTTCAGTCCCACCTAGAAGGGGAAACAAAATAATCACACAAGGCAGAGGTAGGAAGGGACCCATTTGTGGGAGGTGAGAGAGGGGGAAAAGTGGGGGCGGGGTATAAGAAAAACAGGAGAGAAGTCCAGAGTGCCAGGAGAATGAATAGAAATATGAAGCAGTGGGTGGGGGGAGTGGGGAATGGGAGAACCACTTGAAAGTCCCAGATGCCAGGGATGCAAGAGGCTCCCAGGACTCAGTGAGAATGACAGTCAGGATAGAACCTGAAATACCACATCCAATAGATAGACATGGCATTCAGTTGAGGGAAGGGGCCACCCACGCATCTCTAAATCATTAACCTAAAATTGTTCCTGTCTAAAGGAAATGTAGGGACAAAAATTTCTTTCATATTCTTAATTCTTTTGTGTATGTTTAATGCCATATTTTATGTTTTAAAAAGATGCTTAGTATTTCACTTTTTAAAATTTATTTTCATGAATGTGAGAGTATTGGCACATTTGTTGTGCAGATCTATCACACACATGTAATACATGATGAGGCTGATGAGAGCATTAGGTCCTCTGGGACTGAAATCACAGACCATTTTAGAGCACCACGCGGGTTCAGGAATCCAATCCTGGTCCCTTGAAAACACAATAAGTGTTCTCTTATCCACTGAGCCAGCCCTCTAGCCTCAGCATGCTTATTTTCAAGGCAGGTCTATTCATTCCAAGTAATTCAGGTTTGATCATTTTCTGAAAATCGTATTTTCCTTAACTCCCAAAGAATGATAAAATAGATGTGAAATACTGATATTGAAATCACTTAGATAAATATTGATCATACATAAAGACAGTAGAACTGATATGCAAGGAAATATGAGAAATGGTAAGGAAATTTTTTCTCCTATAAATGATGTTGTTTGGTTATTTTAACTTGCCTTATTATGTTGCTGTGTTACCATGCTGACAGACTGTGATTCATGTTAAGGAGAGCAGACACAAGTTATTTTTGATTACTTAGGAGTATTTTTCTTTTAATCAAAATGTTTATTTCTTTTTTTTTTCATATTTCTGTGGTAATTAATTCTACCCAATTAAATGCCATTTTAATAGTCTTTATCAAGGTAAATTTTATATATGATAAAAACACTCAACTGTTCTTTTGACAGTTGCAATGCCATATAAATAATTTTTTGTCCTTCCATCCATCTGGTCACAGGATCACCCATCTCATTTCTTATTCACCCCAGTATAGATTTTCCTTTTGTATCAACAGTTAATACATTCTCTAGATAATAAAATATTCTTTAACAGTATTTCCAAATCCTGCATTTTAACTTGTACTTGATCTTGACAGCGGGCTTTTTATTTAAAAATGCCATGCATACACAGTGCTGTTTCCTTAAGGGATGGTGGTATCATCAGCAGGCTGCTACTGTGAGAAACTCTTTACTGTTTTTGAGGGTAAAGTCATATTCAATTGGCAGAAGCATGCACAGCTGTGTTTGGCTTCATCAGATGTCTCCTATTAAACAACTGAGTGGGCTACATACCCACCCATCTTTTGATGCATGAATCTCTCCTCCTTAAAGCACAAAGAGTTTCAAAGTGCCATTTCAGCTTCTTGTTAAAATAGAAACATAAACAGGATTTGTTGTCAATAAATTATTTGAATGGGTTTATGGCTTATTTTTTTATCTTTTAGGTAACTGGATGCCTCTAAAATAAATTATGTAAAACCAGAAGATTCAAGTATCTGAGGCAGGGTTTTCATAGACCCTAAAATAATTTGTTTCTATCTGCCAATGCTCACATGGTTACTTGGGTGCTGAGTTAAGTTTGTCTCCTTGTTGTATCACTTGGCTGCCTTAAATCTCTGTTTGGATTTTACTGCTTTAAATTTAAAATATTTCAGAACAATAGGCAGTTTACAGAGGAGAAACTGGGAAGATGGATAACATTTGAAATCTAAATAAGTAAAATAATCAATAAAAAATGTGAATTTGTAGTAAAAAGATTAAAAAATAGAAAAGAAAACGAATTGTATCTTGAGGTATACCTCAATTGTAAAGAATTAAATTCACATATGATTTATCACTATATCAGCTCACCTAATCTCCAAATCTCAAATTGTGTTCTGAATACCATGATCAGCATTGATTATATTTATAGAACAAGCATATATAATTTTAGAAACATTACTGCTGCTAGTACAGTATATGCACACTTTAACTTGCTTCTGGCCCCTGATTACACTTAACAATTTAGTTATTATTCATAAGTTGCAGGAGTTTCAAATATGCTTCAATTTAAACATTGAACTCCAGTAAGTTTTTGGATATTATACCATGAAAGCTATTTTGAACACCTTATCTTGATCTTTATTTGCAAACTATGGATACATTCAACCACTCTACAACTTTGACATGAGCGAGTCATAAGACAGACTCGGGAAATGATTACTAACAAGTGTTTTTGCTCCATATGTATGGCTGGCAGTGCTTATCACACAGGTGCCCAATGTTACCTGCATAAAATATTCGTATGACAGAATTATGTGAAAGATATGGGATATGATCACTAACAAGGTTTTTTGTTTTGTTTTGTTTTCATATATCTGTCTGTCCATCAATGCTTATTACACAAGTACCCGAAGTTCATTGCTTGGAGAGTAGATCCTTTATTTGTTTAACTGTTTTCAATTAATGACAAAGTGTGTCCTGTTTGTTGGCAACAATAAAAACTTTCAACCGTAAACAAGAATATTTAGTCTGTAAATATTCATAAAATAATAAAACAAACAAAATAATTTGTCTGCCTGAAGCATATCTAGATACAATTGTTCCCAAATCTGAGATCTTTCAACCCTTGAAGAAAACAATTATTAACTAATTAAAATTTGATCCATTTGAATGTAAAAAAATATTGGCTTGTCTTGTTTTGTTAAGTTTATATCTACAAAATTTAAAACAAGGTGATATGGTAAAGCTGCTATGAACATACTGGAGCATGTGTCCTTGTTATATGTTGGAGCACATTTTGAGTATATGCCCAGAAGTGGTATAGCTTGGTGCTCAGGTAATACTATGTCCAATTTTCTAAGGAAACACCAGACTGATTTCCAGGGTGGTTGTACCAGCTTACAATGGAGGAATGTTCCTCTATCACCACATCCTCGACAACATCTGCTGTCACCCGAGTTTTTGATCTTAGCCATTCTGACTGATGTGAGGAGTAATCTCATGGTTGTTTTGATTTGCATTTCCATGATGACTAAGGATGTGGAGCATTTTTTTTTTTAAGTCCTGAGACATTTGAGATTCCTCAGTTGAGAGTTTTTTTTGTTTAGCTCTGTTTCCTATTCTTTAGTTGGGTTATTTGGTTCTCTGGAGTCTAACACCAATGACTCAAGTTCTAAGATCAAGAATTGACAAATGGGACCTTATAAAATTGAAAAGCTTCTGTAAGGGAAAGGTCAATGTCAATAGGACAAAACAGCAACCCACAGATTGGAAACAGATTTTTACCAACCCTATACCCGATAGAGTGCTATTATCCAAAATGTAAGAACTCAAGAAGTTAGACTCCATAAAAAGCTTTACTTAGTTTGTTTTTGCTTTTGTTTTTGTTTGTTGTTTGTTTTGAAGAATTCCTCTGGTCAGTGAAATCAGTAATCTAAAAATTAAAGAATATGATAAAAACATATAATGATTTCTATTAATAGCAAAAGACACACACACAAATACACACACACACACACAAATACACACACACACACAAATACACACACACACAAATACACACACACACAAATACACACACACACAAATACACACACACACAATACACACACACAAATACACACACACAAATACACACACACACACAAATACACACACACACACACACACACACACAAATACACACATGCACACACTCCAGATGAGCTTATTTTCATTTAGAATCTCTAGCCATTACAGTAAAAATGAGAAAAAAACCTATATTTTATAGAGAAAAATAAATATTGTTACTAGCTACATGGTGTACTATATATTATAGTGATTCAAATGTATACAATTTTTAAATGCCTTTTTGAACTATGGTAAATTTTTTTATATCTGACTAAATAAATTGAGGACTATTTTTTGACCTTCTAATGAAGTAAAACAAAAATATTTTCTAAATACTAATAGTAAAAATATATAATAATTCTTTCATAAATTATACTTGTATGGTGATATAACTTACTGGTCATATTTGATCTCAACATAACAAATACAAAGAATTCGAGGGTAGGGAAGTGGGACTGGGTGGGTGGGGGCACATCCTCATAGAAGCAGGAGGAGGGGCAATGGGATATGGGATTCCTGGGGCGTGGATGGGGAAAGGGGAGAATATCTGAAATGTAAATAAAATATCCAATAAAAAATGAGAAATATATATATATAATTCCTTGATAAATTATACTTTTATGGTGATATAACTTACTGGTCATAATTGATCTCAACATGACAAAGACAAAGAAAGAGAAGCAAACAGTGTGACAACCTAACAAGACCTGAATAATTACAGCACTGATTGACAGAACATGGGCAGGGCAGAGTGCACAGGTCCAACTCTAGGTGAAGAGCTCCAGGTAATTAACGACTGCTAAGGGGGAGAGTCAACCTACCTCTGGGGTGAAGTCCCTGACTGTTTGTCAAACAAGTTCTGAAACCTAAAATAATATGAACAACACAAAATGTACCCAGGAAGTTATATATACATGCACTATACATATACATATACATATACATATACATATACATATACATATACATATACATATACATATATATAACATATACTATCTATACTACATATGCATATACTACATATGCATATACTACATATACATAGGGCACCGGAGCTGTTTAAAGGGATAAATGTTGTAAATACAGTACACAGATATGAAAAGTTTTAAAGTAAATATCAATAATGTTTAAAATATAAAGCCACAAAAATACAATGAGATAAAAAAATGGATAAATGTATATTTGTAATTATTTTAGAAGAAACAATAAAAATACCTCCAATATTTTCAATTAAGTATAAGATTAGTATAATATTGGTACATTTAAACAGGATAAGAAGAATTTTTATATTGACTTTTTGCTTGATAAAATGCTTGAATATTAATCAACACATAGGATGGGAGAAAACAAATGCATGTAGACTTTATTGCAATACTGCTAAATGTATTTTAAATCAATATCTTTCCTGTGTTGAAAATTTATGACAGTGCATTTATCAAATTTGTACTTTCAATAATTTAAATTCTGACACATTAAAGTGGTATTTCACAATAGAATTATTAACTAAGTGAATTTTAATTCTATAATAACTTACATTAACATTGACACTGACAAAGTGAGTATTTATGTCTAATGTTCTCCATGTTAACATTTTTTCTTATATAGGAATGAAATTTCATTTATGTATTTGTGTGTCTGTGTGTGTAAGCCTCAGACAACAACTGTGTGGGTAGCTCATGCCTTTATATTCTGAAATATTTCTTCTACACATTTTGTATGTGTGTGTGTGTGTGTATATATATATTTTACGTAGTATAACTGCAATTTTCTGTATCTTGGTGGGGCTTCACAGATGCTAGGTGATTGATCTTCATCTCAGCCATAACACAAGACTCGACACAATTCCAACACACTGAAAAATTTTCAAAAGTATTAATTATGACATTTAGAAATAATATACTCGTGTGAAATTAAATATGACCATGAAATATATTATAAACATATAAATATTATCAAATAAAATATAGAAAATGTGTAAAATATAATTACATGTCCTTTCCACTTATTAAATTCTCAGTTCCAAAAAAAATTTGTAGGAAACACTTACATCATGTATTTAATATGAATGTTTAGTGAGTTATTTCTGGATGAACATTTTGGATGAATATAGATCCTTCTAGAATGAGTAAAGTGGATTATTCATTTAGTTGCATTATTCAGTTCACTTCTTTAAAATGGGGAATTCCTTATAGCATGTTCTGTAGGACTGGATTTGTAGATGGATATAACTTACTTGTTTTTATTATGGAAGGTCTTATTTTCTTCACCTATGACGATTGAAAGTTTTCTGTTTATAGTAGTATGGACTAGCTAGTATTTCTGGTCTTTCAGAGTTTGCTACACACCTGCTAAGGCCCTTCTGGCATTGAGATTCTCCATTTAGATGTCAGGTGTTATTTTTATAGGTTTGTCAATTTTTTTGGTTACTTGTTCTTCTTTTGCAGGTTTTAGTATTCTTTCTTTGTTCTCTACACTTAATGTTTGGATTATTAAGTGCTTAGGGACTTTCATTTCTGGTTGTACATATTGGTATTCTATAAGATTCTTGTACCTTGATAGGAATCTTTTTCTATATGTTAGGAACATCTTTTCTCTATATTTTACAATAATTTTTGTGAATCTCACCTAACTTTATTCTGCTTCCTCTATCCCTATCATTCTTAGATTTTGTATTTCATGGGTTGCCATATTTCCTGGATGTTTTGTGACAGGATTTAACATTTTCTATGATTGATGTCTACGTTTTTTCTATTATTTATACAACACCTGAGATTCTGTCCTCAGTCTCTCCTGTTGCCTTGGTGGTCCCTTATAGAGTTTTTAAAATTTTCATGTCCACATTTCACTCAGCTTTCTTTCTAAGTTCTATTTCTACTTATAGGTCTTGAACAGTTTTGTTAATTTATTTCATTGTTTATATTTTCATAGACTTCTTTAAAGAATTTATTAATTTTCTTTTAAAATTTTTTCATATTCATAAATGCTATTTGAAGGTCTTGTATGTATATGTGTGTGTGTGTGTGTGTGTCTGTGTGTCTCTGTGTGTCTGTGTGAGTGTGTGTTTCAAATATGTTGTAATATTCAGGTCCTGTTATGTTAGGGTTGCTATACTGGGCTCTTATAAAGACATATTGTTTTGGCTGTTATAGATTGTCCTTTTAAATTAATGATTTTATTTATTTATATCCTGAAGTTACACTGCTCCCAGTCCCCACTCCCAGAGTTCTTTAGCCCATCCTTCCTCTGCTTCACCTCTAGAAGGTGCTTTTGAAGAGGTCACCTCAGAGCGTTTGGGAAATTCCACCAAGCCCCCTCCCCTCCTGAAGAGAGAGGTCATGGAGCACCCATCCCCTCTGGAAGGGAGAGACTAATTGCATTCCTCAGGAAGACCACAGGGGGGACTGACCATTGCAGATCAGACCATTGCATATCCCTTGCAGATAAGGGAATCCCAGAGCACATAGACACATTCCTTGGGGCAGACCGACCATTGTATCCCACAGATAAGTGAAGCCTTGAAGCCTTTGCTACCTCATTCCCTAAGGACCAATCAGTTTAAAAGTTACACTGCTCTGCTAATCATGTTGTGTCTAATGGCTGTTGTTCTATTGTACCCCTGAAAACTGTATAAAAACTGGCCAAATGGGCAGCCTTGGGTCATCCCCTCTCTTTGGATGCAGGATGACCCTAACATACTGAAACAATAAACTCCTCTTGCTTTTGCATTGATTTCCAGCTCTGTGTGGTTCACTTGGGGGGGTCCCCAGTAGCTAAGGCTCATCAGAGTCTTATACTCTCAAACATCACCTTCTCTCTATCCTTCTTCCCTGGGTCATGAAGTTTCTACAGGATTGGGAGTATCCTCTCCCACTGAGGCCAGAGAAGGCAGTCCTCTGATATATGTGTATCAGGGCCTCTCACCAGCCTGTGTATGCTCTTTGGTTGGAGACTTAGATTCTCAGAGGTCCTAGGAGTCCAGGATACTTGCTTGACACTGTTGGTCTTTCAATGGAGTTGCCATTCCCTTCATATTCTGCAAACTCTTCCATAGGGGTCCCTGACCTCATTCCAATAGTTGGCAGTATGTATGTATATCTGTCTCAGTCAGGTGTTGGAAGAGCCTCTCAGAGAACTGTTGGGAGTGACCTGGTTAAACATTAACTGTCTTGTCAGCTATATGTGCTTACTGGCACAAAGTCATGGCCTCTGTGGGAAAGTACTAGCCCAGTTGAGAACAAATAGCTATAGATCTTGTGGACAGGTACCTAGCAACCCATTCTGCTCTGTTCTTTCTGCTGAACATTTTACCTTGCTGAACTTTTTACCCAGCTAACATCCTATTCTTGAGAACACCTGCACTCCCCAGAGACAAAGAGACCCTACCCCACTACCCTACCCCATACCCTGCTTCTACAAATATATAACCGGGGTGGAAAAAATAAAAATTTGTCAGCTTGATCAGATGTCTTGACTTGCTGTCCATTCTTCGTGTCTCTTGTCCCCTCATTATCTTCCAGGTGATCCCACAGTCCCTGTTCACAGCCCTGCGGGTCAGGACAGATAACAGTTATGTTAGGCTACTGTCAGCAAGCACAACATAGCACCAGTAATAGTATCAGGGTTCAGTGCCTGCCTATGAGATGGAGCCACAGTTAGGCTACTCACTGGATCGTCTTTCCTTCAGGCTTGCTCCATTGATGATGGTACTGCATTCCTTTTAGACAGGCACAATTCTGGATCAAAAATGTTGAAGATGGGTTGGTGGTACCATCCCTCCATTGCAGGCCCTGTCTATTTGCTAGAGGTGGTCTTTTCAGATTCCACATCCTTGTTGGGTATTTTGGCTAAGGTCACTCCTATTGAGACCTTGGATCCTCTCAGATCCCAGGTCTCTTGATCTTTCTAGATCAACAAGCCAACCCCATCCACCACCCCACAGCAACTGCATATTTCCATTTATAATCCTGGCCATCTTGGCTACTTATCTGTCATCCCAATATCTGATTCTGCACCCCTTCTCTATCCCTTCTATCACTCATGTCCCTCCTTCCCTCTGCCTCCTGTGAACATTTTGTTTTTCTGTTCTAAGTGGGTTTGAAACATCCTCTCTAGGGCCTTCCTTCATGCTGAACTTCTTATGGTCTGTATGTTGTCTCAAGGGTATTCTCTACTTTTTGACTATTATACACATATCAGTGAGTACATTCCATGCATGTCCTTTTGGGTCTAGATTTCCTCAATCAGGGTGATATTTTCTAGTTCTATCCATTTGCCTTTAAAATGAATGATGTCATTGTTATTAGTAACATAATAGTTTTCCATTTCCAGGGTTGCCTCTATTTGTGATTTTTTATTGTTTTTATTTTCATTTTTAAGTCTTGAACCACTTTGTTCAACTTATTCACCTGTTTAACTGTATTTTCCTGTATTTCTTTCAGTGAATCTTTATGCTCTCTATTATCTTCAGGGGATGGGATTTTTAGGTTAGCATCATGCTTTTCATACATGTGGGGTTATTCAGGGCTTGCTGTGATGGGAGAGCTAGGTTCTGCTGATGTCAAAGTGTATTGGCTTCTGTTGCTTATGATCTTGCACTTGCCTCTTGCCATCTGGTTATCTCTGGGGTTAGCTGGTCTGAGTGTCTCTGTCTGGAGTTTGCCTCCTATGTCCCTGGGTTACATCAGATCTTCTGGGAGATCCAGGCTGCAGCAGATTGCCTTGGAGACTAGTAGATGGTGGAGTGTTGAGATGAGCAGACAAGCAGATCTGCTCTCGTGTAGTTGCAGACCAGAAGAGAGATAGGTTTCATGATGATGGGAGTGGGTCCCACATATTCTAGCCACCTTGGGGTCCCAGCTGCTATGGTTATCTGGATAAGTGTCCTACATTTTGCTCTTGTTGCAGTCAGAATCTTGCTCTTCAGGTATGTTATGATATCCAGGACTTGTTGTGGTAGGAGAACTGTATAATCATGGTGACAAATTACATTGTCTTTTGTTGTTTATGTTCTTGTGCTTGCCTTTCACCATCTACATAACTCTATTGTTAATTGTCATGGGTATCTTGGATTGGACTAGGTATCTTTGCAGGCAGGTAGAGCTGTGTGACCTGGGTTAGAAAGCAGGCAATGCTTTCTAACATTAGGGTAAACCTCCTGTGTTACTGGTTAGAGCAAGCTTCCTGTTTCCCTGGTTAGAGTAGTTCTCTTGTGGCAGACCTCCTTGGAGACAGGCAGGCTGTGGGTTGAAGTAGGGGGCAGGCATTCTGATCTACCAACAGCATAGGGTAAAGATGTAAATTAGAAGGACCTTGATTGTGTTTTGATGCTAGAATCTAGGTGTCTGGGATTAGGCAGATTATAATTCATGGTATTAATATCTTTTATTTCTCCATTGGAGTGTTTGCTCATTGGTTTCTCTTTCCTCTCTTTTTCTCAGGAGAGTGTGGTGGGAGTGTTTTGCCTGTAGTGAAATCTTCTGGGGTCTTGATATGTCTGGTCACTTGGAACCCTAGGTAAAATTTCTGACCTGACACTTAGGAATGTGAATCTGCTGGGAGTGGTAGTTGGTGACATTACAGTGGGTGGGTTGGGAGCTTTACAAGATGGAGGAAATCTGGGTATTCCTCCAGAATCTGTTTATTTTGTTCCAGGGAATGGAAGCAGAGGTTTATAGGCAAAGGCACAGCAAAAAAACCTACTACAGAGTTGAGCATGAGACTGGGGATTTTGAAATGCAGGAAAGGAGGGAGAGGTGAGGATCTGTAGTTAGTCTATTTGCTTCTTTGGAAGGAGTGGCCCATGGGATCCCAGAGAGTCTGAAGTATATTTTCCTGGGAAAAGCTAAACCAAAGGCAGCTTAGATGAAAAAAAAGAAAGAAAGAAAAAACAAATAAACAATTTCAGTGTTGGAGGAAACTGATTAGCTTATGTTTCAAGGAAAGCTAAGAAAAGTTCCACTCTTTGTTTTAGTTTTAAATATTTTTTTATAATGTAATATATATCATAATACAAAGATCATCATCCTGAAGAAACTACCAAACTCCTGTGTTTCAAACTTGTTTCAAATTTTAAACACAGTTAACCTCCCTAAATCATGAGCACTGCTCCCTCTTCCAGATTCAGTCTCCTGAATATATTTAAAGATGATCTCCCAAGGTAAACAAAAAGTTAAATAAATAGAAAGTGCCATTGAACGTTTCTTTACCTTTTTCCCCAGATGATTCCATCCACATGTTATAAAACAATATCCTTTTAGCTAACAGCTTATAACCAGGGGCTGGCTAGATTTTTGTCAACTTGAAACAAGCTGGCATCATCAGAAAAGAGAAAATTCCAGTTGAGAAACTGCCTCCATGAGATCAGATGTATCCTAGTCTGTCAGGCATTTCCTTGAATACTGTTTGATGTAGTAGTGTCCAGCTCTCTGTAGACAATGTTGTCCATAGGCAAGGGCCTCTGGGGTGTAGAGGAAAGTAGGCTGAACAAAGCATGAGTAGAAAGCTAGTATCAGCATTAGTCCATGGCCTCTGCAACAGCTCCTGGATCAAGGTTGTTGCCTTGAAGTTCTTTCTTGACCTTCCTTAGTGATGGAGTGTGACCAGAGAGTTATAAACTGAACTAAATACTTTCCTCCATATGTTGCTCACACTTGTGCTGTTTTGTTACCATATAACTAAAAGCCATACCTTTAGCTTGAAGATATTTATCCCAAAACCTCCATTTTGATAATTATTTTAAACTCGGATTAAATTTTATAAACAAGAGACAAATAAAAACAAAAATTTGTCTCAATGGAATTTGTTTGCTTGTTTGATTCTAATAAATAAAAGAGTGACTGCCCATCTGTGTGTGTGGTGGCATGCCTTTAGACTCAGTATGTGGGACAAGAAGTGTTATGAATATAGTTTGACAGCAGACTGGTCTATATACAGTGACTGCATATGCAGCCTAAACTGATTGAAAATAAAATCATCATGTGTATGTTACTTTGATAACTATATTTCTGACAGAAAATTAGTGTCTGCCATGTATAATATATTGAAAGAATTACAAGTTAAGAAAACAAACTACCTAATCAATGAATATGTTAATTGACTACATACACAACATTTTTCACAGATGGAGTACAAGTAATAAAAAAAACTTATTTGCTTATCTTCTCATAAAAATTATGAAAAGTAAGTTTAACTGATTCACAAGGGAAATATTGTCTTGATTTTAAACTCACACAAATGGTTCTGCCTGTTATTTTCTATTTTAAAGGAATATTTGTCTTTCCTTGCTTCTACAGTTTATTTGAAATTCAAGAGTTAAGTTGTGCTTTAGATGAACTAATTTTCTCAGGCAACTGTCTTGTATCTTGCTTTGTTCACTCACTAACAAGATTATGATCTTTAAGTATAGTGTAGTCTTCCTGTGTCTCTAGAACTTAACATTTCAATAACTATGATCATGACTAATGTTCTGTTGAATTGATATTACAAATAGAAAAGCTTTTCTGGATTCTAATCTCTGTGCCAACATAATGGCTGTTGGTTATAGATGTTTGCTCCATTTTGATACTGGTTCATGAAGTAAAAGTTTTTAGGAGTGTCATGTGATAAAGACTCACTTGGTGGTTCTTTTGTTGTTGTTTTGATTTTGTTTATTTGTTTGTTTGTTTTTGAGGCAAAACCTGTAGAAGGACATGTGATGTTTGGAGAGAGTATAAATAGGACTCAATGGACAGTGATTATGCACTTGCATAGCTAGCTTTGTAAAGTTTTGTTGGTCTTGGATCTTTGTTGATTTCTTGCTTTGTTAAAAGAAGCATGGCAGAAAAGTTCTCCTGTTGATCTGGCTCCTCATCATCACTCCCTGCTGACTGGTGGCAATTCAGCAGAGGCCTGGCAGTTTCTAGCACATTGTGCCACTTCTGCTGAAAATACTGAACTAGACTGCTAATATCCTAACAAAAAGATATTAAAATCACTCCAAAAACCTACTTCTGACCAGGTTTGTTCATTTTTATTTTTTTCCCATTGAGACTGGAGATAAAATGAGGAGCATGTGTTACATGTGGTACAAAAACATCTGACCACTTTGCTAGACATCCAAAACTTAACTTATATTTTAATCATAATTCTATTTTTTATGTTATTAAACTAAACTAATTTTTGCATTTTGGAAAAATATTAACTTTATTAGAAAACTGACCCATGGATATGAAGGACACAAAAAACTGGCACATGACCCAACCCACGGGTCTGATTTTTCGTGGGGTATCAAGGTGGACCATCACCTGAAAGGAACATGGGCGGGAGAGAGAATGGAGACCATGCAGCAGAAGTTTTGTCACCATCTCACTTTAATGGGGGAGCAGTTTACAATATATAGTCTTCGGCAAGGGAGAAAGGGGGGCAAAGAACGGGTGGGGATCCCAGCCCAGGGCCATCCCGCCATAGCAACTAGTCCCCAGGAAATGCCAGACGTTCTTTAAGTTCCTGAGACCTGAGATCCAAGGAAGTCTTTTCTTAACCTGGCACTGATTAATCTTTCTAGAACAGCAGGTAATTTCCTGAGGTTCTCTTGGAACAGCAGGTAGTTTGCTGAGGCTCTCCCAGAACAGCAGGTAGTTTCCTGGGCTTGGCTCTTGACAGAACAAGAGATTCTTCCTTGGTCGAAGGTCAGGTTCTCCCAAACGAGGCAGTTTCTCATAAAGGCAGTTCACAACTTTCGTTAGCTGGGATGGTGGTCCAGGGTCCCCAACAGGCACAAGTCATATTTAATTCATAAACTTTACCCTTTAGTTATATATTTTTGTAAATAAGTACCATATTGCCTTTTCTAGGCTGCAAAGATAATAAAGCTAAAGATTTTGCCTCATAATTCACTCAGATTTTAATGGATTTCTTAAATACTAAATCAACTTCAAACAGAGATTGTTAAATAAGTAAGAATGCTGTGTTTTCTCCAAGACCTTGGGCTACTTTCTTAGATCAGTGCTTTTCACTGATTGAAGTCCTTGGAAATAGAAAAATATAAAAAGAAACTATCTAAAGGCAAGTTCAGAGACAACTTAGCAACTAAGGAAAGAACATGAGATGTTTTATGAAGCTCCAATATGCACAAGAATCACAAGCAGAATAAAAGATGGAATCTAGATCAGAGGGATAATAAAGAACACCAAAGATAAAGAACAGATGTTATGAGCTGAAGAAAAAAAGTATAGCTTCAAGGGGTAATATTCAATGGATGATGTCTTCCTGTTACAGGCAATGCTGGAAGATAGAAGTATGACAAGGGCAATATAACATAGAACAATGACTGTCAGCTGGTTCACTGTAACCGGCAGAAATGTCCTCTAAAATCAAAGTGACGTAAAAAGATGATGTGCCTTACCACAGGCTGATGTATTATGGAGAAAATTCTAAGTGAGTGAAAATGATCTAGTATAAAGGGAAAAGGCAAGTCACTATATGCTAAATATATAGATCTTGAAATGTGTGCCAGCTTTCTAAACCAATGTAAAGTTTGGGATTCAAGTACAGAAATTAAGAAAATAAAGTATTAAATATATATATATATAACAGCATGTTCTTTATACTGTAAAAACTGATTTAAATTTTTTACAACTTGAATTTTGTAAGTATTATTTAAAGATTTTAAGAACAAATATCTTGGGTGTGGCTGGCAGCTTGCTCCATGTATAACAGGGATTGCTGAACAACTGTGAGTACTTACGTTCAAATCTCCAACACTCACATAGAAATCTGCATGTGATTATTTTTGCCTGTACCCCAAGCTTCATAATTGGGAGCAAGTAGAGGTTGGAGATTTTGGGGGGCTTTGAAACTGTCACCACTACATGGCTACTGAATCAGTCAGAAACCCTCTTTCATGTGAATAATGCAAAGATTGGTAAAATGGAACACTTGACAATCTACGTTAACCTCTATGTATGAATGGACCACATACATCTTCATGCATCCAAACAAAAAGCATATACACATAAAAAGTTGATATAACTATATCACTAAATTAGTATTTTTATTGCTATATAAGACTTTAAAGAATTATTAAGTAGAAAAAATATCATTGAAACTGTAATGTAAAGTTTTCATTGCTATATGAATGTTCTTAAAATCTTTAATAATTTGAGTCCAAAATATAAAATATGCTAGAATTAACAAAAGTATCCAGCAGTGCAATGTCTGGGGGATAAAAGCAGTTGGTAAGCTCTGAATAATGGTTATACAAGATTTGAACACCACGTTTAAAATTTTGTACTAATGCATCAATATAGTAGGCTGAACATAGAACTTGACTAATTTTAATAGTTTCATTGAAAATTACTATTAACTGTTTACATGTTTCTCAATAATATACAATATCAGACTTGTGTTTACAAATGTATTAATCTAGAAATGAAATGATTGGTCATGAGAAAAAATACATACATATTTGAAAATTAACAAACCTGCAATTGAACATATTTGTGAGAAAATAAAAATTGTAGTGGAAAATAGAAAAAGACCTTATCTAATGATAATTTGTATATTTTATATAAACTTTAAGTGACACTAAAAAGATATTCAAAGCTCAAATTTAACTATCAAAATAAAAATAAAACTGAAATATTTAGCATATTTTAATTAAATATTTAAACTTTATAGAGCAGAGATTAAAATTGTACCTGAAAAAAAGATTTAAAATTTTGTATAAATTGAGGAAGGGTTGATCTTCTAAAGAGTAAATCACTTAGCAAATCCCTTTCCCCTGTGAAGTCTGACTACTAGGTAAGGAAATGTTCAAATTCACTCACAGGAGGTAAGAAAGAGTTACTCCCACATAAACTGAAGACAGTAAAAGGACTAGCCAGAAACTCAGAGTGGCAACTCTGACCACACTTGAGATTTAAAAACAAGTCTGAAAGAAATAAAGTAGTAAAATCAATATATTGTTAGAACATGAAAAATCAAAATTTAAATATTCTATAGGAATGTACAACTTTGATGGCTTCATCCAGTGAGTGATCCTGGACCAAAGTCTGAGTTGCTATGAAAAGACAACGTTCAGGTTAACAGTACCCATTACTAATACTAAAATTGATGCAGAAAAATCCAAGGAAATGTAAATTTCCAAAATACACAATATAATAATGTCAACTACAGTCAGGTATTTAAAAATATGCATTGTCTTAAAGGTTAATATATCCTGTTTAAAATTATATTTTTACAGGAATTACTTCTAATTTTAATATTTTGGCCAATTAAATACATTAATTTAAGAAGTTCTGAGCCTATGTCTACTCCCAGGTCATAAAATCAGTCCACTCATATCCTATCATCCTTGACACTATGGACTCTAACTTTCTGGAATCATAAGACAAAATGAAACTTCTTCTTTATTTTGCTTTGGGTTATGATATTTTACTCCTCCCACAGAAAAGAAATTCATTCATTTATGCAGAAAATGAATGCAATTATAAATATGACATTTTAAAATAATTTCCAAAATAAAAAGACATTTAAAGAATGCCATGGACAAAATCAAATACAAAACATTATAAACTCAGATGCTAATTCTACCCCATGAAGAATTCTTCTCAAAGAATAACCATCATCATGGTTTGTAACTGCTTAGAGCCTATTCTGTGCCTCTAAACATTATAAAAATCAAGTTTAAGTTGATAATCCTCCCTGTGCTGTGTTTTGCTACTTTTACTCATATATATATATGTGTGTGGGGGGGTATGGATTTTAACCCACCCTTTTATAAGTAGTAAAGGTAATCTTACTCATTTTTATTTCTCTGGAATGTATAGCCCTGTATGTCATTGCACACTAGACTTTTTTTTTTTCTACTGTAGGTTCATGCTTAAAGTTATTTATTGTTTTGTTGTTCTCTCTCTTTCTGTCTCTGTCTCTCTCTCTCTCATTAACAAGAACATTATTCATTTTAAAACATCATTTCTTATTGCTTTATTCTCTCTCTCTCCTCTCTCTCTCTCTCTCTCTCTCTCTCTCTGTGTGTGTTTATTTTGTTTTCCGACATTATCTACACTGGTCATATTAATTTGTACTCCTCACCAAAATAAAAGAAAATCTTGCTATCACAAGTATACTGCATGTGAGCTACAATTTTTTTTCATTGTCACAAAATACCTGGTAAATATACATCTAAAGAACAATGTTTCATTTTGACTTACAATTTTCGATGTTTTTGCCTATGATCCACTATCTCATGGAAAGTCAATTTTTTTTTGTAGACATGTTTAACTTTATTTATTTTACCCAATATTGGTAAACCTTTGGAAATGATAAGAAAATGTGAAAATAATGTAAGCCAATTTCTTATATTTTACTTATAAACATAAGAACCAGAAAGTTTAAGACCATACTTAGATCAAAGGTTCACCTATTAGATAAGCAAGAATTAGACTAAGTATTTTCAACATACATTCAGCCACTAATAATCTGCATATATTTTGGTGATCTTTAACCTGAACCAATATTTATGTGGTCATTTTTCAGTCTTTCAATTTTCAAGGATGTGTCTACCTTCAATTTTCTGACATATACTTAGTTTCAAATTCATAACCTTTTTATAGTTCTTAACTTCCATTTAATTATTTAAAAAGTAAAATTTAAAACTGTAATTTTGGAAAATTCATACATCCATGCAAAGAAATATGAATATATGTCCAATTTCTCCCCCTTACGCCTTCCTTATCTCTTAAGTGTGACAACTTCCTCATAATTTCATGTTATGTAAGCTCACATGGATTAAGTATTATGTGAAATACTGTCTTCTTGATTTGACATGTCTGTCAAAATCATGAGCTCATGGTAGCTATAAGACTTAACACAAGAACAAGACAGACAAAAAGTTTTGCCTAGATGAGTGGACAATATCTAGGCTCCACACCATACTGAGGAGAAATTGGCAGTATATGGTATTTTAAAGAAAGATAGTTTTGTTGAAGGATATGGCCACCAGTAGAGTTTCCTCTTAGAGTAGATGGTCTAGAGGATGATATAGACTCAAACACATGCACAGATTTAACTGGAAAGTCAATTTTTATAGAAGGATAACTTGGTGCTTCTATCACATCCATCACTATCCAGAAAGCAAAAGTGAAAACAAGGAGGAGACCTGTCCCTTTTGGGTATGCCAGTGACCTAAAAATCTATTACTCTGTATCTTACAGTTTCCCCCACCAAACAGCACTACTTTCGTGAGAACCAAATCACAGCATGTGAGTGTTTAAGAGACATTCAGAATCCAGAAGACTGCACAGTTTAATTCATGTAGTGAGTAACCTTTACATTTTGTCCCAGGGCCTCCTGGCCTTAGCCTCTTCCAAGATCTATGTCACAGTAGTCTAACTGTGCAAACCTAGGACACATGCCCCTCTTCTTTTGTGGAAATTAACTTCTATTCTGTCCCCACTGTCAGGGTATGGGGAAGTCCCAGAAACAGACAAACCAGCAGCTCCTAAAATACCAGAGAAATAGAGGAGTCAGGGCTTACTTATAAGTCCACAACACAGAAGGCTTAATTTTACTTCTCTAAGTTGATCATATATCTAATAAGTGTAAGATCTCAGGTCTTATGATTGGCTGCTCTAGCTGAACAAAATTTAAAATCCTTTTTTTTTTTTTGTTAGAGAAGGCCAGACATCTGACAGTTTCTCTCATAAATAATTAAATAAAAATTGTCAGAAATTTGTTCTAAATTTAAACTGAAATTCATCTTTTCCCAGAGAAATGGAACAGTTTGCTTTTATCCTGCCAAAAAGCCACATTTCAAAGTGAATGAGATAAAATACCATCCTTAAATAATATCAAATAGTGATCGATAGATTCTGTAAGTGTTAAGAGAGACAATGGATGGAGAATGATGGATTCAGTAGGTTGGTAGAGAGGCATGGGATGGAAAGTGAAGAGAAGGTAAGTTTAATAACAGGCATAGAATGTGATCCTGCGTTCTGTTTTTAAGTGGATTAAGTACCTATTACAACAACCTACTGTACATTTTATGAAGACATAAAAAAGAACTGGAAGTGTATGTATGCATGTAAACACACACACACACACATTCTGTATGATCATGAGATTTGCAATGATGAACAGGAAGTTTCTACAACACATGGCTGTGATATAACACAGTCACCTTTCCAAAAATCACTATTTTGTTTTCTAATCTTCCATGCCTGGTGAAACAATCACTTCCTTACCACTCTCTGAAAATATCTTCCAAAGTTCCAGAAAAACACAATGTTTTAGTGTACACTCCCACACCTAAGGATCAGGGAATATTGACCAAAAGAGACGGAAAAGATATTAAGAGCTGGAAGATCAAGGAGTGTGCTATGAGATTGTGTCTTCTATTGTGGTCAGAAGCTACACTCATAAAGTGTCACCCACATGACTAGCAAATCTGAACTGCACAAAGACAGCACGACTGAAGATCCCAAACAGAATGGAGAGAAGTTTATGAGTTCATATCTTTCACAAAGAGCCAGCTTACAAGGAAGGCGGTGAATGAGATAGATAGCTGTCCTCAGGAAAGATCACACCATTTGAGTGTCCAGTGCCAAATGGTCAGCACTAAAAACATACATACAGCTGTTATTATGCAGTATTATACAGATTGAATGTGAAATGATAGATAGATAGATAGATAGATAGATAGATAGATAGATAGATAGATAATGTCGTGTTTTCTGTTACTCCTTATTCCTTGTATTGAATTTGTTGTTGGACATCATACTTATTCAATGACATAGACAGAAGTATGTCTGTCATATATCACAAGATGTTAAGAATCACAAAGGAAAAGTATTTCTATCCTCATGAAGAAAATTTCATTTATTAATGAAAAAATCATGAAGAAATCTACTTTCCATCATCTGAGTTCTGTTATTTAAAAGGATTGTCCTTTATTCAAACTCTTATAGAATTCTTTCATCAAAACTTTAAAGATAAGGGGGAAAAGATATCAATTTGTACCTTAAAAACACTTCTAACTTTGAGATTCCCCAATACAACCTGAAGCACCCAAGAATAAAGATAATCAGATAAAACATATTCTTCCTAAAGAAGTGTATATGAGAAGTTGTACATTGGACATTGGAGAGTGTATCAAGTCTGTGTTTTCTTGAACTTCCATATTCAGGGTTTAAGATGAAGAAAAATTAGGTGATAAAGAATCTATCTACAGTAAGTAAACTTAAAACATAACATTCATTTACTTCTCCAGTTTTGGGAGTTTTTGGTGGAAGGTAATAAAGCCAAGGCTACAGAAACTGAAGTTTTTTATGATTACTCTCAGAAGGAACTGAAATTATGACTATTTAATGAAGATAAAGTGACAGAGACATGGGGAAGATGTGAACGGATTACTCTCTGCCTCCTTATCTTTTTACTCAATACTTTCATCTTATGTAGGTTACTAAGCTCTAATCTTGTATGTATTGTGATCATTTGTTGAAAACTTTGAAATCCAACAGCTCACTAATACCTGTTTTCTTTGTACTGATTTTGAATCATTTAAAGTCTTAATAATTTATTACTAAATCCGATGACCTAGGTAGTTAACGAGCATGAAAATGGAATATAATGAATTAATGCAGCACCCTCAGTATCCACAGGAGATTTTTTTGGAAGATTTAAATTGGATAGTAAATCCAGATTTATAACGAAAATTTAGATCTAATAGTCTTGTTTAATTTTTAAACACCTTCTGTGTTCATAAACATCATAATGAAAGGACTTATTCTAAGCACCAGACAATTTTATTCTAAACAATGATCCTTGTGTTACTTAATTTTCTCATTGCCATGGAGGGGGGAGGGAATGCCTGACAAATGCAATTTAAGGAAGGGATGATTTATTTTGGGTCACACACACAGAATATCATGAAGAGGAATCTCTTGAGCATGAGATAGCTATTCACATTGTGCTTATAGTCAGAAACTGGATAGCAATGAATTCTGATGTTCATCTGGCATTCTCATTTTTCATTAACTCAAGATTCTACCCATGGAATGGTTCCATCTACCTTTAGAATGTTTCTTACCATCATAATTAACTTAATCTAGAAACTCCTATACAGAAGTAACAAGAGTTTTGTCAGTTACTTGTCAGTGAGTCAAGATTTTGTCAACTTGACATTGTCAATCATCACTGTTACTAACAGATACTACTGTCTCTTGAACACAGAAAAGTTCTCAGCAGCAAGTCTTTCATTTCCTATACTTTCAATGGTAACCTAAGCATCTCAAATAGAAACTAGGGGTTAGATTTGTTTTAAAAGAAACAGTGATTGCCTAAGAAGTTGTCTTCAACCTTCAGGTTTTACCTAGGTAATGCCAAGAAAATATACATTTAAAACTATTAGAAATTCAGAAATGAGTATATTTATCATTAGATTATTATATTACATATCACTATTGAGTTTATTGGAGTATATTATTAAATTATCTATTATTAAAATGTAATTAAAGTCTATTAACTTCTAAGTATTTCTATCCTTAGACTGTGTTAAGAGTAGGCAACCATTAGAAACAGAAAAGATGCCAAGAACCTAAGATTCATATCCCATATTCATGTACTTGACAAAGGCGATGTTTGTATATTTGTAGAAACCCCGTGTTTCAACACTTAATAGGAAATGCCTGTTCCTTACTCCTGTTCTTTGAAAACACCTGCCATTGTGAGAACTTTAATTAGTATTGAGCACAGCCTGCCAAAATCCCAAGTATCTGTGAAAGTACATTAGATCTTGGTTCCTATACTCTAGTGACTATGAATTAAGGGCAATATCAACTTCAAAGATTTTTTTCTAATTATAACATTTCAAGATTACTATTAACTAGACGCATTACTTTTTGTCAACTGCTATATCTGTTTCTTCTGCCTCATATCATGTCTCTCAATAGCTTAGCCCAAATAGGGAAAGAGTGTTTCTTATGCAGCAGTGATTAAGATTGGTCTAAGCCTAATTTCATTTATGCTTAACATGTAGTCCCCTGTTGGCTTTATTAACACTAAAGAGTAACTATTCTTCATTACCCTGATTATGTTTCCTTAATGATGCTTTTAACTTGAAAAAAAATCTTTAGGTCATCCAGAGAATATGAGATGCAGACGTTAAATAAATTTAACATTAATATTGATAGAGACTTCTGTGTTCAAGCTATGCTTCACCTCCTCATGATGTTTATAGAAATAATTTGCAAAAGAATATAAAATATAACTGTGTGTCACTCATTTAATAAAATAATGTATTACTGTTTATTACAGTATTTACATTGTGTATTATATTAATTACATTGTTACATAAAATAATACAGTAAAATATGACTGCATAACTGCCTTTTATTTCAATAAAATATTTATTTTGTGAACACTATGTCTTTTAAAATGGCTTTGGTATAAAATTTTGTACCATGGCATGCATGTGAAAATGGGGAAAGGAAGTAAAAATCTATCTTTGAAAACATAACCCAGCTATCTAATGACTTTTTTAGTTCAGTGTCAGTCACATGGATCCGAGACCTTTCCCCTTTCCTTCTGATAAACTGGCATGATGCTGTTGAGCTCATACAAAGACACACATGCCATCTTTCCTAAGGGAGTAATTATTAGCATTCACCTGCAGCAGTGTGCAGAGAGGCTCTTGTCAGAGTGATATCTCTTTTCTCTTATATTAAAGTAACATTCTGATCCCTCCCTGTCTTCTTTCTGAGAAGCGAGGAAAAGAAAAACAGATTATTTACAGAATGGATGAACCACACAAAAGGATTTCTGTATGTTTCAGGGAAAAAGACAGCTTACCTTTGTTATCTCAGGGCAATTTTAAATAAATTTGTTCACATATAGGATATTTCGAACCACTGTACGTCACTATTTTACATAGTTTTTCTGGATAATTTAAGAGCTAAAAAGCCATCTCCTGAGGCCTCAAGAAGTACATATAAACACAGACAGCATGCAAACAATTTCCATTATTTCTTTATCATAGACATTACAGCACCTTTCTTGGGTGTGGCTTATCATCAAATAAGCTTCACTTCTTTAAATAGTCTGAAGTTCACCAAGAAAATAGAAATACAGAAGTCATCACAACACACATCTTTCTATTAAAATATACAGAAGAAGGAACTGTGGGTCTTTAACTCAGAGTGATATTCTCTGGTCTCTATACAGAGCTGTGACCCACACATGCTCCCATACACAGACAAACACACAAATTATAGTTAGTAAAATGTGTTCAAATTTTTTGGAATTAATTGTTATTTGAAATATGGCTTCTTGGAGTTTAGGGAGAAACTGGAAGAAGAGACTAAAATGCTAAGAAAAGAAACACTCAGAGTGACACTTTTTGTCTGAAGGGTCATGGAAAATACCTTACAGAAAAGATTGTATTTTAGCTTAATCTTGAAGGATTCTTTCAGAAATAAAATATCAAAACCTTTTCCTTGCTTATAGAGAATAATATCATAAATATGAAATTAAAAAAAAAACAGGAAAAATATTCTCACTAGCTATTATGACTCTCCAATGCAGTATTGAGAGTCAGCAAACAGTGTTTCTGTGAGCTCATGCAGTATATACCTTAAAGAACCTTAAATTCCCCTGAAAAGGATGAAAATTGGCAGGCTACTTCAAAGTTATGTGGACATACAATTTCAAGAACTCTTGGTGATACTTTAATAGAAAATCCTTGCCTATGGCTTAATGTATCAGTATATCTAAGTAATGACTTAATTAAGAGGTAAAAGTTAAGGTGACTGAGATACCACTAAAATCAGGACCAGACAAGGCTTCCCACTCTATATCCATTCAATATACTACTTGAATACCTAGATATAAAGAGATATGAAATTCCAAAAAGTACCTACATTGTCATGTGTGTGTGTGTGTGTGTGTGTGTGTGTGTGTGTGTCTGTGTGTGTGTTTGCATACGTCCTTGATTAATACAGGTCTTTGTTTATGGTTATATACATGTGAGTACTGATTCATGTGCATGATTTTTTGGATGCTGTTAATCACTATAGAATATTTCCTTCAGTTTTACACACACACACACAAAAAAACCTTTATTTTTTGAGAAGGTATCTCTCATCCAAATCATTTTGTTTCTAGACTGAGGAGCTCTCCAATGTGCTGACTTTCTGTGACACCCCCCCCCCCCCCATCGTGGAATTATTTGCACTCGTGATGAGCAGCTTTTTACATGACATTGTAAGATCTAAACTAAGGGTTCACATTTCCATGACGTATCTTGTATAAAACAGGCCATTACTCTTGCCTCTGTAGAACGTATTTACAATAAGAAATAACTCCAATAAAGCAAGTGAAAGACAAATATGACAAGAGATTCAAGTTTCTGAAGAAAGAAATTGAAGAAGACATCAGAAGATAGAAAGATCTCCCATGCTCATGGATCAGTAGGATTAACATAGTAAAGCTGCCCATCTTACCAAAACCAATCTAAAGACTGAATGTAAATTCCATGGAAATTCCAACATAATACTTATAGACTTGAAAAGACAATTCTCAGCTTCATATAGAAAATCAAAATAAACAAAAAACTGGATAACTAAAACAATTCTGTAAAATAAAAGAATTTCTGGAGAAATCATTGTGGCTGTTTTCAAGCAGTACTACAGAGCACTAGTAATAAAAACTGCATGGTACTTGTTTGGAAACAGATTAGTAGCTCTATGGAATTGGAATATAAACCTGCATATATCTGGTCTGTAAGTTTTTAACAAAGAAATAAAAATCATACAATTTAAAAAAGAAGTATCTTCCTCAAATGGTGCTTGTCTAACTGAATGACAGCATGTAAAAGGCTGCTAATAGATCCATATTTCACCCTACACTAAAGTTAAGTCCAAGTGAATCAAAGACCTCAATATAAAATCAGATACACTAAATCTAATAGAAGAGAAATTGGAATTAGCCTTGAACTCTTGGTATAGAAGAGACCTTTCTTAAAACACCAACAGCTCAGGCACTGAGAAGCAATGATTAATAAATAGGACCTGATGCAACTGAAAAGCAAAAAGTAAGGCAAAGTAAGGCAAAGGACACTGTCAATAGGACAAAATGGCAGCCTGCAGATTAGGAAAAGATTTTCACCAACCCTACATCTAACAGAGGGCTAATACACAAATTATTTAAAGAACTCAAGAAGTTAGACACCAAAAAACCTAATAACCCAATTTAAAAGGGGGTATAGAGCTAAAAAGAGAATACTCAACAGAGGTGTCTCTAATGTTCCAGAAACACTTAAGGAAATGTTCACTATCCTTATAAATCAAAGAAATGTGAATCTAAATTACTCTGAGATTCCAACATACACCAATCAGAATGACTAAAATCAAAAATTTAAAGGACAACAAATAGTGACAAGGAATGGACCAAGGGAGCACTACTCCATTACTGTTGGAAGTATAAACTTCAACAACCACTCTTGAAATAAATTTGGTGGTTCCTCAGAAAAGTAGGGTTATTTCTACCTCAACCCAATTGTACATTTCCTGGGCATACACCCAAAAGATGCTCCACCATCCCAGAAGAATGATTACTCAACTATATTCACAGCAACTTTATTCATAGTAGTCAGAAACTGGAAACAACCCAGATTTCCCTCAACATAAGAATAGATACAAAACGTGGTTCATATATGCGTTGGAATAACACTAAGCCATTAAAAACTAGGTTATCATGAAATTTGCTGACAAATGGCTAGAACGAGAAAGTATCATCCTCAGTGAGGTAACCCAGACCCAAATGGAGAGTGAATGGAAATTGGAGATGGGCTGGAGGAAGGGGACACTTCTAAGATGCCAGAGATCTGAGATATGGGACTCTTTACAGAGTGACTCTAGCTAAAACTCCTAGCAGTGGGGGATATGGAGCCTGAAGTGGCCACCTCCAGTAGCTAGGCAAGACTCCCTGTGGGTAGATAAGAACACTGCCCACCCACAAAACCTTTTTCCCCAAATTAGTCCTGTCTACAAGAAGTGCTAAGACAAAGATGTAGCAGACTCTTAGGGAATTTCCAACCAGTAACTGGCAACTTGAAAACCATCCCATGGATAGGAACTAATTCCTAACACTATTAATGATACTGTTTTGCTTTCAGAAAGGAGCTTCACATAACTGTCATCTGTGAGGCTTCAGAAGCAGCTGACTGAAGTTGATGAGGAGAGCCACAGCTAAACATTAGATGGAGCTCAGGAAATCTTGCTGAAGAATTGGAGATGTTTGGGAGACCCAGAGGGGATGATAATTCCACAGGAAGACCCACAGTGTCAACTAACAAGGACACTTGGGGGCTCCCAGAGACTGAATCACCAAAGAGCATACAAAAGCTGAACTGAGCCCACCCTCCACGAGGACACATACGTAGCAGATACACAGCTTGGTCTTCATGCAAGGCCTCCAAGAACTGGAGTAGAGGCTGTCACATACTTTGCTGCCTGCCTATGGATCCTGTTTCCCCTAACTGGGAAGCCTTGCCTAGCCTCTGTGAGAAAGAATGTGCCTAGTCCTACATAACTTGATATACCAGGGTAGGTTGGTACATGTGTAGGAATGGGCTTCCCCTTTACAAAGGAGGAGAGAGTAGAGCCTTGTTATGTAAAATGGTGATAAAGCAGAGAGTGGAGGGCTGCAATCAGGATGTGAGTGAAAAACAAAAAAGGAAATAACAAAATACATTCACTTTATATATATACTCCTCCATTCTTTGATATCATAAATCACTCTAAAATGAATTCTGTATTGTGGTTAATTTACATTAACTTGCTTAGAGCTAAAAATTGAATGAATAAATAACAATTTTTGCTGAACAAAATGAGAGGGAGTTTTCTATCTAAAACAATTACATTCTTTTCCCACATTAGTTTCAAATGAACAATAAGATTGTAGGAAACAAATTATTATTTGCCAAATTACCCAGGTAGATGTATATATAGTTTTACCTAGAGTCTTTATGTCCTTCACACAGATCAATAATAGAAAAAAATTTCCCCCCCCAAAAGATTATTATGTTATATGAAAAGTTACAGCATAAATATAGATATAAATACATAGGTATATACACACATTTTATTTGCAACTTAATCAAGATAAAATTTTAATTACAGAACATAAAGTTAGTTTCAGATCACAGGATTATAAAAGTTGATGCTTCCTTATTTTTCTGTGCCATCTTCATAAGTCTTAGAACAACTTTGATGTTTCCTCTTTTTTTCTAAATTAACTTTGCTTTATTTTATGTCTACTGATATTTTGTCTACATGTATGACTCTGTACCACGTACATGCTTCAGGCCTGTGGAGGCCAGAAGAGGGAAGGCATCGGATCTCCTGGGACTGTTCAGCCATCTGAATCATGACTTAACATCACCATTACCTAAACTAAGCAGCTCAGGATTTCTTTGTCTGTGCTTGTTTTTCTATTGGTCTCTCCTTTTTTTTTTTTTTTGTTTTAAATTTTGACCCTTTGACAGGAAGTTATCCCCAGCTGCAATTTCAGCAACCAAAACCATTACATCCTGGAGCAACTGTTAGTTTAGTACATTAGCAAAGACTACAATTACAATGTGACATTCCACTAACTGTCATTAGACTTAAAAGACAAAGATGCTGACTCCAAATTCCAGAGATGACCTTTTCGGAACTGCCTAATTGGAAGAGTTCCCATCCTTCCCAGGACTTCATATTTAGCATCTATAAATAATCTACAGGAACATTAGCCAATATGAAGCACACTGTGAAGTCACTTCCACTTAGTCTGATCCCCACATCTTATCCCATTTATCATTTGGTTTGAAGCATTTAAACGCTATCAGCCTTCTTTCCTAATCAATGGTAATTATTTCCAGCAGTTTTTAATGGATAATTCAATTATAAGACCTTCAGAGACTTGCCACATTTAGATGCAATAAAAACAAACAGCTAAAAAAATAAATAAAGGATAAAAGCAAAACACTTAAAAGATAGAAGAATCTGGGGATAGCCTTAGCTGAGGCAAGATTCTGAACAGTGCAAGCCTAAATCTGAAAACTATTCTTTTCACTTGACAGGAGCACTTGAGGAGTGTTTATAAACGCTGAGTGAATAGTGGTTTTGGCTTTCATTCTCCTTCAGAAGTATAATTTGCTTTGTTGCACTGGCAGTACAAAAGAACATTTCATAGACATTAGGAACTTTGAATTAAAATACAGATTTGCATTTTGATTCAAGAGATATTTTAGGGATATGCAAAGGGCTCTTTAAGAGATAAAGGCATGTGTGGAAATGTATCTTCAAGTATGTCCAGTGCTGAGTAGCTTTATGATTGAGTTTTCAAAGTACACAAGCATATTCATAGTATAACATACAAAAATGGTAGTGCAGTCTCACCACGTCCCTAGCAAGGGATACCTTGGGAGGAACACACAAGGTTTCTATTGCTTCAGAATATATTGAGCTCATCAAAACATCAGTAATTTGATAGTTGTTTAAGGTCAGGGGAGATGGCAGGATACATCTGATTTTTGTGACTCAAGGTCTGTTACAAACTTGAGTTCAAAGTATCACGAGGAACAATGTCTTCTCTGAAGGTTTTCAGTGGAAGAATTACTTCTAAGTTCACCAACAAGGAAATTGACTTCTTGTGCTTGCTTTTCTCATGGTTTGTCTGGACAATGCCCTAAATATGGCAAGATGTTGTGCTCAGGCACTTGTGACTGACAGCTTCTCTTCCATGTAGCATCTCATAGTATGGCATGTACCTGACTCAAGTAAACTACGAATAAGTAAGAGAAAGAGAGCCAGAAAATATTAGTTCTCAATATTTTTCAGACTCTGGTTTGTTATAAGCAAATCATTTTTGGCAATTTCCATTGAAATTTATTATATGTAAATTTATTTGACTGCTTTTAATATTCATTTTATATCCTCCTCACTTCTTCCCTCCCAGTCACACCTGTCCACTATCCTTCTCCCATTGCTCCCTTCTCCTCTGAGTGGGTGGGGGCCCTTTGGGTATCCCCCTACCCTGGCACTTCAAGTCTCTACTAGGCTAGGTGTTTCCTCTCCCACTGAGGCCTGACAAGGCAGCCCAGATAGTAGAACATATCCCGTGCACAGACAACAGCTTTTGAGAAAGCCCTGTTTCAGTTGCCAAGGCCCCACATAAAGGTCAAGCTACATATTATTAAGGATTATATTCAAAGGACTGAAGAACTTTAGAACGAAGGATTCTTTCAAGACACAAAACAAATATTTTTAAATTTTTTTCTTCATCTCCAAGGTATCAGACTTTTGACTCTTGCTTGACATTCATAGCTTAATCCTAAAGTGTGGGTATGTATTGTGTGTGTGCCATATTGGAAAGCAAAACTAATTTTCTAATTCTTGTCTGAATTAATTTAAGCTTTGCTTTCAGAGACAAATACTTTCTACATTATAGTTAGAGATATTGATTTTGTATAATTTTAAATATTGAAAATATGATTTTTTAGCTTGAATTTCAAATACTTTGGTTAGGTGAACATTATTTAGAAGTAGTTATTTATTCATAAATTTTATGTTAGTGGATTTTAAATTTTTACATGGGAAATACAATGAAACAGTAATGTAAACTGACATAATATTCAATTTATACACACACAATATGATAGATCTCTTGTGTAGCTGCCCTTAAAGTGAACTACAATACTTAATTTTCTGCAAAAGAATCTATTCTTCAGTTTTTCATTTTTTATCAATTATTTTTGTATCTTACATTCTGATCATGGTTGCCTCTCCCCTAACTACACACCACGTTCTTCTCCATTGGTCAATCTGTTTCTTCCTTGTCTCTTTCTTTGGGTCACAAAGAGGGAGGAAAGTTAATTTTTAAAAAAGGAAAACAAAAAGACATAGCTAAGATTGAATTGTACAAAGCTCCTGTAAATAAATGTTTCAGTTAACTATATTGAGAATAAAAGAGAAAGACTATGAGAGAAGAGAAGAACAGTATATTTTAAGAATTTTCTGCATCTATGAAAAATATGTTTGAAATCGCCTACAGACATAATTCATTTTTATTAAATAAATTAAGTGCTTAATTGGTAGGGGTTAGATATTTCTTGTTGACTTGATAAAATACCTTGGTAGAAACAACTTGAAGGAAAAAATCATTCATTTGGTTTACAACCCTATGTTACTGTTCATCATTGCCAACACTTGAGGCAGCCAATCACATTCCATCCATAGTCCAGAACAGAGAGTGATGGATCAATGTCTGCATAATGGTGTTCAGCTCACACTCTCCTTTTCATTCAGTTCAGATCCAGCCTTTGACATAGTGATACCCACCCCAAGTTAATTCTACCCACCTCCATTTACCCTAAGAAAATCCCTCCAAGCATAACCACAGACAAACTTTTGGTACTCAGTTCTTTACTGAGATTCTTCTGGTGAATCTATATCAAAAGAAGATGTCAGTGAAACTCAACCATAAATAAAAGAGATAGAATTTGGCAATTAATGTGTTTAGTTTAAAATATTATCTTTTTTTTCCCTGAAGATTAAAATATTGCACTTCTCAGATCATGTAGGTTAGAATCACCCCTCACTGTAAGAGTGCCCTTGCTTTGTGATTTTGAAAACTGTCGGAACAATCGTCTTTTATCTAAAGGCAGATAGGTACAAGTGCTGTATGATGCAGCATTGCAGTTTTTCTGAGTTATCCCCACTTCTCATGTAAATTGCAGGACACACACATATTTTTCCATAAGAAAGTAAAACTAGGATATTTTATAAGAATCATCACCATCCTTTGTTATATATAATAAACTTTTTGTTATAACTACATTCATGTATTAAGGAATTATATCAATCTTAGCATTACATTTTAAGTACATGCATCAATCAAAGAAGAAATTTTTATTTGTAATGAGCCCCTAAAACAGGAAAATAAAGGTTAATCAAAGATTGCCTTAAAAGCTATATCATTTCCTGTAAGGAGTTCTTTAATCCATACACTTATGAAAAACTTACGTCATGGATGCTAAGGTCTATGTCATGTCAAAGTCTATGAAGCAGCAATTAATCAAGCAAAACATTCTCTGTTGCTTTAATAGTCTACAGTTACTTGGTTGCTACAAATAGATTAAAAACAACAACAAAAAAAAAACAACAAACATCTCTACAGCAAAATAATTAGACAGCATTTTGAATCAGCAAGGGATATAGCTAAAGGCAGGATGTATAAAATAAGAAGGACTTTTGAGTAAGCCTGTTCAAAATACAAGGTTATCGTTAATAAATTTGATTTTTTTTTACTCTTACTTTGAGTCATGCAAAAGTAATTTTAAATAATAACCTTAGCAGTGTACTGCTCCTCGATATGGTAATCTAACTTTTGACCTGATACTATACTAATTTTTCAAACCTATTTCCAAAATCCTATTGGAATCCGCCATGTTTTATATAATGTTTCTTTATGACATATATGTTGTATTTCCTTTAATATAAATCTTTCAGTAAAAAGTCTTTACCATAAACTAGCCACAACATATGCTTATGTTGTATTATATAACGTATAATAACCATATATACACAGAGAGACATATGTATAACTGTTATATACTGATGTATATATAAACTGAAATAGAAACACATGCTGAAATTTACATATGTGATGATTTTTAAAATTTTAGATATGAGTAGAATTTCTTAGAGACTAAATACACTTCTTTAAAATTGTCTGGATATATAACTGTTATGAACTCTTTTAATGCCATGTAAACTCATAACTGGTAGTGTCTTTCAAAAGAAGAAAGAAACCAGAATTTTTCATTCCAGAGTTAGTCACATAAGGTTACTATGGACGTTATATTATCTATCTACTTTGCATGAGAACCTATTATATAATTTTCTGCTCTCTTTCTTATTTTTTCTGAATCTATCAGGATTTTTTATTTGTGGATAGCAAACCTTGAAAATTTCTAAAACTACATTCCTGTGATATTTGCCCAGATTGACTAAAACATATTTACTCTGTAAGACTTCAGGTTGACACAATTGCCTGGTGGGTGACTTAGGGATATTTATGAGTCTCTCTAAGTTCTCAAAGGCTGTAGAAGAAGACAGTGTAATGACAAATATGTATATTAATAAAAGGTGACCCTTTGGGTGAATTATTTGGTTTGAAAGGTTCTTTTTAGGAGAATGCTGATTAAATCACACCCTAGAGAATTCTGTTCTATAAAATGTCTGAAGCAGTCTATCCCTTGCTCACAAAATTACCTTTAGGGAACAATAGGGAAGATATTTTGAAAATTAAATCATATAATAGGACAGCTCTGTGTGTGTGTGTATGTGTGTGTGTATGTTTGGGTATGTTTGTGTATGTTCTAGTTATTATTACTGTTATTATCATTATTAGTATTTGTTGTTATTTTGTGATGATGGTGCTGATTGTGTTCTTGTACATGAATCGAGGATAGTTTGTAAAGAAAGAACCTCAATGAGAAAATTCTTCTACCAGATTGGCCTATACACAAATCTGCGAGACATTTCTTGAGTAATGAGAGGCTCTGAAGTTATTGTTCACCCGTGGACAGGTGGTCCTTGATTATATCAAAATGATGAATAATCCATGGCCTGGAAGCTACATAGGAACATTTTAGTTTAGTTTCTGCCTCCAGGTTTCTGTCTTGGATTCCTTTGATGGTAAACTATAAATAAAAATAAAACCTATTCTCTACTAAGTTATTTTTGGTTAGTGTTTATGATTGAAATTGATTGAACATAGGAGTATGTATGTGTGTGTGTAATTTTTATTGAGATTAAATACTTTCAATTATTTTTGGCAGGAGGTTCAATATTTCTGAGGTTGTCAATATAATCCACACCTAAGTTCTCAGGCCTTCTTCAGACTTGTTCTATATCAAGAGTAGATAAAGAAGTAAAGAGCTATTTTAACATTAATGTTATTTAAATACTTAATGAATTCAATATTTATATAATTGTTTACCTTTGTAACCTTATACATATAAAATTATTAGATTTTTAACCTAACCTGAGATCTAATGTGTAAGTCTCCCTTTAAAGAATTTGACACTAAACTCATGTTTATTGTCTTGCTTGAAAGATGATTTTAAAAAAGAGGATGACCGCAGAAGTCATGACACAGAAATGGTTGACATTCTACTCCATCTATGAACATCACTTAATGAGTTTCCAAGAACAATAACATTAATACTTTTAAATATGAAAGAAACCATAGAAGTTGGGAATATTTACAAAGTGATTATATTTCAAGACTTCATCATTGGAATAGCTAACTAGTATTCAACAAGATTGTCAGAAGTTGATTTTGGGGATTTAGAAAGTCTGAGAATTAGATACTAATTGAGACCTAAACTGATATGTCATCTCCTTCTCCAAAAGCGTTTGTATAAAGTTGAGATTGAAAGAAGTTTTCTGAGGGGAAGAATAGGCAAAAGGTGGGTGGGGTATAATTTATTTTGCAACCGAGGCTGCAAAGTTGTAAAAGTTTTCAAATAGTAGAGGAAGAATTCAAATCCAGGTGCTGTGGCTTGAACACTAGCTTTAAATCTTATATGACTGAACACCTAGATTATGGAGAGAAGGGGGGAGGGAGAGAAGAGTGGCATTTATTCAATCAATTTGTGGTAAAGGGATTGTAATCCTGCAATATAACTAGTCTGGCAAAAAAATCACACCAAAAAACATTCTAGATTTGTACAACCCAGATGAAATGACACATCTTTAACCCCTCTGACATGGCTGAAATATATTTATGCCTGTAGCACACACCTGAAAATCCAAACAAGGAAGGTAAAGTTAGCTTATAGAAGGAAAGACATGTTTGAAAGTTATGTCTAATTGAGGGGTAGGCAAAGTGATGAGTCAGAGAAAAATTTGACAGAATATTTAAGAGATAGGTTATACCTAACTCTCAACAGAACAGACAGGAAAAAATGTCTTCTAAAAAGAAGAGGAGAGCACAGCAGAAAAGAGTTAAAGATACATACATACATACATACATACATACATACATACTATATACATACATACATAATATACATACATACATACATACACACGCATACACATACATATGTGTGTGTGTGTATGTGTGTATGTGTGTATGGTATGTGTATAGAGTGACAAAGCAAGTGGAGAGAGAGAGAGGGAAAGAGAGAGAAAAAGACAGACAGACAGAGACAGAGAGAGAGAGACAGGGAAGACAGGGAGACAGAGGAAAGGAAGCAATGTTAATGGGACAAATTTACAGAGACAGATTTCAGGTTAAGAAAGCCAGAGACAGGAAAGGAGCCAAAATATTAATGATATTAAGGCCAGTATAGAATGTTCAGGTCCAGGTGAAATGTTAAGGCTTAGATGGAATGTTATAACCTGGGTCACTGTTACCTGTTTAGCCTACCATTTTGTACTTTTACTAATATTAAAAGGTAACTACCTTATATGTTGTTTCTGCTGTTGCTAAAAAAAAGAAAAATTCTTTCTCATGTACAAGTTGATTACATATTCTTTTATGTTCTGTGCTCTGGTAAACCAATCATGATAGAAGTCAGTAGAATTGCTTTTTATAGTTACACACAATAAACCTAGACCTGAACCAACAACCCAGAAGGATTTCATGCACCCGTGTTTAGCCTTTTAGGGTAATTTCATTTATAAGTGGCCCTTGGTATTGACCCCAACATAAGACAGACACTTGCACTAATATAAGAAGCTATTTGGAATAAGACTTCCATTTCGAGTATGGCTCAAGGAAACTTTAAGTTCCCAAGACCTTCCTGTGAACAGAAACCATTCTTAGCAGAAAGAGACATTTGTGGGTAACTGACATCCAGCTTGGCAAGTTAAGACATGAATGTTAGATAAGATAATTACCATGCCACTGTTGAATACCCCAACCTACAGGAGCAGGATTAGATTAAAACAACAACAACAACAACAATGGATTGTAGGAAAAAAAACAAACTGCTGAATTAGATCAACCTGTATAGTTCCAGGTGTTTTAGCATCAGAATGGAAGTCAGAGAATGTGTTACATTGGGGAAGAGGTTTGGCCTACAAAAGATTATAGGTTCCATTAAAATGGATAATCAATCCAAATAAGAAAAGCTTCCATATGAAAGATATGACTCAAGAAAAGAAGAAACACAGAAAGACACCAATTTAGACTATGCAGAAAGCTGATCCCTTCATAGGACAGCTCAACAAACTGCCTGAAAAAGGACAGATTGCTCATCAGACTGGAAAACCTTGATACGGAAACAGACCTGTGCTGAAGGACAGATTACTGAGCAGGGCTACACTTATGAAGGATCATTGCAACAATGGATCTTTCAAGAATATTTGGAGTGTTGAATTCATGGGATTGATAATTGTTTCTTTTGTAATAGTTAAACTGTATGATTTTTAATTTAAACAGAAATGGGAAGGGAATATGTAGAGACATTTTAATCCAGCGACATGGCTGCACTGACAAATGATTATGTGTGATTCCACTAGAATGACACATCTTTAATCCTCCTGGCTGGAATACATATATATCCTTAGTACACAACCTTAATCCCAAATAATGAAGGCAATGTTAGTTTGACGAAGGAAGCAGTCATATTTAAAAGTGTTGTCTAATTGAGGGGCAGACAAAGTGAGGAATCACAGAAAGATATGACAGAATAACTCAGGGGTAGGATATGCCCTACTCAAGAGTCCAGACATGAAAGAGAGGCTCCTTAAGAATACAGTAAATGAGTTGTAATGGAGGGCAGGTCAGTGAGTACAGCTCAATTAAATCCAGCAATGCCGTGGAGTTCAGTTGAGCTCAGCTCAGTGTGTTTCAGTTGAAAGCACTTGAGTTCAGTTGAGTTTCTGCAGTTCTGTTCAGTTCCATTCAGCTAGTTCCTTTAGTGCAGTTCAGTTCATGGAATTCAGAGGCAGTGTTTTCCAAATAGATATTCTGTGAGAACCCAAGAAAAGACAATTTGAATTGGGTAGCTTGTAGAGGAGATTTGAGCAAGAACAAATGAGTTGCACCAGCCACCCCAAGTTTAGAAAAAACTACAAAGTATGAGCTTATTCATCACTGGGCTTTCAAGAGGATAGTAACATCAGGCAAAGAAAAGTTACTTTTACAATTTGTTTGGAAAAATTATAGGCCATTCCTGCATCTTTTAGGAATTCATTACATGGAGAAGCTTAGTTAGCCTCTGTAGGATTTAAGTCTCTAAGAGGGTTGCTCTCCAAAAACTGTGAGCCAGACCTGTCGCTGAGGACATGCAAACCACTCATTGAACATATAGAGATCAAGCTGGTGCCTTAATGGAGACTATGCTATAGCCACTTTAGTGCAAGAGGGTACTCTACAAGTTAAAGAAAGGTAAAGGTGGACACCTACCCAGCCATAAAACCCTCAAACTAAAGTTTTCCTACAAGCAAGATATGTTGAGGTAATTGTTCAGAACTTGTGGGACTGGCCAACCAGTGTCTGGTTTAATTTGAGGGCCAACCACAAGAGAAACCTTATATTCAAAACTTTCACAATGGACTGGAATCAAGGACTAGATAGACCTGAGAACAAGGATAGAACCAAACACAAGTTGAAAAAATACCAATGAAATAATGTTTAATAATAGTCTGCCGTCTTCACAGAGTAGTATTCAGAAGAAATGAGAGACTTCTTCCAGAAACTGATAGGGACAGACACAGAGCCCCACCAGCAGACATTATGTAGAAAGAGTCTAAATTGGAGGTCTCCATCGGGTTCCTCTTCTAGGAGATCATTAATACCCTAGGTAAAGTGAGAGGAAATGAAGAGTCAGAGGGGATAGAGGACACCAGAAGGACTTTGTACATAGAATGAACTAACCACAACTCTTATGAGTTCACATAGACTGAAGCGGCAAGCAAGGGCCCTTCACAGGTCTGGGGTTTGCACTAGTTCTTCTGAGTACATGTTATGGCTCTCAACTTGATGTTATTATAGAATCATAACTGTATGAGCCGGTTTGTCTCTGATTCTTTTGCCTGCATTCAGAAGTCTTTTCCTTCTACTGGTTTGCCTGTTAAGAGATGATTTGAAGACTTCTCCCTTGTCTTAAGAAACTAAAAATAAAGTTGACCTATGGTTTGTTGTGCATCAATAATACGATATAATATTTTACTCCTACTGTAAGTTCATAAGAGAAAAGTCATTTCTTATCTTTCTACATCTATCTTGTCAGCAATACTTTAAGACTGTAGGGAACTAATATTCTGCACCAAGTAGTTATAACTAGGACAAAAACATTTGTGAATCTTGATTGTTCAGATCAATGTATCTATCCTGGATCCACTCTCAGCTAGCAACAAAGATTAGATTCAAGTTCAGTACAGTAATCACAGAGAATCACCTTCCCTTTTACTAACAGACATGGTAGAATTTTCTCAGTGTTCAATAATTTCTGTTAAATAATGAAATATGATTCACAACATGATCTTCTGAATATTTTCACTGATGTTCTGGAATTAATTTTTTCTTAAAAACCTTGTAGACATTTTAAGGTTTCATTATGTTACTTAATTTATTGTCTACAAAAAAGGCTCCCTATGGCTCCCTGAAATTGTTTTTAGGTATCCATCAGAAAAGGCTACATGGACATAGGTTCAAGCTAATGAAAATTCTTTATTAGCAAGCTGATGATTCTACTGGGTATTTGAGTCACCAATGCAGTCCCCATATTTTAATATAATTTGCTTTTAAATACAAATCCACATCACTGGGATGGCATACCTCAGTGAGCAATAACATTTAGTCAGAAACTGAACCACAGAAGCCAAACTTATGGTTAGTATATTTAGAGAGACTTTCACATAAATATGGAATTTGATAGATTCAGTCTTTGATTTTATTTTGGTAGGTGGTGCTGCCTGCTTGCTGGGTTCCATGTCCTGAACAGTATATCCTTCATGGATTGAGGTGTAACAATGCCTGAGGGCCTGTTGCAAAGTTTTTAGAATTTAAGTACACAAAAGGAGATGTATCTAACTCTCTAGATAAAACATAAAAAGTTTTTGACATTGAGAATTATAACAACTTTATGGCTATATACATTGAATCCTTTGAACGTTTGAGTCACTTGATTATTTTCCAAGTTAGTGAATCATGCTCAATTTGTTAGAATTAACACAGAGTCTGTTTAGCACATGCTTCCTCTGGATTAAGCATACTAGTTATCATATAGTATACTTTCTCTTATTTTATTTTACATAATAAAATTATGATCATTTTCTTCTTTTTTACAGTATGAAAGACAGAATAAAAATTTTCAGGGACACACGAAGAACAAGTGTCAAAAGAGACTCATTAACTTTGTTCATTTTAGTCCAGTAGCTTTTGATATTTGTAGAGCACTTTAAACCCTAAGACACTTTAGAGTCTTACATTCTAGCTTTCCATCAAAGTCTGTTTTCCTATGATAATTTTCTTCTTTTTACAGTATGGAAGACAGAATAAACATTTTCAGGGACATACAATGTACAAATGTCAAAGAGAATCATTAGCTTTGTTCATTTTAGCCCAGTATCTTTTTCTATGTGGAGAGCACATTAAACCTTAGACACTTTAGAGTCTTACATTCTAGTTTTCCATCAAAGTCTATTATCCTTCGAGGCACATTATCACTATGCTTTAAACGAAAGTTAATTTTATTCAATGGAAATATTAATAATTAACATCCACTACAGAAGTAAAGTAGGAAAAAAAGATAAGGAAGAGAGGAAAAACAAAGAAAGAGGTGGAATAGGGAGCTCTTTATCCTTTCTAACACACATGAAAGAGTGTGTTATGTTCACTCTACAGAATAGTAATTTTTCAGGATAATAATTTCCACAAATTGACCTTCAAGGTGTAATGAAGCCTGTTTTATTTGCCTTGAAATGGTCTTCTTCAAGTTTTCATTGCTTTGGGATTTTTAGAAATAGGCATTGTCTCAAAGATCCTGAAGTTTTTCTGGCTTATATAGCCTGTGGTTACCTTTTTACTTTTTCTATTTTCTTTCTTAAATTTTATTTTGCTATTTTATTTTATTATTTATTCACTTTACGTCCCACTCACTGCCCTACTTCCTGGTGACCTTCACCAGCTTCTATAATCCTTCCCCATCCTCCCTCCCCTTCTCCTCTTTTGATCTACTAAAAGAGGGCAGGAGCTCCACTGGTTATTCCCCAACCATGCTACATCAAATCTCTGCTGGGCTAAGCCCACACTTTCCCACTCAGGCCACCTTAGGTAGCCCAGTTAGAAGAACATATCTCATGTACAGGCAATAGCTTTTGGGATAGCTCCTCCCCCCACTATAGTTGTTTGAGTACCCACATGAAATCCAAGCTGGACATCTGATACATATGTGCATAGGCACCTAGGCCCAGACCATGTATGCTCTTTGGTTTTGGTTCAGCCTCTGAGAGCCCCAAGGGTCCAGATTAGTTGACTCTGTTTGTCTTCCAGTGGAGTTCCTAAGTTGAGGGAATCATCATTACGTGGCTACTTACTTACCAAACTTTAAATTATTTTACATGTTAGCCAGGCTACTACTGCAGGAATCACTACCCATGTTCCAGATTTTAGGTTTGATCAAGGTTTCAAATACTCATCAACACTCAGAGAACTGAGTCATATTAGAACTTGAATAGTGTTGTTTATGTGATGCTCACTGTAATAATATTTAGAAAGTCTGCTCTTTTCTGGATCAGTGACTTAGCTATATTCCAGAATCAAAGGAAAAAATGTATTTTTACTATGATTTTAATTGCACAAGCTACTCTATTTAGTATTCCTACCAAACAATATCTCATTATGGCATTTCACACATATACATCATTATACCTTTATATTTGAAGGTATGGAATATTATCTCTTGTGATTACAGTTTACTAAGTTGCTGGTTTTACCTAAAATCAAGTTTCCAGTTGCTTCTCATATAATCCTATATTGTCTTATCTTTTGATTCAACAAAAACAAAAATAATAAAATAAACAATCAAAAATCCAACGAAACAAGAAACTCGTCTAAAAGCAGTTCTGTAAGTTGAGAGTGCTAAGTGGTATAATGCAGAAATGACAGGGTTTGTTACTAAGGATCTGTGCTCTCTTGATTCTCTTCTATGTAAATGAGTTTTGTTTCATAGAACAAAAAATATTACGGCTTTGCCAGGATGATTTAGTGAGTGAAGGCACTTGAAGCCAAACAGATGAATGGAATTTAGTTCTTAGGACACACACACTGGAAGAAAAGATCTCAGTCTCCCAATTTGATGAGAGCTCTGATCTTCACATGTGTTCATTGTCCTGAGTTCCCCTTTTGCTTAATCACAAGCACAATAAGTAAATCATAAAAATTGCTTGAAATTATTTTAAAATTAGTAGATTATTCTGAAGTTGGTGAACTTTTTCATATTCACATTCTCTTTCTGCATACACATGCACACACACACACACGCACACACACAAACACACAAAAACATTCTGTTTAAGGTGAAAGACCATGAAGTTTCTCTACCAGTTCCATGTTCTTGGGCTTTCAAATTAATGCACATGGATAGCTCTTTTGTTTATGAGTTTCACAGTCTTGTTGATTTTGTTATATCAGGATAATATGAACTAAAACACATATATTTATTGAATTTCTAGCAACCAATTAAATGACAAGTATGCTAGAAAGAGACTTAAGATGATTTTTTTCAATTAACAGGTAAGAAATGCTATCACCTCTTAAAGTAAATTCAAATGAGTTTATCTAAAATGATCTTTGTTGTAAATAAGTAGATCAGGAATGGCATAAACCTTAAAACATTAATAAAAAATATATTCATGAGACAAAATAGGAAGACTATATATATTGAATTTAAACCTTGATAGACATGTAGAAAAAATATTAAATTACATTTTACTCTGGCAAAAGAGTAAATAAAATAAAGATATAATAAATAAAGTGTAATAGAGATTAGAAGTAGATTTAGAGCTACTATAATTTAAATTTAATTTAAAGCAATTTAAAATATTCTATATTATTGCAAGTTGATAGAAATAAAAAGATCAGGAGAACTTTTCTAAATAACATATTATTGATGTGGCAAATTTTGAACTAATTAATGATTTCTTTCTTTCCTTAAGCTATCTTGTTTCTAGGCTGACAATTATAAAGTAAAGGCAGAATGTAGAGAGAATATTTTATGTATTGTATAGATGTATTGCTTGTCAATTAAAAAAACATATGGCCTATAGTGACAGGTAGAATAGAATGTGGAATATTTAGGAGGTAGAAATAATTCTGGAGTAGAACTATGTGGGAAAAATTTGGACAAGGAAGATGTGGTGAGACAGATGCATGGTACCTGAGTGCAGATAACTGGCCACATGGCGCAAAAAAAAAAAACGGGTTCTTTGAAGTTATGATCTAATCAGAGAAGAGCCTTGCAATATGGCCAGGGTATTATAAATATATTTTGAGTATGAATACTACTTTTGAGAGCATGAGGTTTGGAGGAAGAACCAGACCTAATTTGTACAAATGAAGATTTCTCTAATTTTTGAGATCCTTCAATAGGAATTCTTCACCTCAGTTCAGTAGGAAGAATTAATCAGAAGTCAGTTGTTCCAGTCTCCTAAGTTGGGATGGATGTCTTTGGTCATTTTATGAGTTATAGAATTATAGATATGTTGTCATTTTAGGAGATAGTTACAAATAGTTATGTTCTTGGCCAGGGAGGAAACAAAATAGGGAACTTAGATTAAGAGATTTCTATCTTCTCTTCACTCTATCCTTATTTATTTCTTAGATAAATAAAAAGGAGTTGAAATGGAAAAGGGGGATATAGAATGTTCATATATAAATAATTAAATAAAATGGTACATTATTGATGTTATTCTTCAACTTAGAGCTAAGATTATCCTTTTTAAAATTTATTTATTTTTATTCTTTAATCTTCTTTTACAGTCCAGACTTTATCTCCCTCCTGGTCTGCCCCCCAACCACTAGCCATCCCATACCTCCTTCCCACTCTGTCTCCAAGAGGATGTCCCCAGCCCCCAACTCTACCCCATCAGACCTCCCCACTCCCTGGGGCCTCAAGTTTCTCCAGGTTTAGGTGAATTTTGTCTCATTGAGGGCAGACCAGGAAGTCCTCTGCTGTATATGTGTCAGGGACCTCATATCAGCTGGTATATGCTGCCTGGTTGTTAGTTCAGTGTCTGAGAGATCTCAGGGGTCTAGGTCAGTTGAGACTGATGATTATTCTTTATTTTTAAAGATTATCTTTGTTTACATCTATATTGATTATTGTATACTGTTCCAAGTTTAAGGTTTTCATTGCTGTAAGTCTTTGTATATTCATACAAAATTTAAAGTTAATTTTGTTAAAACATAATGTTTGTATGTCTTATCTCCTGTATAGGGTTAAGTTAATATGCAGACAGCCAAACTCATGGTCATGTCAGATAGTAGTCTGAATTATCACAGAAAATGCATCCTGGGTTGAACAGATGATAAATAGCTTTTAAAAACTGACAATGTTTACATGTTCAAATTTTGTATGGATAGATAGATGGTCTTCAAATAAACATTGAGTCATGTCCTCTCCTGCCAGCAAATCATTCAAATTGAAAGAAGATGAGCATAATAGTAACAGTATCACTATCTAGGCTTCAACCTATCAGAACCCTGAGAAGGAATAACTATTAGCATAGTATGTAGGAAGTGCAGGGATGTAGTTTTCAAAATTATAGAAATGACAGAGACAGTTAATTGCCTGGACAGTCCCCAATATTGTCTAAAATATTGGGGCATCATCTTTAGCCTCTGGCTCAGAATATCTGACAGTCCTTTTGTGAAACAGGAAGTATGAGCGACTTGCTTACTCTGTATTGGAAGTCAACTTCACGGATTCCATTTGTCCTTTCTGGACAGCATTCTGTATATAGATGAAGTTTTTTTTCCTGGTGGCAAACTTGCCACTAATGAATCCATCCTCAAATATTTTTGGTATTTCAGTTTGTTTTCTCTTTTAATTTGCCCAACATAGGTCTTTCTTGTGTTAGTTAAACTTAGATTATTATGCCTCCTGCTAAATATGTCTAACTATTACACAGTATCAATATAGAGGTCTACTATCTATTCAGCATATTGGCAAAAGTGATTTTGCAATACATTGTGAATCAGTTTTCAAACTATGACACATAACTTTCATTGGCTACAGAAATAATGATAATAAAATAAAATATAATCTAAATTGCAGGATTTTGTTTTGATTATTACCAAAGATGATTGTGAAGGCAAGATCTACCAACATCATGTTTAAATTACCAGGTAAATGCAACGTTGTGAAATAATACATGTCACATTGGTTTTTTATTTATATATTTATTTAAATCAAATCATAATTTTTACTCATTCACACAGGGGTTAAAAACACAAAAAAGGCAGGACGTGGGGGAGGGGATGACACCGGAGTGTAGATGTTCAGGGGGAGTACAGGTATCTTTCAGAACAGGGTATCGGCTGTTTTTTTATCTCCCTTATTTAAAAAAAAAAAAAAAATACTTTAGTGATATGAACTGACTATCCTGCTTTTCCAAAATTGATTTCTGTATTCAACAAATGGCCGTGTTTCCCACAGTCATATAATTCTTCTTTAAGTTACTTTATAATGTAGCTATTTCATATTTTCATTGATTAGATCAATGGTGGCATCTCACTTGATTGAGCTGACATCCTACTTTTAAAGCAATATTAAAATGGAAATAAAACCAAATCATAAATTAGAAAAGTTTATTCTAATCATATATCTTTATTTAACTAACTCTTGGCCTTGGGGAAGCCTCTTAAACATTTAATGAACTGTATTTTAAATGATCTCATTTATATATATTCTACAATACTGCATATGATGAGGTAAGGAATTAAACACTTAATGTTACATATGCATTCTCTCTGTTCTCTCTCTCTCTCTGTCTCTCTCTCTGTTCTCTCTCTGTCTCTCTGTCTCTCTGTCTCTCTGTCTCTCTTCTCTCTCTCTCTCTCTCTCTCTCTCTCTCTCTCTCTCTCTCTCTTAGCCCTGTAGCCCAGGCTAACCTGGACATTGATTTGTAAAAGGGATGATCTCACCCTCACAGATTTCTGCCTGTCTCTACTCCCCAAGTCCAGAGATTAAAGGTGTTTGCCACAACACCTGCCACTTTTTCATTTAATTAGGATTAAATTTAATTATAATGAAATTGTTTGCATTTATAATGTAAGTTTCAAAAACTTTCTGAGACTCTATGTATAACTTATATTACCCAACAAATGACTCAAGTAGCATGGAAATGATTTGAAAAGGCCCCCAACTGACTTTTGCTTGTAATCAAATGAAGTTTTCAGAAGTAGGATTGGGTTACACCTGAGTTTTTCAAAGGAGTTCCTTGGAAAGCCCCAAACATTGCAGACCAGTGCCAAAACTATAGGCTGTTTTCCACAAACTGATGACAAGGCCCCACTGTTGAAGGCAACAACCACATGATTCATTTAAATTCATTTAGTGACTAAAGCCTTCACTATGTTCAAGTATCTTTGGTACAGAGAAGTACTCTGTATGCTACCAACAGAGAAACATATACATTAACTCAGCCAAAAATAATTTTATTTTACAATGATCTCCAGCCTACAAGATATGACAGTGCAATGATGGCTTAAAGATTGTAAGTAACAAACAAATGTTTATTTGATTTAAGGACCACTTCTTAAAATGGAATCCATACCTGAAACTGCTTAGGTGATCAAGAACCAGAGCTGAGGTAACCAACAGATCTAGATAACTAAACACTGCTGGTCTAAAAACCAACCAAACAAAACAAACAAAAACCAAAAACCAAACCAAAAAAAAGAAAAAAAAAAATCCTGTAGCAATAAAATTAGTCTTAATGGTATTCTGCTAGTTTATTTATAGTCATTTGTTGACTCATAGATCTGGCCCTTACTTATCCATCATCATAATAATCAAAACTCATATGAATTCACAGAGAGGGAGGGAGCAAACACAGGGCCAGTGTGGGTCTGCACTAGGTCTTTTTAATATATGTTACAGTTTCCAGTTTAATGATTATGGGGTTCCTGAAGGTTTGAACAAATGTGTCTCTGTTTCTTTTGCCTTCTCTTGGGCTCTTTTCCTTCGGGTGTTTGTTTTGTCCAATTACACCATGTTAGTTTTCTTTTCCGTCTTATTTTATTTTACATTTTTGGTTTTACATAGTTAATAAAAAAGAAATCTGTATTGCTATAAATAACTTTTTATTGTTTCTGCACTTCAATAAAAATTGTAACTCAACTAACATTTCAATTTAATAACTCAACCAATTCAATTAAACCCTGTCTTGTATGGCTTAATTTTTGGACATGGGCATTAGACACTATTGTAGTAAACAAAGACGTGCATAAGAGAAAGGAAAGAGAAAAAATGCATGGTGGAGATAGATGGAACTAGAAACACTACAGAGTTATAAATCAGATTGATATGAGTGGGTTTCAATGCCACCTGAGGTCATTGTGATGCCTGGTTTGTACAGTCACCATGGCCCATTTAAATGACTGGGTCACCAGGAAAATCCATGTTGATGTCAGTGTGCTCTCTATGCTGCCACTTGAGGCCATGGTGATATCCATGGTACAGGTTGCCTCTGAGAGTCTTGTCTGGATCAGTGGTCCTTCTACAGCCAGAGGTCGTGTTAGTGGTCTGTTCTGTGATCAAATACTATGTTTAAACCCAAAATCTTTGCTCCTGCTGACTTCAAAGTGTAAGGAAGCTACTTTTACAGCCATATATATGATCACATACACATAGTTAAGAAAGAGGGATGTAGGGGAGCGGCTCCACCATCACAAGATGGCGCCGACGTCCGGTACAACTATGTGCGTATGTGCCTATGTGCAACTATGTGTGTATGTGCCTGTGTGCCGCCCCTCCCTGCTGTGCGTCTGCTCAGGTCATTCGTCATATGGCCTGAGGAGTCTGGAGCCTATCAGGAGTTACCACGTCCGAGGCGAACGTTAAGCTCTATTTAAGGGAAGGGTTTTTCGTTTTTGGGGTCCTCCTCCAACCTTGTGAAGAAGCTTGTGCTCTCGCTCTCAAGATACATTAAAGCTTATGCTGCAGAAGGATCCTGTGTGTGCCGCGTAGTTCCTGCTGGCGGGAGGTTGCGTGGGACAGAGGGAGATATAGGCTTCTGTGACAACCGCTACTCCCATCCAACCTCTAATCCCCTCAATAAGTAGCAGTTTAAACAGGAAGCCATTAAAGAAAACTCTTTAAAAGTCTGTTAAATATGATCAATTTAGCTTTTCACTATTGATGGTTTTCTCTTAGAGATGTGTGAGGGAAATGTTTTAGTTATATTTTTAAGTTGAAGGCCACTGAGAGCTTGACCATACTCAGGTGGATATCCAGATAACAGAAATTGGACTGATTTATTTGTATTCATATTTGTATTCGTATTCATATTCTTTCTCATTCTTATTCTTATTCTTATTCTTATTCTTAATTCTTATTCTTATTCTATTTGTGGGGAGGTCAGAAGTGTCAAAGATCAACATGGAAGTACTGAGAAGTGAACTGTGCTCAGTGTACATGATGGGAAATTTTCAAAGAATCAATAAAACTGCCATGATAAAAAAAATACAAGTCCTTGGGATGGCAGGAGTTAAGAGCACTTGATGCTTTTGCAGAGGATCTAGGTTTGATTCCCAGTACTCACATGGTAACTCAGAACAATATAACTCCTCTTCCAGTGGATGTGATGCCCTCTTCTGGAATTTGTGCACAGCCAGGCACACCTATGCTACACATACTAAGTCTTTGGAAGGATTTTAATTCATTGAGTATTCATAAAAAATCAACTTGAAAATTAATCACAATTTTACCTGAGACCTACACAGAGAGAACAAGCCACTGACTTATTTACAGTTTAAGTTCATTCTTCAGAAAGCAGGGATGATGTCTTCTGCATCAAAGGTGAGTGCTCATTTGCTTCTGATAGTTGTTAGGATTTATAAAGACATTAAAAAAATTATTTGTAAGTATGCAGATTTTCTTAAATGGAAAAATAACATCTAGCTTGAAATGTTCTAGGTTGAAGCTCAAAAATGTTCTCCAGCCACAGACCTAAATCTATTGTGTGTTTCAGAAGGGTATTTTGGGGTTAGGTTGTTTGTGTGTGTGTGTGTGTGTGTGTGTGTGTGTGTGTGTGTGTGAGCATGTGCGCGGCACGCTCATACAGGCTTCTGTTTGCATGTTTGTGAACTACAGGAGGATGTGGCAGTCAGAATTCTTCCTGAGGTCAGTGGGGGATTAATGGCCATAATTAACATACTGTTAAGATTCCCACCAGTTGTGTGACAAGCAGGTAGAGTCAAGAAGTACAGAAATAGGAGGAAATAATAAGTAGTTTTCTAGGGTAGATAATGAAAGGCACTATTATTTGGGGGCATGAGAAGCAGTGTGATCATTATCATTTGCAAATTGCAGACTAATGACTTTGCTATTGGTGAAAGGGAAGTTCCAAGAACTAATTAAAAATAATTGATACATTAATGCTAATAAATGTACTTGCCAACCAGCACAAATAGACTTGTAATTTGAGGGCATGTTCTCTCTGCTCACAGCAGCCTGGATGAAGCTATAATTTAAAGATCACTATTCAGAAAGTGTCAAAGACCCATGGGAAGCTAAAACTAGTCCATTTACTCCCCAGCTAAAATGAAGATCAAATCCTCCTTATGAATTCACAGGTGAGTTAAGATGCTATCCTGACCATGATTAAAGACTTTCTTGGTCTCAAATCCTTCTTGCTGATACCTAAGAAACAGGAGTAGCACTTAATTGAGAGAAAAGGACATTTATTCTTGACACCTTTAGAAAGGCTTTCTCAACTATTTGGATATGTACTCACTACAGGTTAGAAAGAAATGCCCTGGGGGAATATGCTAATCACTGGCTACAAAGGGAAAAGGGCAGTCAGGCAAAGTGCTCTTAAATGGTCATGGTGCAGCTCTGGATTGTGTTCTCTCTCTCTGTCTCTCTGTCTCTCTGTCTCTCTGTCTCTCTGTCTCTCTCTGTGTGTGTGTGTGTGTGTGTGTGTGTGTGTGTGTGTGTATGTGTGTGTGGGTACACTTGGATTATGAAATTTGCCCTAGGTTATGAGGTTAAAAATGTACATGCATACAATAGTGAACACATCTCCATCTATCTATCTATCTATCTATCTATCTATATCTATCTATCATCTCTCTGTGTAGTTTTTAAAGATTTATGTATTTAAAGAACAAACAACTTAACAGGTAAGTCCAAATGATTGAAATGCAGTAAGATGGAAATATAGATGATAAAAACAGAATAAACATCAACAAAACTTGTGGCCAAACACTCAACAAGGAGAATTAGAATAAAATATTTTCCATCTCCAGTCTTTGCTTTAACATGTAGCATGGGAAATTCAAAAGTCCTCACTCAAATTATCAAGCTATGTAAGAAAAGAGACAAAATAATTCATTTAAATTTCCAAGAATTCTTTTCTCAATAAGTATTACATGAATCTTTAAGAAGCAAGCAGCTTAAATAATTATTCAGAATATAAGACATAATTAATTATTTCCAGTGATTCCTATGTTAGGTTGGTATTGTTCTAAGAAATGAAAAAATTCAGAAAATAGTCTTACATAATAGTAATATCTAAACATTATACAAATTAAATATTAAAAGACAAATGGGATAATTATTTCTTATGTGCAAATTGGATTTACATATTTTTCAGAAAGTATTTTCCCAAGATGATTGAATACTAACTAAGGGAAGTGTAGTACCTGTGTATTTGAAACAATGTCTTTAATTTTAAATATTATGCAACATATATAATTCCACGTAAAAGTAGAGGGGTCTGAGTTTCAGTGATTCTGTTGTGTGAATTTAAGTAAGTTGACAAGTATATAGACTACTGGTTACATAAAAACAATGTAGAATAATTAAAATTTCCAGAGATTGTTTAAAACATATGTGGATATGTTACAGATATTATGGAAATATGAAAGATGCATTGTAAGTAAAAGAAAATCTCACCTTAAAAACGGAAGTACTTTCTTCATAATATTAATTAATGTTCCGGGATAGTTTTTTTTTTTTTAATTACTTTTTAATCTTTTAAGAATCCAGTTGCTGTTCCCTTCCCAGTCTGCCTTCTGACTGTTTATTTCTCATCCCATACCTCCTCCTCCTCGACATCTACAAGATGTCACAATCACCCCACATCCACCCCACCAGACCTCCCCATCCTGTGCAGCCTCAAGTCTCTCAAGGGTTAGCTGTATCTTCTCTCACTGAGGCCAGACCAAGTCCAGTGCTGTATATGTGTCATCGGGGCCTCATATCAACTAGCCTCAAATACTGACTGGCTGGTCGCTCAATGTCCGAGAGATCTCTAGGGTCTATATTCATTTCAAAATAGTATATATTCCCCAAAATGAATTGAGTATTTGGATTTTATCTTATATATTAAAGAAGCCATGTATCTTGTTATTTTCCTATCAATCAATGAGGTTTTTGTTTGTTTGTTTGTTTGTTTGTTTTGCGTACCCAGGCAGGGTGTGGGGGGGGTTAGAAATGGACACCTAGAAAGGGGAAACATTTGAAATGTAAATAAAGAAAATATCCAATAAAAAGAAAGGACAATAAAGAAAAAGATGCCCAACTCTAATTAATACACTTACAACATAATCTGTACACCAAGGTTCATGGAAGAGGGGATGGAAAGATTGTAAGGACCAGGACAACTGTTGTGAGATAGTCTCTTCTAAAAAAGAAGAGGACACAAAGTTAAGGAGGTTATGGATGAAAGAATGACTATTTCCCGGAGAGGGGATACTTTTGACATCAAACCCTATGCTGTCAGGCTTGTCCCTCAGGGAACCCAGAGAGATATTTTTAACTTTTATTTATATTCTCTTGCAGTGCTTAGCCTCGCAGCCTAAGCAAGAATTCAGATCACCAGTGAGTGGCCCCTCTCTGCTTGGTCTAGGGGCGGAAGTCCCCTCTTTTAGGTTGGGTGGAGATGGGTTTGGGGAACACTCTGGATAGAGTAGCAGCCTCATGTTGAGTCTCATGGTCCTCCATAGCTATCTTATGATAATGTATCTGAATAGGTTTTGCTACCAAATTATCTATCTGTTGTTTCACAAAGTTAGCATATTTAAGGCCCAGGGACCAAAAGAAATAAGCAAAAAATAACCCAATTAATGGTCCCAAGATGGGAGGAAGTAGGGTTGACAACCATGGAGAGGTTGAAAACCAGTTCTTGTACCAGCTTTCATCTTTCTCTTTCTCTCTCTGTTTTTTCTCAAGGCCTTCTCTGACCCTTTTTAGTGCTCTCTTTACAACAGGAGGATTGGAGCCATTAAAAAAAAAAAAGGTCCCCTTCAATTATTGGAGGTCAGGCCTCTATCCCCGCCTTGGCAAGATTAGAATCACCATGGCCCTTCTATACTTAAAGAATGGAGGAGATGTAAGGGGCAGCCCTGCTTATACACTGAAGGTCTAAAATTAGCCATAGGCCTAAAATCAGCAATAGGCATGACATACATACATGCTAACACAAAGTCTTGGGTCTCTGTGGAAAAACACTGAAACAGATGGCTATAAGCTATTGTAAACAGGCAGCTTTTGTGGAAATTAACCAGCCTGAGTAGTCATAGACCTTGTAAATAGGTAGCCTCGGCGGATAATACCAACTTAGATAAGAACAAGTGAATCATAGGCAGAGTCATAGTGACCTGTCCCCTGAACCTTCACCCAGCTGATACCCTGTTCTGAAAGGTATCTGTACTCCCCCTGAACACCTATGCTCCAGTGTCATCCCCTTCCCCATATCCTGCCTTTTTGTGTTTATAACCCCTGTGTGAATAAGTAAAAATTATGATTTGATTAAAAAATAAAGAAAGAATAAAGAAAATAAGAAAAAAAAAGAAAATTTAAAAAATAATAAAAAATAAAAATAAATAATAAAAAGAATGACTATTAGAAGAGTTGGGGTTAGAAGACAGAAGTGAATACCATGAAAATAATTGACATTTTCAAAGAAGTAAAAAAAAAAAAAAAAACTAAATAAAGTTGGTCTATGATTCATTTAATAAAAATAAAATATAATTTGAGGTTTAATGGAAGTAGTGAAATTATAAAGACACTGTACATATTCATGAATTCGTGTGTTTGTGTGTGTGCATGTGTATTTACATTTGATTCTAAAGAATTGATCGAGCTTTTTGGTTTCTTAGTACACAAAATTATATCATTTTACACTTTGAAATCTCTTGCACATGCTGTGAAATATGTACTTTGATCTTAATATTTGGACATGGTTTAATTGGAATGACTATGAAGCATAAGAAGATATTTGTCATTGTCTCTAATTAAAATATAATTTAGAAACTAGCTGACACTTTAAGCATTTTAATGAGCATTACATTTCAGGTAAAAAAGATTTAAAGCCTCTTATTTAATAAGCAAACTTATATTCATAGGAATTCAACATTTTAGTTAGACAATCTGTTGTGATTTAATTCTGTGTAGTTTATAGTCTTTCGTGAAAATACAAAGTGTTTCCTTATCCTTTGTTCCATTATAATATTGTGATTCCCTATTACAGTGAGAAAATTTCCAGTGAAAACTTATATTCCTATTTCATTGAGATTTACCTTTCATTTCCTTCTTGCAAAAATTTTATCCAGTACCCACATTGGTTATTAAAATTCACCTGATAGTTCATGAGCATTTATGTATTTCACAGTTCATTTTCACACCTGTACAATGCTATCTAAATATTTTTCCCCACAAAATATTTACCAAATGTTATATGCCAAGAACTCGTCTGGTCATGTGGATTACTCCACTGAGCAAGCAAATAAAATAAATATAACCAATTGAAATGTGCATGTTATGGTGCCATTGGTATTAAAAATGATATTCATGGTTTTGAGCCCAAACAATTGGATTTGATTATCATTTACTTAAAAGCTAATGTCTAAATGTAAGTGAATAAACAACATGCTGATTTTTCTGACTTTCTCTTACCTCACTCAGGATGCTGTTTCTCTAGCAAAAACATTCACTTGCAAATTTTATGATATCAGATTTGACAATAACTTTGTATTACTCCATTGTACAAATGTACCATATTTCCCTTTTTTTCTGTTTAAATGCACACCCATTTTTAATTGGAGTATTTGGCTTTTGTAGCTGGTTTCCAGAGTTATTTATATAATTTGGGTATTAGTCTACTATCTTTAATTGAAGTATTTGGCTTTTATAGCTGGTTTCTAGAGTTATTTATATAATTTGGATATTAGTCTACTATCAGATATGGAATTGGTAACAATCTTTTCCTATTCTTTAGGCTATTGCTTTGTCTGAATAATGATACCTTTTACCTTTCAATCTTTTTTTTTCAGTTTAATGAAATTTCATTTATTAGTTGTTCATTTTGTTGCCTATGTTATCATTGTTCTGCTCAGAAAGTCATTTCCTGTGTCTATAAATTCAAGGCTATTCCCCTATTTCTCTTTATTAGGTTCGATGTATCCAGTTGTATGTTGAGGCCTTTGATCCAGTTGGACTTGAGTTCTGTGTAACATGTAAGTATGTATAAATTTCAGTTCTTCTACATTCATACAACTAGTTTGTCTAGCACAATTACTTGAAGAACTTTTCTTTTTTCCACTGTGTATTACTATGTTATTCATTAAAAAAATATGATGCCCCTTAGTGTGTGGAATAATGCCTGGGTCTTCAATATGATTTCATTAATCAATAAGTCTGTTTATATGCCAATACCATATGGTTTTTATTGCTTTGTTTTTTTAGTATAATTTCAAATAAGGAATAGTGAGGCTTTCAGCAGTTCTTTTACTGTTCAGGACTGTTTTAGCTATCTTGGGTTGATTTTGGTTTTTGTTTTGTTTATTTTCATATGAAGATGAGAATTCTTTCATGGTCTGTAAGGAATTGTCATTGAATTTTGATAGAGATTGCATTGGATCTGTAGATAAAATATATCCATTTTACTATGTTAATCCTACCAATCCATGATGAAAGAATTTCAGTTCTTTGGTTAGAATTACCCCAAGATATTTTTTATTAGTTGAGGCTTTTGTGAAAGGTACTGGTTACTTGATTTCTTCATCAATCTGTCAGTTGTATCTAGGAAAGCTACTACTTATTTGTACAAGTTAATCTTGTAATCTTCTACTTTGATAAAGATGTTCATTAGTTGTTGGAGCTCCCCAGTGGAGTTTTAGACTCTCTTATATATTATCATATCATCTTTATAAAAAAATACAATTTAACTTCTGTTTTTTCCAATTTGTATCCTGTGGGGCAAGTAGACCATGTCACCAGACAGAAAAACTAGTAAGGCTGAATAAACTCAAACTCCATGAATATCAGCCTTGAGAATGGTAAGAGGGGGGCCAACTCCCTGTCTAACTCTGGTTGCTCTGGGACAAGTAAGAATGACACCCCACTGAGAGGACAATGACAATCAATCACTTAGGGCAGAACACCTGGAGTATTTCCCCATGCAAACTGAGCCAATAGAAAGCATCTACCCCTGGATACCACCCAACTTCTCAACTTCTTCTTTGTCCACATGGATAATGTCCCTACCCACAAATTATTTCACCAAGAATCATCTGAGAGTGGCTGTTTTACTGAGCCGTAACACTTTGGTAAAGAGTTTTCTCTCCTGAGGCATTCATCACAGAATCTTGGACCTGCCTGACTGACATGCCTCTACACTCTCTGATTCTGCCACTGCCAACCTTTGCCCCTGACATTGGCACTTCCACTATAGTAGGCAAGATCTGTGACACTGGCTACCTGCCTTGTGTGGGCTTCTGTTCTGAGAGGTTTAACATTTTGGCCATTTCCAGTTGGACCAGAAAACTGCAGAACCTATTTGTCTTGGTTCCAAAGAGGACAACAGTATACTGCTGATCTCCTTCAGTTTTGTTATTGTTGTAAGACTTCAAGTACTATCGATATTGAAGAGGAATAGAGAGGTGACCACCCTGCTTTGTTCTTGATTTTAGTGGAATTTCTTTCTTTCCATTTAAGTTGGTGTTGCCTAAGTGTTTGCTGTAAACTACCTTTATTACATTGAAGTATGTCTCTTGAATTCCAATCTTTCCAGGACTTTTATCCCAAAGGTATGTTGGACTGTTGCATCTAAATGATCATTTTGGATCAGTTTGTTTGTACATGTATTACACTTATTGATTTTTGCATAATGAGACATCTCCTCATTTCTGGGATGAAGCCTACTTTATTATGGTGGATGATCTTTTTGATGTGTTCTTAAATTTGGTTTGCATGTATTTGATAGGAATTTTTGCATCTATCTTCATAAAGAAAATTGCTCTGTGTTTCTCATTCTTTGATGAGTCTTTATGTTGTTTTGGTATCAAAGAAATTGTAGCCATGAAGTGAATTAGTCAATGGTCCTTCTCTTTATTTTGTGAAATAATATGAGGAGTATTGGCACTGATTTCCCTTTGACAGTACAGTATATTTCTGTGCTAAAACTATTTAGCCCTGGGCTATCTTTCTCATTCTCATCCTCATCTTCCTCCTCCTCCTCCTCATCATCATCATTTGCTTGGGAGAATTTTAGTGTCTGATTCTATTTCTTTAGGCAATATGGGTCTCTTCAGATTGTTTATCTGATCAGATTTAACTTTAGTAAGTGATACCTATAGAGAAAATTATCCCTTTCTTCTAGATTTTCCAACTTTTTGAAGTATAGACTCTTAAAGATTCCATATGATACTCTAGATTTACAGGTTGTCTTTTGTTATGTTCCTCTGTTTTCTTATTTTGGTAAGTTGGATTTGATAATTTTAGTCCATGTGATTAAGAGTTTATCTTTTTGATATTCTTGAAGAAACAATTCTATTTCAATGATTGTTTCATATTGTTTTCTTTCTTTCTACTTTACTAATTTCAACCCCAAGTTTAACTATTTCTTGCCAACTACTCTTTTTGGTGTCACTCCATCTTTTTGGTCTAGAGCTTTCAGGTGTGTTGTTGTTACTAGTATGAGATGTCTCCATCTTTCTGTCTCTGTCTCCATCTCTCTGTCTCTGTCTCTCTCTTTCTCTCTCACCCAGCTTACATCTATGAACTTTCCTCTTAGAACCACTCAAATCAATTGAGATTTGCTGTACCCAAGTAGGTGGTCTATTTTGAAGAAACTTCCATGAAATGCAGAAAAACATATTCTTTTGCATTTGTGTGAAATGTTCTATAAATATCTGGCAGGTCCATTTGGTTTATAACATCACTTAGCTCAAATATTTTTTGGCTTAGATTTTTTTCTGAATAATCTGTCCATTGTTGAGAGTGGGCTACTGAAGTTTTCTACTATCAGTGTGTTTTTGTGTATGGGAGCAGACTCTTAGGAATGTGGATAGAGTCCAGTAATGAAGGAATTCACCGGAGAGAGTAGATCAGTGTGTTCAGGAAGGATATACTTATTTGATCTCCTTGGAATCCGAGTAGACATGGAATAGAGGTCACCAGACAGGGTCTGCTAAAGCAGTGGGGCTGAGACTGTCAGGCTGCAAACAAAGGAAGTAAAAGAGAGGAAAATTCATAGATATCTGGTTTCTTGGCAGGAGTAATTTCTGTGCTTGTGGGGAATGTCTGTTGCAATTTGGGCTGAGATATAGCAAACAAGTGGGGAAGAGAGAAAGAGAAACATAAACATCAAACCAGATACAAAACCTTTGACCCACAATATGCTCTGCCTTCAAGAGCAATCGTAGTACACATCTTGTGGTAGTAGCCAATCAGTGTCTACTTTGACATAAAGGCCCACTCCATAAGAGAAAATCCATACCTGACACTATTGTGTCAGAGTCTATATATTCTAGAAACCTAGGGAAAAAATATACTACTTTTCTAAAAAGCATACATTTAAATGACTTCTCATGATATCATGCCGTGCTTATAGAGCTTTGTCTGATTCAACCATCATCAATCAGTGTATTGGTTTTGTGAGTTAACGTGATACAAGTTAAAGTTATCAAAAAAGAAAAGGAGCCTCAGTTGAGGGATGCCTTCATGAGATCCAGCTATAAGGAATTTTACCAATTAGAGCAATGTTGGGGAAGTCAGATTAGGCTAGTAGTCCTGGGTTGTGTAAAAAGGTATGCTGAGCAAGCCAGGGAATGCAAACCAATAAGCAGCACCTCTTCATGACTTCTGCATCAGCTGCTGCTTCCAGGATCCTGTCCTATTTGAGTTCCAGTCTTGACTTCTTTCAGGAATGAACAGCAATAGTATAGTATAAGCCGAATATAACCTTTCTTCTCAAACATTTTTTGGGGTTATGGTGTTTGGTCCTAAGCAATAAAAATCTTATGTAAGACATATAGAAAAGGTTCTTCCTGCAGAAGATAAATACAGAAACTCAAAGTCAGATATTATGCAGAGAGTGACTATGGAACACACAGTTGTAGGACTGTCTCCATCAAATCTCTCTCCTGAGAGCTTAAAGAACCCCTTAGAAGAAGATGCAGAAAGAGTGCAGAAGCCAGAGGGAATATAGGACACCAGGGAAAAAATCCTCTAATTCAACTGAGAAAATCTCATATTAAATTATAGAGACTGAAGCAGCAAAAACAGAGCGTATGTGTTTCTGAACTGGGTCCTCTGAGTAGATTTTAAAGCTTTGAGTTTAGATTTTTTATCAAACTCTTTAATGTCTGAGTGAGTTCTAGTCTAATTTTCATATCTACTCAGTGTCAGTGTTCTTTTCTTAAGATGGGTGGTTGGATTGCTTTCTTCAGTCTTTATGCAATGTTTTTTGTTGTTATTGTTTGTTTGTTTTTTGTTTTATTTCATATTATTTGTAGCACCGTAAAAGATCAGCTGAACCAGCTGTGACCCAGCCAAGAGAGTCACTGCAACCAGAACTCTCATCCCCACAGGGTGCAGCCAGAGCTCATCCTTCCTGCTCTCCTCTTTGGCTGCGAGCTGATTTAGCCCATACACCCCCACTTTGGTCTCGGCCCTTCCCGGGCCTTCCAGAGGTGCCTGAGAGCCCAAGGGCCTGAGAACCTACCAGTTCCCACCCACCTTTTGTCCTGGAAACCCCAACCCAAGAGCTCTAACGCCCTGCAGGACCACTAACTGTGCTCTTCTACCCCAAGCAAAGTCCTGTGGCTTCCCATAGCCAGATATCCACTCGGCAGGCCATGGAGTGAACACAAATTCCCGTATCTCTGTTCCCACCACAGCCCCTGAGCACGTGGTGAGACAGAGGCAGGACTTACACATCAACCCAACAGGACTTACACACACTACAACCCAACACTTAGTGTGTTATGTCCTGTTTTGGTTGTTATCTCCCAGAAGCCTGGTCTTTCCTAATGAGATACGGAAAGGGATACAGAGGGAAGGATGGTTGGTAGGGACTGGTAAGAATATAGGCAGAGAAAAGTATTAACACAATCTATTGAATGGGAAAAGAATCTATTTTTTAGGAAATGAAAAAGAAATAACAGAATGGATATGAAAACAGGGTTTTTTTTTTTTTTGTTTTTTTTTTTTTTTTCTGCTGCATCCAAGAAACATACTTAAATTCCAGGATCAACATCATTGCAGGGTAAAAGAATGGAAATAGATATTCTAAGCAAACATACCTGAGTTGCAAGCTAGAATAGCCATTTGAGTATCTGACAAAATATACTTCAAAGCAAAATAAATCAGAAGAGATAGGAAAGAACACCATACACTCATCAAAGAAAAACTCAACTAAGATGAAAGTTTAATTCTTTTTTCATCACAATATTTAATAATAGATGCAAGTATATAATATCAGGACATCAACATGAGTTGATAAACTATGTAGACATAATTCCAATGCTATAATAAGAGGGATGAATTCAAATTCTCAACATTTGTTTCACACATAAAATTAACTTAAACGACATTAATGATCTCCCAAAATTGATCAATTCTGTACAAGTAAGTCATTTTTTTTAAAGATAGACATCTTACCAGGTTCTAGGTAGTTTGCTCAATAAACATCTCTTACAGTTAAGTGTTTTTTTCTGTAACAACCAAATGGATACTCAAATATTGCAAAAACTCAATACTGAGAAAAATGCATCTTTACCATATTCACTGTTGCAATTTATTTTGAGTTTATATGTATGTGTGTTTTCTCTGAATATAGTATATACCGTATGAGTAACTGGTTCCCACAAAATTAAGAAAAGAGCATCAGATATCTTGGGTCAACCCAGATGTCCCACAACCCAAGACAGAATAGAGAAAATGTGGTTCACTTACACAATGGAATATGTTCAGCTATTAAAAATGGGGGTATCATGAATTTTTCACGCAAAAGATGAAACTAGAAAACAATATTCTGAGTGAGCTAACCTAGACCCTAAAGAACATGCATTGTATGTACTCACTGACAAGGGGATATTATCTATAAAGTACAGAATACCCATGATATACCCCACTGACCAAAATTAATTAAACAACAATAAAGGCTCAAGTGAAGTTGCTTCAATCCCACTTAGAAAGGGTAACAAAATAATTATGGAAGGCAAAGGGAGGGGATGAACATGGGTAGGAGAGGGGAGTAGAGAGAAAAGTGGAGGTCGGATCAGATATTGGGGTTGGAGAGGAGAAAGACCCAGAAGGCCAGGAAAATGAATGACAATATGCAGCTCCCAGGAGTATGGTTACAGAGAGCCTCTAGATAGTCTCAAAGAACTGGGATGGGGGAGGCTCCAAGGACTCAAAGTGAAAGTTCAGTTCTTAACATCTATGCTCTGAATGCTAGAACACCCAAGTTTGGGGAAAAAAGAAAAAGAAAACAAAACACACTAGCTTAAATCACATATTGAAACTTACACACTGATAGTGGGAAATATCTGCCAATAGACAAGTCATCCAGAAAAAAACTAAATGAATAAATGGTGAACTGAAATTATAAAGTAAACTACCTAGCAGATATTTATAGAATAAGTCACACAAACACAAAATAATATTCCTTGTTCTCAGACGCTCACAAATTCTCTCCAAAATTTAGCACTTACTGAGACACAAAACAAGTCTCAACAGATACAAGAAAATTGAAATAACACCACATATCTTCTTTACCACCACAGATTAAATCTGTATAACAACAGTAGAAACAACAGAAAGATTACAAAGTCATGGAAACTGAAAAACTCGATAGTGAGTGAAAAATGGGTTAAGACTGAAATTAATAAATAAATGAAACACTTCTAAAATTGAATGGAAAAGAATACATACCCAGACTTAGGGGACACAATGAAGGCAGTTCTAAGAGGGGAGTCACAAGGTCATAGTTTTAAAACTTGTTCTCCCCTAAATTAGAAAATCTATAAGAAACATATTTTTTCACAACACACCCCTTACCAATACCTAATACCTACACAATACCTACACACCCTTACCAATACCTAATAAGAAAATTAAACAGACTTATAACATGTAGTAAAATAGAAGCTATAAATTATCTTTTATTATTTTAACTTGGTTTCCTTTATTTTTTAGTTTAATTTTGACAACTTCAAAAATATATACAATGTGTTGTGACCATATTGACTTTCTGTTACCCCTTTTCATCCTCTTCTCATAGTTTTTAAAATTATTTATTGTTTATTTTATTTATTTACATTTCAAATATTATCTCCCCTCCCAGTTTTCCCCTCACAAACCTCCTATCCCCTCCCCCTGACTTTATGAAGGCACTCCCCCCAATTCTCTTAAACAAACAAGAAGACACAACAAACAAACAAACACAGGGCAAGGTTGTTTTAGTGTGAAAATCTATCATCATTTAAAAAAAAATTCATCAAAATACTTCACAAATTATTCCACAAAATTGAAAACGAAGAATAACTGCTCAAATTGGTTACTGAGCTCTGGGAGTTTTTTTACACTAAAACCACATAATGAACCAACAAAGAATGAGAATTATGTATCAGTTTCTCTGTGAACATAAATGGACAAACATCAATAAACACTTCAAAACCAAATAAAAAACATATAAAAAACAGCATATACCATGATTGTAGAGTTTCATCCTAGAGATTCTGGAAGGGTTCAACTTAATTTAATCAAATAATGTTTTATAAACAAACTGAAAGACAAAAACCATGTTGTCATCTCATTAGATTTAGTAATGACCTTTGACAAAAGGTATACACATTTATGATAGAATTTCTAGAAAGATCAAGGAATTAAAGCATATACCTTGACATAATAAAGGCCATTTACTTCAAAGACTTAGCCAATATCAACTTAAATGGAAGAACTAGAAAGCAATTCCACTAAAAGCAGAACAAGAAAAAATTATTCACTCATAGTTCTCAAAATAGTACTTAAAGTCTTACCTAGAGCAATAATAAAACTGAAAGATTTCAAGAAAACACAAATGACATTAACAGATTTTCATGTACTGAACCAACCATTCATCCCTGGGATGAAGTCTACTTGATCTTGGTGAGTGGTGAATTTGATGTGTTCTTGGATTCAGTTTGCAGGAATTTGATTGAGTATTTTTGCATTGATATTCAGAAGCAAGATTGGTTTGAAATTCTCCTTTTTGATTGGGTCCCTGTGTGGTTCAGGTATCAGAGTAATTGTGGCTTCATAGATGAGTTAAGTAGTGCTCTTTCTGTTTCTATTTTATGGAATGGTTTGAGATTGGGATGTAATGTAAATAAAAAAATTAAATTATGAAAAATATGAAAGAATTGTAGGAGGAATCACTGTCCTTGATTTCAAGTTGTACAACAGAGCTGTAGTTACAAATAAAATAAAATAAAATATAAAAATACAACCAGTATATTGACATAAATTCATAAAAGTTGATCAGTGATATCAAATTGAAGTCATAGAAATAAATCTACATGACTAGGAATTTCTGATATTTGATAAAAGATACAGAAACACACAGTGTAAAAAAAAAAAAAAAAAAAAAAAAACAAATGAAACCTCATAAAATAGTGCTGGCCTCACAGATGGCTCCATATAGAATACTTATAGATCCATATTTATTACCCTGCACAAAACAGAAATCCAAGTAGATCGAAGACATTGACATAAGATCAAATAAACTGAACCTGATATATGACCATGCAGCAAATAGCTTTGAACATACTGGCACATTAAAAGTCTTCTGAATAGGATACTTTTAAAACAGGAGCTAAGTTAATAGTTTATTGATTTGAACTCAGAATCAGGAATGGTGGTCTATCACTTTATCCCCATCAGCTGGATTTCAGAAGTTGAGGCAAGACTTCTGTAGAGCAAGTTCCAGGACAGTCAAAGCCATAGAGGAAAACCTGCTTTGAAATACCAAAAGCAAACAAATGAACAAATTAATTAATTAACAAATGAACAAGAAATTAATTAACAATGAACAAAAATATATAAAAATAATTGTGACTACATGAAACTGGAAAGATTCTTCATGACAAAGGACATCACTATTCAGATAATGAGGTAACCTATAAAAGGAAAAAGAATTTACCAACTATGTATCTGAAAGGACTTATTACTCAAAAAGTATAAAGAATGAAAAAACCTTAGATATCAGGAAAAATAATACAATTTTAAACTAAGGTTTATATATAAAAAAAACTTTCAAAAACAGATACTAAAAGAGTTGTGAACACTGAAAGAAATGTTCAATGCTCTTGACCACCAAGGAATTTGAAATTAAAACTTTTACCTTTTTTGTTTTATTAGTTTATTTTTTTACAATCCAGATTTTATTCCCCCCATCCACCCTCTGAATATTCCATATCCCATACCTCTAACTCACCCCTCTGTCTCTACAAGGATATCCCTAGGCCCCACCCCTACCCCAACTGACCTCTAAACTCCCTGGGGCCTCCAGTCTCTTAAGTGTTAGGTACATCATCTCTGATTGAACACAGACCTGGCAGTATATGTGTTGGGGTCTCATATAAGCTGCTGTATGCTGCATTTTTTGGTGGTCCAATGTTTGTGAGATCTAGGGGTTCCAGATTAATTGAGGCTGCTGGTTCTCCTACAGTGTCACCCTTTTCCCCAGCTTCTTTCAGCCTTTCTCTAATTCAACCATAGGGTTTGCAGTTTCTGTTCATTTGTTGGGTACCAATATCTATATCTGACTCTTTCCACTGCTTGTTGGGTCTTCTGAAGGGCAGTCATGATAGGTCCCTTTTTGTGAACATTCCACAGTCTCTGTAATAGTGTGTGTTCTTGGGCCTCCTCTAGAGCTGGATCTCACTTTGGGTCTGTCACTGAACCTTCTTTTCCTCAGGCTCCTCTCCATTTCCATCCCTACAGTTCTTTCAGACAGAAACAATTATGGGTCAGAGATTTGACTGTGGGATGGCAACCCCCTCCCTCATCTTCCTGCTGGAAGTGGGCTCTATAAGTTTCCTCTACCTACTGGAGGGCATTTCAATTATGGGTCAGAGTTTTGACTGTGGGATGGCAATACCCTCCATCACTTTATGCCCTGTTTTCCGGTTGGAGGTGGGATCTATAAGTTTCCTCTCTCTACTTTTGGGCAACCTACTTGAACTTTTATCTTACTCCCTTCAAATGGTTAGAGTCAATAAAATCAAGTGGCCCCCTCATGCTGGTAAGGATTATAGTAAGGGATAGAGTCATTCTTGATGGTAGGAGTACAAAGTTATACAGACACTATGGAAATCACTGTGGCACTACCTTTGGAACATGTGAATCCATCTGCCTCAATATACAACACCACCTCTTCTGGGAATACATCCAAAGGATTCTTCATCCTACTACAGAAACAGACTCTCAAACGTTTTCATTGATGCATTACTCACAAATTCTACAAATTGGAAACCCATTTGATGCCCCTTAACAAAAGAAAAGACAAAGAAAATGTGTTAAATTTACATAATGAAAATAATGAAATATAATTCAGCATTTAAAAGATGAAATCAGCAGGTAAATAGGTGGAACGAAAAAATTATCTTGAGCGAGGTATCCAAGCCTAGAAAGGCAAAATGGTCTATAATCACAAACATACCGATATTAACTTCTAAGTAAATGGCAACAAAGATATAATCAGTATAATCACAGAACTTAGAGAAGTAGGGGTGACAAATAGAACTTATTAGGAAGTTGAAACAGTATAATAAATAGTTATAGGTGAATGTGGGTAAGGGCTGGAACATGAAGATCAAGCAGGTGTGAAGAGATGGAGATGAGGGCAGGGTTATGAGAAGAGAGGGGTAAAAAGCTATTGCAGGGTATAGAAACCAAATATAGTAGAAATATAGTAGAATATGTATACATACATATATATGGTGTGTGTATGTGTGTGTGAGTGTGTGTGTGTATGTGTGCGTGTGTGTATGTGATAGCCATTTTAAATGCTGGATGAAACAAAGTCCCAATTAAATATGTCCTGTCACCAAATAAAGCTATTAGTCCAGGGAATGATTACATATTATTAAATTGTTGGCCAAAGAATTTTTAGGGGAATATCCAAGCAACCTGCAATACTGTGCTGAACATAAGTTTGCTGTCCACACCCTGATAGTAAGGCAATAATGCTGAAGACAACTCCCTCAACACGGAGAAGTGAATCTGGTATCTTTGGGACAGGAAGATACTCTGTGAGCTACAAAAATAGAAATGTAAATACCAACCCAGCCACAAATCTTTGATCTAGAGTCACAAAACTTTTTGGAGGAACCAATCAATATCTGATTTGTCTTAATGCCCACATTTGAGACAGAGCTCATACCCAACACTGCTCAAATGACCAGGAACCTGACTTGTATTTGTAGGTTAGTACAATACTACTGCTTTGTAAATAAGAAGGTAAGTAAATAAGTAAACTAATAAATAGCAATAAATTACTCTGAATTACATACTGCCATACTCATAAATTATTTTGTTGCTCAGCCACCATCACAGGTACTTTCTGATAAAAGAGCAGATGGGAAGAAACACAGAGATGCATAGCCAGACATTCTGCATAGAGTCAGAAACCTTGGAACACTCAACCCTAAACATGATGTCTCCATCGAATTCTTGCCCTCAGGGCTCAGGGAACTCTTCAGAAGAGAAGAAGACAGAAAGAGAATAAGAATCAAAGGGGATAGAGGACTGGGAGGAAACGAGGTTCTCAAATCAATTGTGCAAAGTTCAATTGAACCCACAGAGAGTCAAGCAACAATCACAGGACTTACAAAGGTCTACCCTAGGTCCTCTGCACTTATATTATGTCTTCCAGTTTAGTGTGTTTTGGGATTCCTGAGTGTGCAAATGGGTATGTCTCTGATTTTTGTGCCTTCTCTTGGGCTCTGTTCCTTTAACATATCCAATTATGAGATGTTAACTTTTGTTTTAAAATACTATATCAAACATAACATAGCATAACATATCAATGCATTGCATAGCATAGCATGCCATGGCATGGTATTGCATGGCATACTGTCATTTCCTATGTAATCTAATCATTTTGATTCCTGGCTTTCTTTTACCCTTTGGCCTCCTGGCTGCTCCCTCTGTTCCTCCTCTCTTCCCTCTCCCTTCCACTCCCCTTCTGCCCATATGGCCCAGCTTAGTCCAGACAAGTACGTATACTTCATACATTCCTGTAGATCCCCGTCTCTAGCTATGCTCATCCACATACCTGTAATAAAACTTATCCAAAATGTCTAAAAGCAGCCATGCTTCCTTTCCTTTTCCTTTTTATTTTTATTTCTTTAACTAGAAGTCTGCTTGTTTTTTAATGCTAGACAGAAAAAGAGTAGATCTGGATGGGAGTGAAGAAAGAAGGAACTGGGAGAAATGGAGGAAGGGAAAATTATAATCTGGATATATTGTATGAGGAAAATAGATTTGCAATAATAGGGGAAAAAGAATGCAACAAAAGCACTTTTTAAATACTCAATGCTAAGCTGAATAACCCCTTTGAAAATCCATCCCACTCAGTAGTATATCTTTAGACAAGGAAGGAAAAGAAAAGCATTTTAAGGTATTTACTTCTTCCAAAATCCTAAAGAAGGTTAAAAAAAAATCAGTTAATCTTTCTTTTCAGCACACTACGTATTTCCCAGTTTGAATTTTAAGTTCTTACTTTCTGTTTAACTCATAAATATTTTCACATTACTTGACTGTGTAATCAACATATAACACTGTCAAAATTTGCAAATTAATGTTTTTGAGATTTAGAAATTTTTAACTTATTTATTTTTTACACACCAGATTTTATCCCCGCTGTCCACCCTCTGACTGTTCAATATGACATATATCCGACCCACCCCCCTGTCTCCACTAGGCTGTTCCCATCTCCTACCCCCTACTCCACCTGACCTCTAAACTCCTGGAAGCCTCCTTCTCTTTATGGTTAGGTGCATCATCTCTGATTGAACACAGACCCGGCAGTCCTCTGTTGTATACGTGTTGGGGGCCTCATATCAGCTGGTGTATGCTGCCTTTTTGGTGGTCCAGTGTTTGAGTGATATTAGGGTTCCAGATTAATTGAAACTGCTGGTCCTCCTACAGGGTCACCCTCCTCCTCAACTTCTTTCAGCCTTTCCCTAATTCAACCACGGTGGTCAGCAACTTCTTTTCTTTTGTTGGGTGCAAGTATCTGCATCTGACTCTTTCAGCTGTTTGTTGGGTCTTCTGGAGGGCAGTCAGTGTGAGCACTCCATAGCCTCAGTAATAGTGTCAGGCCTTGGGACCTCCCGTTGAGCTGTATTCCACTTTGGGTCTGTCAGGGACCTTCTTTTCCCCAGGATCCTCTCCATTTCCATCCCTGTAGTTCTTTCAAACAGGGACAATTATGGGTCAGAGTTTTGACTGTGGGATGGCAACCCCCTCCCTCATTTGATGCCCTGTCTTTCTGCTGGAGTTGGGTTCTATAAGTTTTCTCTACCTACTGTAGGGCATTTCATCTATGGTCCCTCCCTTTGAGTCCTGAGAGTCTCTCACCTTACAGTTCTTTGTTGCATTCTGCGGGTCTCCGCAACCTCATACCTCCCTAGGTTGCATGTTTTCATTCTTTCTGCTGGCCCTCAGGGCTTCAGTCCTTTTCCCTCATCCAATACAAGATCAGGTTCCCCTCCACACACCCCCAACACCTCATCCACATTCTCTCCCAAATCCTATCCTTTCTCCCCACTTGCGATTGCTTTCTTCTCCCTCCCCACTGGGACTGAAGTGTCCCCACTTGGGCCCTCAGCTTATTGACCTTTTTGAGTTCTGCAGACTATATCTTGGGTATTCTGTACTTTTTTTGGATAATATCCACTTATTGGTGACTACATACCATGCATGTCCTTTTGGATGTGAGTTACCTCACCTAGGATGATGTTTTTTTCGTTCCATCCATGTGCATGCAAAACTCAAGATGTTCTCGTTCTTAATAGCTGAGTAGTAGTCCATTGTGTAACTGAACCACATTTTCTGTATCCATTCTTCTGTCATGGGACATCTGGGTGGTTTCCAGCTTCTGACTATCACAAATAAGATCGCTATGAACATAGTGGAACATGTGCCCCTGTGGCATGGTGGGGTATCTTTTGGGTATATTCCCAAGAGTGGTATTGTTAGGTCTTCAGGTAGATCTATTTCCAATTTTCTGAGGAACTTCCAGATTTAGAACTTTCCTCATTAAAAAAAAAAGATAAAGTTTTTATTTCCACCCAACTTATAACAATATCTCTCTCTCTCTCTCTCTCTCTCTCTCTCTCTCCCCTCTCTCTCTCACATACACACACACACACACACACACACACACACACACACATACACACACACACTCACACACACACACACCACAGTTTCTGGTTAGTGAAATCTCAACTAATGTTAATTCTTTTAAGGAGTGTCATGCTTTGGATGGGAAAAGACCCAAAGAGCTCAAAATCTGAAAACAGTATAGTGATTAGCTTGTAAGAGCTCTGACCTTATCAATTGATTAGACTATTAATGAGTTCATAAATTTGGATGTGATTGAAACTATAAACAGTGCTGAAGGGGCTGTTTCTTTGGAGGCATGGATGTCAGTTCTATATTCTGTTCTAGACCTTGCACTGCTTCTCATATTCTAGAATGACTCTACTTCTCTCTATGCATGCTATAGCCTGTATCCCATAATTGACTCTAAGAGAGAAACCACACAATCTAGTGGCCAGAGTTTTAATTCCCTGAAGCAACAAACTGAAAGAAAGCTTCCCACCTTTTATGTTGTTCGGATCCAATATTTTAGTACAATAGAAAACAGGTGAACAGAGATTCAAATATTCTATTAGATGGAAAAAATATTCATGTCATAGTTTTCTGAAGAAATTATTACATACATTTTCATACTGTTTTCTCCACCTGAAATACTCAACTTCAAATTGGCCACTAACTTTTCATTTGATTGATAAATTTATACTGTAGTCAAATTTTAGTGGAGTCTATGAAAGTTGAAAATGTTTCTTTTTAAGCTGAAAAAATATTTTCTGTGACTTACATTAATTCATGCTCTGCTAGAAGCTGTATATTTTGCTGATTTTCTTTACACAGGTATTTTACCAGTATTTTGTCAACTACAAAGAATGATTAATTTTTGTCATTTCTATAGAAATCAATTTAAATGTAGATGCTTTATTATTTAGGATTGTCTAAGGATGGATAAAACATACATTTTAAAAAGTGTGTCATCAGATTAGGCAGACAACTTCTTTTTATTACTTCTTTTTTATTGGTTATTTTATTTATTTATATTTCAAATGCTATCCCCTTTTTCAGTTTCAGAAACCCCATTCCATCCCTGTCCCCCATTCTCCCCACTTCTATGCACACCCACCCATTCACCCATCCCTGCCTCACTGCCATGTGGATTGACAAAACCCAAATGGAGGAGTTAGGGGAAGAATGGAAGGAGCCAAAGGGGATGCAACCCCAGAGGAAGAACAACAATATCAACCAACCAGATCCCCCAGAGTTCGCATGGACTAAATCAACAACCAAAGAGTTCACATGGAGTGACCCATGGCTCCAGCTGCTTATGTAGCAGAGGATGGCCTTTTTAGGCATCAAGAAGCCCTTGGTCCTGAGCAGACAACTTCTTTTTTGTCAATTGTAAATAATAGTCCTGTGAGTCATTTTGGGGTTTTGAAGATACCATGAGTACAATACAATATATAAATGTGAGTTGCCATTTCAACATCATTTGTAATCCCCATTTTCATAGTCCAGATTAGAGGCCCAAGCAGGTTTTTGAAAGTTATATTTGATACACAGATGACAGGTCACCAGGCAAAACAAGTTGGTGAAAATGTTGTAGACATTTAGTGTCTCATTATAACGCATTGCTCATGTACTCATGAACCAATCATAAGAATGTGGCTTCTAGAGATCTTACAGTGTAGCTTAGTCTATGAAATCAGGAAACTAAACCTGTGCACACCATCAAGGAAACAGAGCTTCCATTATTCTATGAAATGTAGCTCAGTTTTAATAGAATACAAGGCACTTCATACATTTATCTCATTAGACTGTCGTTCATTGATGAAGTACAAGTCCTAAGTTCATTACTGATCTTCAGAGTTAACGTGAAATATGGGAACCACTATAGTCCCTTCTCTATCCTAGTCTTCTTCAGAGATGGAGCTGACTGATTTTTACATAGAATTTAATATATATACACATATGCAATATATGCACACGAAAATACTTGTCAAGACTTTTGGTCCATAAATTTCATAAATCTCTATATGGTTAGAACAGCCATTCTGAAGAGGTATATGGATTTCATACACGAGTTGTGCTGAAGTTTTTAAGCTTTCTATGATCCAGAAATAATGTAGTAGATTTTAAAAACATGTTAAATTTTTCTTATTACATATATATATATATATATATATATATATATATATATATATATATATCAATTAATAGGATCAAACTAAATTATTTCATAACATGAGCTTACTTCTAACTTATAGATTATGGTATAATATTGTTTTAGCAATTAGCTATAATACAGTGAATCCATTTTAACACAGAAACACAAACCAGATATTTTCATGACTTTTGTATGTGCATGTCTATATTTGTGTGTGTGAATGAATGTATTAGTGTATGTATGACTGTGTGATAAAAGTGAGTATAATGTACATGCATATTCGTGTGAGTTGTGCATGGCTATTTATTTACACAGGATTAGGGAAGTACTGATGGGTTCCTTACGTAGTCCTTTGATGCTTTTCCTCTTTCAGACAGAGTCTCTCACTGGACTTATAGTTAGTTTGACAATACACTGCCGAGGTGTTTGGGAAGGGGTTCTCATTTCCCAAGTAAAGGTCCCAATGCTTGTGCAGCAAGCACTCTTACTGCCAAGCCATCTATCCAATTCTGAATAGTTAATTACTTTTATGGGAAGGTGGAATGTTCTGTTTACTATTTTATAAAGAGATTGACATCATAGCTGGATAAATAAACACAATCTAAATATAATACCCATAGGTTACTCAGAAATTTTAAACAGTACATATTTTAAAGCAATCAGTTTGGTAACATTACAGTTCAAATTAGAATCCATACTTCTGATGCTCACAAACTGTCATAACTTTTATCCAGAACTATGATATATAATGATACTATAATTTGATGATGCAAACACTTGGAGAAAATAAACAAGAAATTCTTTAAGTGAAAGCTCTATGAAGACTATTACAGGGATATGCACCTCAGTACAGAGTCTGTACCCCAATTCCATATCCTACTGTTCTCATTCCTGCTTCAAATGCCACCTACTTATTTACTGACATGGGTGAAATGTGTTTGGACATGTAGGTTAATAATCATTAGTTTAATAGTGAATAACCACATATATGTGAATAAATATCATATTCATCTTTCTGATCTGGGTTATTTCCCTCAGGATATAACCCTAGTTATATTCTAGTTAAGTTCTTTTACCTTCGAATTTCATGGTGTTATATTTAACAGAGCAGTAATATTCCATTACTTATATGTAACATATTTACTTTATCCATTCTTTATGACTGAGTGATATAGCTGGATCTTGAGGTAAATCAATACCAACTTTCTGAGGTGTTATCGTATTGATTTCTTTATACCATGTTGATTGCTATACAACTTTGTACTCCTACCAGAAATAGAGGAGTTTTGTGCTTATTCTATATCTTCCATTGTGTTGGATACAGTTTTGGTAAAAATCTCCCATTCTGCATGCTGCTATTTTTTTTTCAGTATGATGGTGTCCTTTATCTTATAAAAGCTTTTCAGTTTCATGGGGTCCAATTTATTAATTGTTAAGTGCATTTTTCTACTCTAATTTTCTGACTGAAAAATATATAATCATCAATAAATCAAAGATTTATCATTGCAAATTCCATAATCTGATGAAAAGATAACAAGAGAAAAGGAATATAAGACAGTCAACATAATAGATATAATTCTTATAACATCCTGGTAGCATGATGGCCAATACATATCAGAGGGGCTGAAGACATGGGTTAGCTTTAATAGCAGTTGATAATATTGTGGAGGACTTGAGTTCAGTTCAGATCTCCCATATGAGACATTTCAGAATTATTAAAACTCCAGTTTCATGACATCTACTGCTTTCCCCTGGTCTCCTTGGACTAAGGCACTCATGTACATATACTTCTACACAGAAACATACACATGTAAGCTCAAACTAAATACAATAAGATAAATAATATTCTTCAGATGATTTTAAATCATATTTTATAAAACTCTCTGGAAATGGATTTTGAGATGATGCATTTAAGAAGAGATGAGAGAAGAAAGAGAATGATCATTTCAAACTTTGAAAGCCAATGGACAGAAAAGAATAAGACACTAAATTAAAAGAATGTTCACTTGCATAAGGCACAAAACAAAGTCAATAGTGAAATGAAAAGTGAGATGGTAGATTACTTTCATATGCAGGTAGAACTGCCATTGTTAACAAGCAAATTTGAAATGTATCTAGAATAATAGATACATGCTTTTGCTATATATGACTAGAAACATGAATTCTCATTTAAGCAAAGAAGGCTGTGCCTGAGATTTATATGAGGGATGGAAGATACAAGGAGAGAGTGGGAGAAGATTATTTTTGTATTGTTATTATTATATTGAGACCATAATTAGCATTTAATTGGAAATATAAAGAAAACAAGTAACTATACTGAATGTTAATGTCAAAAACATAATATTAGTACTATATTTTGACATCCACAGAATGTAGTTGCTCTTACATTAGTAAAATATAAACTTGAATACATGATGAATATAGGTAAAGGATGTAACTCATAAAGCTCACTTGAAGGTCACTCAGTTGCTGGCAAGATATCATGTAAAAACTAGTAACTTCTAGTGGTGATCCCTGCCTATTCCCAAGCCCCACTGCTACATATTTCTATTAATACCCAACATTGGGGAGATAGAGCCTCAAAAGACTACGTCCAGTAGATAGGCATGGCCTACAGTTGAGTGATGGGTCCATCCACGCATCTCAAAATCTTTAACCCAGAATTGTTCCTGTCTAAGGAACAAAACACAGAGCAGGGACTGAAGGAAAGGCCACCCAGAGATTTCCCTACCTTCGGATCCATCCCACCTACAAACACAAACCGGACACTATTGCTGATGCCAAGAAATGCTTTCATCAAGGATCCTGGTATAGCTGTCCTCTGAAAGGCTCTGCCAGCACCTGACTAAGACAGATGCCGATACTCACAGACAACTTTTGGACTGAGCCCAGGAACTCCAGCAGAAGAATTCGGGTAAGGACTGAAGAAGCTGAAGAGGGATTGCAACCCTGTAGTAAGAACAACAATATCAAGTAACTTGACCCTTCTGAGCTCCCAGAAACTAAGCAATCAACTAAATAGTATAAATGAGTGGGTTGTTACTCCTGCTATGTATACACAGGGTTGCCTTATCTAACATCAATGAAAGTGGAGGTGCTTGGTCCTGTAGAGACTTGTTACACCAGCGAAGGGGAATGTTAGAGGGGTGAGGAGGAAGTGGGTGGGTAGAGGCAAAGGGGAGTGCGATGGGGTGGGGGTGAGTGGAGGAAAGAGTGGAAAAGGGTACAACATTTGAAATGTAAATAAATAAAATAATTAATATACAGGAGAAAAAGAATTGTGTGATTTTATTTTTTTAATTTAATTTTATACTTACTCACTTTACATCCCTCTCACTGTTGCCTCCTGAACACCCCTTCTGACAATCCCTCCAGATCCACAACCCCCATCCTCCACCCTGTTCTTCTCTGAGTGGGGTGGGTGCCCTGTGGTTAGTCCCAGACCCTGGTACCTTTATGAGGCTAGGCGCATCTTCTCCCACTGAGCCAGTCAAGCCATCCCAGCTTGACTGGGATGAACATAACCCACATATAGGCAACAGCTATTGGAACATCACCACTCCAGTTGTTAGGGACACAGATGAAGACCAAGATGCACATCTACTACATATGTACAGGGAGGCCTAGATCCAGCCTGTGATTAAATTATATATCCTATTAAACAAACAAACAAACAAGAACTAGTAACTCTGAAATTGCTAATGAAATATAGAGACAAAAAAGACACTTTATCTTTGTAACATGTTAGAAATTTCTCAAGATTATCTTTAGTTTTCTATAGCTTTCAGAAAAATCAATTCTGAACATGAACAAACACAAAATACATTTATTACTGGTAGCCCCAAAGGTCATGAGTCTAGACCTGTGTCATTTGGATCAAACTTGACATTAGAAGGACTTCTTTGGATGTAGAAGTTCTAAATTTACTCTTCTTCTATCTTTTTCTTATCTTCTGTCTCATGTGTCATTTTCATCTTTAGATCAGTTGTTCTTTCTTACACTATATCATTTAAAAACAATAGCTTCTACATCCCTGTTATACTACTAACATCTCTTCTGGTGCCCCAGGGCCAGTCTACATATTCCTTTATAATGACTATAGTTTTAAGTTTATGTCATTATTGAACTCAAATCACTTATCAGTAGAACAGAATCTTTACACACTCAAGAGAGTAGAATATGGAGAATTTTGTAGACGACATCTTTTACTTTCATTCATAGAAGACAAAAAATATCTTGCTAAATACTGATGGCAGGCAATATGGGAGTCATTGGTGATCTTTACAATAAGTTTTATAAAGTGTTTTCAAGGAATTCTGAGCAAAATTCCTTTAAGAAAAGAGAATGAAAGTTCGTGATATGAATAAAATGTCAATAGGTAACTCTCTAAAACCATTTTTGAAATGGTAACACAATGAAAGTCAGTTGAATGTGAGATGTTGTTAAGAAGTTAAAAGAATTGGAAATAAACTAAGAAACCATTATAAAGAGAACTACTGATGATAGAAAAGTTAAAACTGGAAGACTTATATCTTTGAGGAAGAAATATTAACTCCGGAAAAAAATGATGTGCTTGTATTGGAAATTGTTTTTATCCATAGAAAATGAATTAGTACAGATTGAAGATGCTGTATTTCAGGCAGTAAAATGAAAGGTAGTATTTAAGTAGGTTTTGATATCTGTTTTCAGTTGACATAAAAATGAAAGAATCCACATAAATAATGATACAAAAAGGCCATTATTATATGTGCATAATATATCCATCCCCTATATGAGGTTTGATATTTTAGTATAATAGTACATGAAGAAAAAATAATATTCAGGCAGAACACTGACAATGATTTTCAGAGCTCAATATGACTGGCAGTAATTCTCTAAGTTACTCCAGGCACTGTCTAGTTTTTCTGTGGATAGTAGAGCTAATATCTTATATTACATATTCATAAGCAGTCTGTCCTATATTGATGCATTATAGCCAGTGTCTAGATAATTCTGATGGATCAGAACAAATGGATTAAGAAACATGTCAGAATTCCTGACATGTATCTTTCTTTAGTTTAGATCTTCATTGAAGGGATAGTTGAATATTTGTTTGCTTCCTAGCCAAATGCCAATACATGGAAAGATACAACCAGAATACTTTCATGCAAGGAGAAATAAGAACTCAAATAAGGTAGTAAATATAACAGAACTTGGAGGAGTAATATGAGTTTGAGACAGGAGGTTTCATAATGATGGTAGTACCAATAGGGTGATTATAATCTTCTGACAAATGGTTATTTCTTTTGCCACTTCCTCATTAATCATTAACCAAGAAAATATCCTACAGTCACATCAAAAGATTGTTATAATGGAAGCTACATTTTCAGTGAGGTTCCCTGTTCCATGGGGACCTTTAGTTCATACCCAACTGCCACTTTCTTTCTAATACATCATACAAGATGTAACATTTTTATAATTCACTCTTGAAAAGCAATAAGCATATTCTTTTTCAACTTCTTTCAGAAATAAATTAAGAAATAAAATTTTTAAGCTTATATTTGATGCATTTAAATGGACATATACACTTAAAATGTCCAATAAAATGGGAGGTGATGTTGAATGTATAAAAAGACAATGAAAATGTTTATAAGCTATAAGACTTTATCTAATGAATGGCACTTTCTTTCAACAAGTTAGATTAACTATGCCAATATCATTATGGACTTAAGAGTATCATCTAGTTTTGACATTCAGAGTAATATAAGGAACCCATCTGGTATAAGTTCTATTAGGCTACCTGGACATGGTGAATCTGGAAGTATGCTCTTCTAGAAAATTATTTTTTATAAAAGCTGAATAAATAATTTATGATTGTGCTTTACATAACTGACTGTGCTGTGGGCATCCATGGCATGCAAAGTCTATCATTCTGACTCCTGCTCTAGGCTGCTTTCTTGTCCAGTTGACCTTTACATGGATATTTTCTTTGAAGGGAGCATTCTCTTTTTCTAAGACATACAAAGATATCCCAACCTTCCTTACCTTATGTGAGTGAGTGAGTGAGTGAGTGAGCGAGTGAATGTACATGTGTGTCTGTGTGTGTGTGTGTGTGTGTGTGTGTGTGTGTGTGCATGCGTGCATTCACATGTGGGTATGTGTATGAGAGAGAAGGGAAGAGATGTTTTATATATATTCATGTTATGTTGAGTTTCTGTGTGTAGGGGAATGCACATGTGTGCAGAAGTCAGAGCTCAAATGTGGGTATGATTCTTCAATCACTGTCCAGACTTTGTCTAGACTTTGAGACAAGACACTGATTAGCAAGGCTGGCAGACAGATAAGTTCCAGCAAACCAACTGCTAGTGTTTTTCCCAGTGTTAGCATTGTGCACGCATCTATGTGCAATTTATAAATAGCTTGTCTGTGAATCAAACTCAGGTGCTCATAGGAGGACAAGCACTTTACTCACTGAACAATGCTCCAGTCCTTGATGTTGTTTTCAGTATTCTTTATCATTTTATCCAAGTCAACTTTTATTTAATTAATAGCAGTCAGGGTACCACTCAGCACATATTTTCTAAATGAATTTAACTTTAGTATAATGCCTTTGTACATACATTTAACAAGGTACTTAGCAAACATTTAGCAAGATCCTCTAAAAAGGGATTTGGATCTCCTTTCTTAGTGTTATGCCAAGATTGATATGTCAGGTTTCAGATGTTGCGTGTAACCATTATCCTACTTTATTTTCCTATTAAAGTTTTTGTATAATTTTTATTTCATCTATATATTAATTTGTTGTTCTATGCATTTCTCAAAATGTATGTGTGGTTCATTGCAAAACAAGCACCATTTCTCTGTTCAATCTAGTCTCTTTCTAGTTCCTTATTTTAGATGGCCTGGATTCCCTTCCTTTCTGTATACTACTTGGTACTCTCTTTTATTGCCCTGACATCTTGTTTTACTGCTGTACTTCAGATTATTTGAAGGTTGATTTCCATAAATTTGTTGATGTTTTATTTAAAAATTGGTTTATTAAAAGTTTTGAGTAAGCTATACTTTATCGAGTAAAATTTCTTTTACAACAAAATTTCACGCACAAAGAGTAGCTCATTTTTGTGTTTTGCATATTAGATTCCCTTTTGATGTTTATCTGACTCACTCTTCCACATTAATGGATTTCCTGTATCCTTAATTATTGTCTATCATATGGAAAAGAGAAAAATAGCCTACTACCATATAAGTTTACTTTTAATCCTCTGTTACTTCTTACCTCCTTGAAGACTGGTAAAGCAGATTATTTCCCTTGAAATTTAGTCAAGCAAATTTTAATTTGTATAAATAAATTAATTTAGCCACAATATTACATTTGACATCACTTGATTTTTATGTCACACATGAAAGGAACTCATGTAGTCCATCCTAGCCCAATTGGGTCCTTTCCTGTAGTTTGCTAGTAGGTGTCTGATCGACAGTAAGTTGTTTAGTCTTTCCATTATAGGAAACTTCTATGCAGGAGCTATTGTCATGCAGTAGAATATTAAATGCATAGCACTAAAAATAAAGGGCCAATTCTCTTTCAGCAAGAACTTGCTATATATTTGGTGCATTAATTTCATTATGGGAATGTGAACTATGCATGCCATCCACAGATCATTAACACTTAATACTGTTTCTCCTCCAACCCTTGGTTTCCAGGATCATAAAAAGTCTTGAAATATTTTCATATAATCATATATACAATATTTATCTTGCATGTTCTTTATATCATAATGTCATTCCATTGTCATTGACAATAGAGAAATTAATTTCTAGACAGATAGAAAAATTCTGAATATTTTTGATAGCAGGATAAAGAATGACCACACCCATCTCTTTCTTCTTTCTCCACTAACCCCTTTTTGTACATTATAACAATGCATTAAAGTTAAGCATATGGAGCATTTTAAAATGTCCATACAATATTTCAAGAACTATTCAAAGTATACACAGAGTTCTTTTAAATAAAAAAATGCTGTCAGAACTGTGAAGGCTTCTGAAGACCTTTCAAATATAATTTCCAAAGAGACATTTTCTCCACAGACATCTGCTCCACTTCCCAGGTTTTGTCTTTCTGTACCATGAAGGCTATTTCTAGTGATGGAGGCAGGTATTTTCCATGCAGAGTTTAGTTTCCCAATCTTCATAACTATTTTATCTAGTCCTTTTCCCTCAAAACTGAGAGTAGTTCTTTCATATTCTCAAAACTTTATTTACTTCTGAGTTCTTTGTCTTGATTCAAAACCTTAGAAATATACCAGAATATATGCAAAGAATTATCATCATTTCATGCTGTAATATAATTATCAGGTATGTGGTTATATTGATTTTGCTGGACTTAAGTATGACCACACATGTTATCTTGGTTAAATATTTCATATGACCACATGTGGATTGTTAAAATTCTACATTTACCATTAGTAATGAAAACCACACAAGGTTGTTTCTTCTCCATCCCATTCCATTGTCACTAACTTTCTCTGTGACAATGTTTTCACCTCCTCCTTTACTGTTATGTAATAATAACAAGAATGGTAGATTTACAAACCTTTAATCAGCATGGAAGTTAAATTTATTGATTGTTAGGTATTCGAGACAAGGAACTTGTTCTCCACTGAAGCAAACTCATCTTGCCCCATATGATATAATCTGAATTTATTTATTTTTTATTTGCACCAATATTGTACCTTACAACTGATTGCTTTCCTGATTGACTATAGTACCCATACTCTACATCCTATCAATGTTCTTCATGCTCTAAGCAAGATATAAGATACATGCTTCTTCCTCATTAAAATACAAGCTAAATTAAGACTGTCAAGCCTTCAGACTTCCACTTTATTTATCTGATAACATCATTTCCATGTAGCATGATTTATTTAACCTTTTCAGCATCTTAAAACAATCACATTATTTTGGACATAAGTGTGTGTGTGTGTGTATGTGTGTGTGTAGAGAAAGAGAGAGTGAGAGAGACAGAGACAGAGACAGAGATTTTCTTCTCTTGAGTGGATCATTTCATGTTATTCTTTGGCTTACTATTTATAATCACAGGTTGAGTTGCTTCCATAACTTCCATTTTTCTTTTTTGGAAAAGTCTACAGTCTTAAATTACAATCTGAAAATTTTACTACAAGTAGTATTTTAATTCATTTTCCACTCAATCAAAAGGAAAGAAATAACTGAATAGGGGAACTATTATTTTGATGAAATACCGTGACCAATGAAACATTGGAATACAGGGTTTATTTTCAGTGCACACTTCCAGGTCATTCAACTTGAATTCCAGCTGAAGGAATTCGAGACAGGACTCAAAAAGAGCTAGAACCTGAAGACAAGAACTGAAACGTAAGCCATGGAAAGATTCTGATTATTGGCTTGCTCCCCGTGCCTTTACAGCCTACTTTCTTATAAAAGTCAGGACAACCAGCCCAGTGATGGCACCCTTCACATTGGACTGGATCTTCTTTTATCAATTAGTAATAAGAAAATGCCTACTTGCCTAACGCAATCTCATGACGGTATTTTCTGAAATGAAGTTGCTTCCTCTCAGATGATTTCAATGTCTGTCGAGTTGGCATAAATGTATTCAGCATATCTGTCTCAACACAAAATATTATATCACACTCACAGTATCTAAATACTGAAATTTCATTGTTCATCATTTATTTAATAAGTTACATTTTAATTGTTTTTGTTTTTGTTTATAAGTGTGGTGTTCTTGTGTCTGGGTTTGTGACATGTGTACAGGTTACCCTGGACTACAGAAAAGGCCAGTGGTCTCCCTGGAGGAGAGTCATATAACTGGCAGCTGCATAGTATTCGTGCTGGAAATCAGACTCAGATCCTCTGCAAGAGCAATTAGTGCTCCTCAATACTGCAGAACCTTCCTAAAATATGAATAACGGTCAAAAGGCAGAATCGCACTGTGTCTAATCCATGTGGCTTGCAAAATCTTTCTCTTCATAATTATATTGTCCAACCAGTGAGGAAAAGTCTTCCTCTGTGAAAATCATTCTAATGGCAACACCACAGTATTTACTAATGTTTTGTGAATTTCCAAGATCAAAGGCAGTTTTTAATTGATTACCTTTTCTCTCTCACACCTAGATGCAGATGGATCCACAGCCAAGATAAAATCAGTAACTATATCACAAGATGTTGTGGTTAATACTTGACAAGTCTTACAAGATGTTGTAAGTTTATCTGTCTGAATTTACAAAGTTATAGATTTATTAACTCTTCTTTAAAGAATTTTGAAGATCGTCACTGTCACTCTCATGATAAAGAAGATACAAGTGTCAGTTTTACACTGGCACTGTGGTAGTTACATTGAGAGTAAAGGTTATTAGGGCTAATGAATGGAGTGTATATTTCTCTGCTACATTTTTCTTTTTCATCAGACTTTTTCTGATATGCTACAATAGAGGTATGTGTGTTTGTTGTGTGTGTGTGTGTGTGTGTGTGTGTGTGTGTGTGTGTGTGTATGTGTGTGTGTGTGTATGTGTGTGTGTGCACCTGCATACGTGGACTGACTTTATTGCCTGGGTGCTGATGTCTTGCTTAGAAGAGTATTGACAAGAAATTTAATGCAGCAGCATTGGCTTCACAGCAGACTCTGTAGCCTGTTTTGCTTTCTACTTTCTGTAGGCCTGTAATTTATTGAGAAGAGCCATCTTAGCAAGTTTCTTTGTAGCACCTCCTTGGCAGCTTGCCAGTGATGAATACCAGCATGGTTAACTTATGCCAGTGTCTTTAGTTTTCCTTTTATACATTTTTTCTCTCCTTATTCTCCCTTCACAAAATTGATCTTCACTAAATAAAACAAAATGAAAACCATGTTGATGAATCAAAAAGAGGTTTAGTTTTAATAATTTACTATGTAATTTCATGGCAAGTCTTTAATGATGCCTAATTTTCCTAATGCTTTTAATCTTCTGTAAGAAAAATGTTGATAATGCTACGCATTATTGTATTTGAGGGAGGGATATGCTCCTGCAAGTAATTGCTTAATTACTTTAGTGGATTGTGTGCTGCCTGCTTGATGTGCTGCTCCATCTGTTTCCTTTAATTTATTGAATTGATGCCATTTGACAAAAGAGCAAATGGAAGTCAAGGGAGAGGGAGAAGATGATAGGTCACAGGCCTGACGCTCTGGGAAGGAGCATAGGTCACAGGCCTGAGGCACTTGAGGATGCAAGATGCATCAGATACTTAAGTCAGCAGCCTGATGTGTAAATTCCTACTCTTCAATGCTGACTTCTGATGTTTTAATTCTTCCTTTTCTTTAATATTCTCAAGTGCATCTGGAAAACCACAGCCCTATCAATTAGAAAATGGGACTACTAATTCATGTGACTTACATAAAGTGGACATTTGCAGGTGCAACATAGTCTTTAATGTGTAGGGAGGTGAAAATTAATGAGAACACGAATTGAAGTAATTACACATCATTTTAAAGATGTACTATTTTTTGCGTATTTATGTATCCATCTGTATATGTCACATGTGTAATTATGCACTCAGAGCCAGAAGAGGGAATAAGATGCCCTGAAGATGGAGTTAGAATTGTTGTGATCAACTCAAAGTGGATACTGGAAACTAAGCTCAGGTCCCTTGGAAACAGTGAGAAATCTGAATTGCCCAGTCATCTCTTCAGTCTCAAATTTTGCATCTACTTGATACAACCAAGGAAGTAGTGAACGACAGCAGAAAGTCACTGGTCAGCCTTTGTCCTGTATGTGGGCATCTTGGCCCATGCTTAATTCCTTTACCTTTTCTACTGATTTCTCTCGAATTTAAACCTTTTTCTCTACTTAACAGAGAAGAAACACTTTTTTCATTTACTACTTCAGTCCTCCATGAGGATGGACTAAATAGAGAATCAACGCTCATTGATAAAATGACCTTTCATTGTCATTAAACTCAAACTTTTTCTTCCTTTCAAACACAAGCATGCTGACTCTTCTGCCTGGTATGTTACATCAGTTGCTCCACAACAATGTCTGTCTAAGTTAGGATGTACAGGGTCTGACTGTATTTGCTGAAGTCTATAGCCATATTGGTTCATGTATTGCCCAGTACTTACTTCTAAACTTATCTTAATAAGTATTTATAAACTTGCAGTTGTTCAGGACTGAATTGAAAGCCCCTTGTGTGAGCTACACCTGAACTATATGCACCACCCTGAACATATCCTTCAGATTCAAATGACATGCATCAGAATCTAAAAGTAGGCAACAGGAACTGTGTACATTTAAACAAAGGGATTTAATGCTTCTGAGTCTCTACTAAGGTCTGTAAATTCAGGATCATAGACTCATATTTGTCTCTTCGGTAATTTTTTGAAATATTAGCATAAATTTTAGTGCAATATTTGATATAGAATCTTTCTTTAGAAATTACAACTTACATCAATCAATACCTCACCATGAATTAATGTACTAATTTTATAGCCTGGAAATCTAAATTATCACTCCATCCTTGAAAGTGTGTGGAGTTTAAATGGAGAATTACTCACTTTAAAATTACTTTTCTCCATTTAATCATAAAAATTTCTAAAAAGCTACACAATGTTCACTTACCCAGTAGGTTCATAGCATGGAAAATTTCAAAAGCTTACAAATTTTTAATTGTATAAGAAAAACAAGGCAAACATGAATTTTGGAGGCAAATAGATGGAACTAGAAAATATTATCCTGAGTGCAGTAACCCCAGACTGAAAAGGACATGCATGGTAAGTACTCACTGATAAGTGGATATTGCCCAAAATGTTCCGAATACCCACAATACAACTCGCAGACTATATGATGCATAACAAGAAGAAGGGTCAAGTCTGGATACTTCAATGTCACTTAGAAGTGGGAACAGAATAATCAGAAAAGGCAGAGGGAAGGAGAGACTTGGGTGGGAGAAGGGAGGGGAATAGACAAAGGGGAAAAGGATCATGTATGAGGAGGAGAGACAGAAACGAAGCCTAGACAGCCAGGAGAATAAATACAAATATGCAGCAATATTGGGTTGGGGGCTTGGAATTCCTCTAGAAAGTCCCAGAACCAGGGATTAGAGAGGCTCCCAGGACCCAGTGGGGATGACTTTAGCCAAAATGTCCTACAATGGGGAAATGGAACCTAAGGAGACCACCTCCATAGATAGACATAGCCCTCATTTGACCCAGGGGGTCATTCACTCATCTTCAAAATTTTTGACCCAGAATTGTTCCTTTACAAAGGAAATGTAGGACCAAAATTGGGGCAGAGACTGAAGAAATGCCATCCTGTGACTGGCCCATGGACAGGCACCAAACCCCAGCAGTATTACTGATGCCATGTTGTGCTTGCAGACAGCACCACTACCAGTGAGAGACATTACCAGCAGCTGACTGAGACAGATGCAGATAGAGTCAACCATTGGACTAAAGTTGGAACACCTATGGAAGAGTTAGGGGAAGAACTGAAGAAGCTGGAGGGGATGGCAATGCCATAGGAAGAACAATAGTATCAAGGTCCCAGAGACTAAGGGCATATATGAGTTGGTCCATAGCCCCTGATGCATATGAAGCAGAGGACTGCCTTGTCTGATCTCAGTGGGAAAGGATGTACTTAAACCTGTAGTAACTTGATGGCCCAGGGAATGGGGATGCTAGAGGGGTAAGGTGTGTGGGTGGGGAAGCACCCTTTCAGAAGCAAAGGCTAGGTGTATGGGATGAAGAACTCATGGAGGGGGCACCAGGAAGTGGGGCAAAATTTGGACCATAAACAAATAAAATAATTAATAAAAAAAGCTAACTTTGAGAAAGATATAACTATAATTTTGGGGGAAATCTGACAACAATCTTTTCATTGTAAGAAATAAATACATAGAAAGAGAAAATGAATATATAAGAATAAAGAAATGTATAAGAGAAAGGAAATGATGGGAAAGCACTGCAGAGTAGGAAAATGGAGGGAGGCTGAACAGGGGGAAGGAATTGGTACTAAACGCTAGAAAAAGCCAACTCTAATCGTTGCTGTAGAAACTGACACACTGATGGTATCTTCAATTTTATGATTTTTATTAAATTGCTATGATGGTGATTTTGGTGTGTGTTTGATGTGGCACCTTGTGTGTTAGATCATGGAGTTTAGAAGACAACCTTGTGGAATTAGTTCTCTTTCCATCTTCAAATGGATTTTGGGATCAAGCACAGGTTCCTAGGCTTTACTTACCCAATGAGAAATCCTACTGGCTCCAGAATTATAAGTCTTTTCAATTACTATCTGATAGGGTTTGTAAATAGATGATTTGACTAACATTACTGCTTTACCCCTCTTGGAAGTGAGTTATGTGATTTCATGTAATATGAAGATGCTTGTCAGTAGTGCTAGAGCATCTACTTTTGGCAACAGCTCAACATCTTCGTGTTCGGTGACATCAGTATGTGTTGTTTTTAGCAATAGGGCATTGTGCGAAGCTTTAGTAACAGCTTATGATGTTTAATGAGGGGGAGGTTATGGGAACTGGAGGTTTTATTTGGTAGAGTATAATGTCTCCTGGTATATTTTTTTCTATTATGAGGTGACTCCATGTGAATCACACGTATACATTTTTTTGGGTGGGGTGGGTTCCAGACAGAGTTTCTCTATAGCCATGGCTGTCGTGGAGCTCATTCTGTAGACCAGGCTCAGAAATCCACCTGCCTCTGCCTCCCAAGTACTGGGATTAAAGGTGTGCGCCACCACTGTCTGGCTAGAAATCTGCTAAAGTAATGGAAGGTCATTAGTGTTCAATGTCCCTCCTCATATTCTCTCTTTCACCCTGCCTTTTCATCCCTCTTGCAATAAAATGACTTCTAATGACCTATTGCTATACCTTTAGATTAGTAAATCACCCAGCCCTTATCGTGGGACCTTCTTCTTGTAGCACATGGTAATTATCACTGAATACCACAGCTGGAAGATGTGCAAAGAATGAAAGACTTTGGAACACTAACCCCTAATTGAGAATTCTTCATCAAATCCCTTCCATTAAAGGTCAGGGATCTATATAGAAGAGACAGGAAGATTGAAAAAGCCAGAAGGAATGAATAACACAAGAAAACAGCATCACCTGGACACAACAAGCTGCTACCCATATGAACTCACAGACACTGCAATAGGATGTAATTAGGTGGTACATGATTAAAGTCTCAGCTCTTGGGAAGTTGAGGTTTCAAAATAGAGACCCTTTCCCAAAAAGAAAGGGAAGACAAAAGACATAAAGGAAGAAAGGAAAGAGAAGGTAGAGAGAGAGAGACAGAGAGGCAGATGAGGCTGGGATGTAGCCCAGTGATACAGAAATTCGCTAGCATTCAAATCTAAGGGGATTCAATTCAGGACACTGCAAAGAGTTATAATTATCATGAAAATTGCTTTGTGATAAATACTAAGGATATTTAAAAAACAAAATTCAAATGACATTATAAAACATAATATAGGAATAATATCAACATAAAATACTGTCAAACCATATTATACCCATTATAAAAATTGACACAAACTAGAGAATGTGAAAAAGTGATATGAACAAATGATTTCATGAGAAGATACATAAATGTTTTAATGCCTTTCATTTATATGTAATCAAAAATATCCTTAATCATATCATCTTACAAAATAATTGTATAAAACAATACCCATATTAATTACCATTTTGCAAAATTATCTATAAAATATATTGAGAAAGTTAGTCTTATTTCCCATTTATTATAAAGTAACAATAACTATAACACAAGAAAAGATTAAAATTAAAACATTCCAACACTTTTAACTCTGGAATGAACCCTTTGGAGCTGAAGCCACAATACAAAGTATGATAACTTACCAAAATATTGTAGTGCTTCACAGAAGACAGGACATAATAATCAGTATGTGGAAAATTAAAACTTAGAAACATCTTATGTAAATGTTGAGGTCTCACATTTCTTTTTATTTTTGAAACTATAATGTTATTACATCATTTTCCCCATTCCTTTTCTTTCTCAAACCCTTCCATATACCCGTTCCTGTTACCTTGCAAATTCTTCACTTTTTATTCCAGTAATTTTTATAACATTCATTCATGAACATGTATATACACTAAATACATTCCTTAAATATATAAATAGAATCTGCTCAGTCTGTATGAAAGGACTTGTATGCATGTATCCAGAGCTCATCATTTGATATTGAATACTCAGTCGATGTTCTCTCCCCAAGGGAAGACTATATCTCCGACTTCGCATGTTGTAATGTAATGTTTGTAGCTCTTTGTGTAGGGTTAAATTCTGGCTGGCTTTGTTCCATCCATTTTAGCAGGTCTGTTGTTGTCTGATTTCAGCTAATGCTTAGACAGTCATGTTGGTGAAACGTTATGGGTATATTAGTGACATTTGTGACAGACATAGTCTCAAAAGGTAAGTGTAGTTCTCACTATACAAAGAAACTGCTCTTTGCAGCACATAAAATGAAGGAAAAGCCACAACCAGTTAAAATGCAAAGTTTTGAAGTCATACCCAAGAATGACTACAGAACCTAGTTCTACTCTCACAAATACTACAGATCAGGGATTACTGAGGAAGAGGGGAAGGAAAGATTGTGAGAGCCAGAGGACCAGAGGATTTGCTGTGAGATTTGAAGAACAAAACAAAAAAAGTAAACTAGAACAAGAAATAAATTCTTCAGATTTAAAACTGCTATACAAATGAAGAAGAAAATGGATACAATATTTGAACATTAAATGTGCTTTAGAAATAAAATTAAAGTCTATATAACCAAAGGGACAGTAAAAGAGCTATTACTAAGAGAATCCACTCTTAAATGATACGAAGGCAAATGCACCAAAAGACAAGTAGGGCTAACACAATGTGGTCTTTTCTGAATGCAATCTTACCATGAATTTCTTGCAAAGACTCAGAGCAGCCACTAGATTGTACAACACCTATTATGTGACATGAAGAATAGGAAAACACAAAAATACAATTTCGCTGTCTCAGATCCTTGATAATCAAAACCACCATTAAACTTGCCTTCCAAAATAAGCATGTTCCTGTTTAGACTTTCTGTTAAAGTGTTCAAAATGACGTTTAAGTTCTCCATAAAGTGCAATTTTAAGCATTATGTTTTTCGGTATAAAAACACAGCCAGTTCAAATGCTTACTGGTCTTACAAAGGACCAGAACTATATTCTCTGCACCTATGTTAGGTACTATATGAGCTTATAACTCCACTATAGGGAGTGAGAGATCTCTATAGTCTCTGTGGACAACATATGCATATGGTACACATATACACACAGACATATAAATAGAGACAAAAATAAACACCTAAGAACAAGTAAAGAAATTCATGTAAATACATGCAAAGCAGTTTGACTTCATTTTACCTCCTCTATCTCCAGACCTTACAATGTGAGGAATGAACCCAGGATGCAAGGCAAATGACCTATTAATGAGTATATCTTCACCACTTTAGATGTACTTTCATTCAAGAAAATATGAAAATAATGGGAAAATGTTTAGAGAGTCATGAATGAAAAGGTAATAAGCATCAATGACAAGAGGATTTGGGCATAGGAAGCTTGCAAAAGAGATAAATACAACCAAGTCAGTGGGCAGTTTTGAGAAAGCATGCACATAGCAGCAACAAAATTAAGACAGCTTTTTAATTCAGTATCTAAGAAAAACTAAAGAGCAATTAGATAGAATTGAAATTTTGAGACAATTGTCTATAGTGGAGACCTTAAACTTTCCTCTAGGTTTAAGTGGAAATGTATGAAAATCACAGTGAAGATGATTTTCCACAGAAATTTTATTCTGAACGGCCACACAACTCATGGAACATGGAGAACTTGAGCTGGTGCCTACATGAAGCATTCACCCCTGTGTACTACTCTCAACCCCAACAGAAAGGAAGTAGAAAGATGAGGCCAAAGTAAGAATAAAATTCTAAAATTCTTAGCTATAAAATGGAAAGCATCATGGGAACAGGGGAGAAGATCAAATTCTATCTGTAAGCTATTGTGTTTTGTAAACCCTAAACCTAAAGTGAAACTGATTCTCTGAAAAATAATATTATGCCTATGACATCTTGTAGAATTTTGTCTTTTTTATACGACTACAATTTTCAGAAACTATTATGATTGCAACAAAAAAGTAATCTCATGTCTAGGTTTATTGGAGATTATTGTAAAATTTTTAACAATGCTTGACAATGTTTTCTTTTCAAATATATACAATATATATTTGCTTTATTGACCTCATTTCATACTATAACCAACTTAAAGTAAATACGTAGTGGCTGTTTTTGCTTTTTTGGGGAGGGGGCATTTGTTGTTTGTGGTTTGAAAGTCAATGAGTAAATGCAAAAGAGCTTATAAAAATAAAGTACAATTTACATACCTCATTTGTTGGCGCTGTCAGGTTCTTTGCTGGAGGCAAGCACTTATGCTTTAAAAGACTGCCTGGTGTTTATACCATAAATAGAACTAGCACACACATGCTGGCACTGTTGATCACCATTTTAATGTTAACCTTCAGATCTTCAGTAAAAGACAGTGTCTTAGTGTGCTGTTCACCTTTCCAAAAGTTGTTCATGTTTTACTCTGGATTGGTTTTCTACCTTTAAACTTCATAGTATGTAAAGTCCTTATCCATAGCTCTCATTTTCACAGATACTACTCATGACTCTTAAAGTCTAAGTAGGAATTATAGTATTCTTACTTTTCTTTCAGGTTCCAATTGATTTAAAACATGTATATTTGTATACTTTTATAAATGTTTTTATTCATTCATCATCCTCATTTTCTTTAATTTGACTATTTGTTCAAACTTTTCAAACCTTTTATTCTGGGGTTTTGTTTTGTTTTTTTGACAGGGTCTGGCAATATCCTCTTAGCTGTCTCCTGGCACTGGCGACATCCCAACCACACCAATCCCTCAGGCAAGAATGCAGCTATATCTACTATTGTTTGTACAGTATGTTGGGGACCTGAACTCAAAATGATACTGCGTAGCATGCTCTCTTCCACACTGAGCCATCTACCTGCCCAGACATGCCAGTCTTCATCTGCCATTTCTCCTTTGAATTTGAATGATTATCTCAGACACATTTGCTACCATTTCTTCTTAGATTTAATGCACATTAATCTACAACAGATTTGTAGGCTTTGCTTTTTTTCAAAGCCTACTTTTAATAAGGGTTCTTAAATGTTTTAACCTCCCTTCTAGCCCACCACCCACTAGTGGTAGTTGAAAAAAAAGGTTATTAGGTTACCTGTTTTGAAATGTTTCTTTGGAGCAAATCCAGTCTACATTGTCAGGACTGATACCAGCAGTCAAGTTCAGTAGTATTGGGATAGCAAACATGAATCAGCAGTAGTGACACAACCCAGAAGAAACAGCCAGGCCTCTGCCAAAATGGCACAAGCAGCAGGGGTGACCAAGACCAGCAGCACACCAGAAGTTCTCTATTATGTCTCTCTCAATTAAGATCAGTGAAGAGGAAGATCTGAGACCAATGAAGTGTCACAAATCTAGCTATGCAAGCCTGCCCCCAACGTCTGTCACTGTCTGTTGAGTCCTATTTTTACTCCCTCCAAGTATCACATGCTCTTACACGGGTCTTGCCTCATTAGATGACTCTGTCTTGGCAAAACTCCACATAAGTATATATCAGCTGAATCAATCTGCCAACTAGCCCAAGTCCATGGAAGAAGCAAAAAATTGTCATAACACTAGCAGAAGTTTTTGGTACATTTCTTTCTATGAAGTCACAGCAAATGATGACCATTAAGGAATGGCAAGGCATACAAATACCATCCAGCATCATCGACCACCTTCTGTTGTGTCTTTCTTAACATCGTGAATCTCTCATGGGTTTCCTTCAGCAAAACATCTTTTCACCTGTGTATATTTCAGGAAAGCACTCCTTCATGTGTTTGTCCCAGGAAAACATCATCTGATACAACTGACTTCAAAGAAATCATAAGTTTCCACTTCACTTTTATTTAGGTAGCACAATGCTAACTTTTCTGTATTCTTTTGCCATGATGCACATTTCTGGCTGTATCATGTCATCATTGAATTGCATCTGTTTAACTTTTATGTTTATTACTTTTATTAGGATTTAGAGTAAAATATAATTAATTTTTTTATGATTTCACTTGTTACCAAGAGGTCTGCGTAATTCTGTACTATTATTATGCTTCTAATGCCTGAAAACATTACTATTTACAATGTCCTAATCATATTTAGAATGAATCTAAATCACTCAGTCCTTCTCTCTCTATTAGATAAATAGGAATCTACATTTATAAACTTGTATAATTTAGTCAGATAGTTCTATATAAACTCAGAACACATCATTGTCATATCATATATCCTCTTTTGTTTGATGTTGACTCACTGTAGATTAATGGTACACAGCAATTTTTTTCAATGCCTGGAATGACAGCTGTGTGAGTTTAAAAAGTTTCAAAGAAATTATAGTTTAATATAGATACCATAAGTATACCATAGTACAAACTATATTCATTTTAAATCAATAATTTATCAAGGTAACATTGTACTCTATATTAAGCATGGTATTTGTGTCAGTTGTTGCCTGCACTAGTACAGGGAAATTATTTAGTTTAAATACAGTAAATCCTGACTTAGTTTAATTAATATTTTGTCAACAACTAATTGGGTTACGTGTTATCTAAAAATGTAATTATATCTCATATGTCAAATATTTTAATTATCTGTGTAAATTTTCATAACTTTAAGTTTAATAGCATGGGGTATGACATTTTCCTTTGTTCGTGATTGAAAAATAATTGATTGTCAAGTTGTTTATGTTTTGCTAACAGAGCAATAAACTTTATTTCACGAATAAAACAAGATATTATAAGAAGTGAGAAAAACTCAACAAGATCAGCACTCTGACCATTCTTTATATGAAAATTCCCGTGGGTCCATCTAAGACTCTTAGGAGTTGAAATTTGGCCTAAAACATACATGTGGCCTGGAAAGAAGGCTCAGGAAATACTCTCATTACCCTTTTCAGAACACAAGATGAGTTCCACCACCTAAGACAAGACTCTAACCCATCCCAGGGGATCTAACACCTCTGACCTGGGGTGGACACCTATACTTATTATATCCACAGATTTACACAAAAATAATGCCTACAAATAGTTAAAAAATAATTTAAAAATGAGTCTTTAAATTGGTATGGATACTTGACACTAAAATATGAATTTTATATCATAGAATATGAGGTTCTATTGTTCGATGCAACTTTAAGCTGTGATATTAAGACAGTGAAGACATTAAGCATAGTAGATCAATTAAGAGTGACTATATTTACTATAGGATAGAGATAGGAGTAAATATAAGCATAATAGGTCCTTAGGGGCAAAATTGTCTTGAACACTTAACCATCTCTAGAGCAATTTTTTTTTACGTAAAAAGTATACTTACATTGAAGTAAGTAATCCTTTGTATATCTTCAATTGATATATCAATATTACTTACTTTTCATTTTGATGATTATTGTTATGACACTGGATAGTTTCTTTTTCTGTAATATTGAATACATTGCTCTGAGGACAGATATGATCTTTATGCAGGCAAATTTAATTTAAAGTATAATTTGTCCTGTAGGTTTTACTGTGCTTGTATATTGGTGTGGAAGATTGTAGAAATAGTCTGCTATTCCGTATCTAGGAATCATCATCATTAATATTTTGTTAGGCTTACTATATTTGCTACATTAGCATAATTTGAGTATCTCTTGAATACCTTACCTTGTAGATTGTAGTGGCTGACTTTAGGATGTTCTGTAGCTATTGAAGAAGTTTAGGCATACATATTCTGCTCCTGAATCATGTTTTCTGCTACTTTCACGACATCTACATCTATTTAGGGGTCATCACACAGCTGGATGGCCTCTGAAAAATGCTTCTTTTGGTCTATTTTTAAGAAGATCTTTTCTGTTGAATTTTCTCTGTACTTTGACTTTTTAAGATATTTTGAGTATTAGCTCTTATAACCGCTTACTCGCGTAGTTTGGCACATTTACTAATTTCTAGTGGAAATTTTCAGCTCACTGATTTATTTTTTTGTGAAAACTTCATTAACATAAACTTAATACATGCTTGCTCCTAACTTCCCCGTATGACATTCTTTTGAATTTAGTATCTGTGTACACATGCTAGGCAAGATTTCCTTCTTTATTATTGTTGTCTTTCTGTTGTTTAGTAGTATTAAATATTAACATTTTATATTTCTTGTTAATTCATTGGGTTATTTTTTACATGAAATGAAATATGATTCTGCATCACTGTCCTTTTAGCATTCACTGATGACATCACTATTCAACAAGTTAAATACATCTTCTGTCATTGTATGTGAATAGTTTTCTCCATAAAAAATAGTTAATAAGACATATGTGAATTTATTCCTGGAGTTGCTACCTTGTTGTTTTGTTTGGATGTCAGTACTGGATATCTTTAATTACAGTATTTTCACACCAACTTCACCATCAGAAAATGTGATACTTCATTTTAACATTATTTTTTTCCTGAAGATTACTTTGTCTTATGTAAATACTTCTTGATTTTATATGAATTATTATTTTAGTTTCTGTAGTTACTCTTATTGAGATTTTCATAAGAAAGTATAAAATTCTACTTAATTTCATAATTTTGGAATTTGTGGACATTTTAACAATGTTGGTTTCTCCAGTCCTTATCACAGTATGCCCAGTCCATACATATGTGTTTCAGACAATATGTTGTATCTTTTTTTTTTTTTTGGATATTTTCTTTATTACATTTCAAATGTAGCTGGGCAGTGGTGGCACACGTCTTTAATCCCAGCACTTGGGAGGCAGAAGCAGGTGATTTCTGAGTTCGAGGCCAGCCTGATCTACAGAGTGAGTTCCAGGTCATCCAGGGCTATACAGAGAAACCTATCTCGAAAAACAAAAACAAAAAAAAAACAAAACAAAAAACCAAAAAAACATTTCAAATGTTATCTCCTTCCCCTCCCCCCCTACAAACCCTCTATCCTATACCCTCTCCCTCTACTTCTATGAGTGTTTTCCCGGACCCACCTACCCACTCCTGTCTCCCTGCCCTGGCAATACCCTACACTGGGACACCCTTCGAAGGACCATGGGCCTCTCCTCCCATTGATGCCTGATAAGGCCATCCTCTGCTGCATATTCTGCTGGAGCAATGGGTTCCTTATGTGTATGCTTTGTTGATGATTTAGTCCCCGGGAGCTCTGGGGGTTGGGGGAAGTTCTGGTTAGTTGAATTGTCCTTCTTCTTATGGGGTGCAAACCCCTCAGTTCCTTCAGTACTTTCTCTAACTCCTCCATTGGGGACCCCGTGCTCAGTCCAATGTTTGGTTGTGAGTATCCGATCCGCCTCTGTATTTGTCATGCTCTGGCAGAGCCTCTCAGGGGACAACTATATCAGGTTCCTGTCAGTAAGTTCTTCGTGGCATCAGCAATAGTGTCTGGGTTTGGTGTCTGAAGATAGGATGGATCCCTAGGTGAACAGGCTCTGGATGGACTTTCCTCCAGTCTCCACCCTTGTTCCTGCATTTTTTCTTTTTGACAGAAGGAACTCTGAGTTAATATTTTTGAGGTGGGTGGATGGCTCCATCCCTCAACTGTGGCCGTGCCTTTCACTGGATATGGTCTCTACAGGTTCTATCTCCCTTTGTTGTGTATTTCAGCTATGACCTACCTGTTAGGTCCTGGAAACCTCTTGGGTCTCTGAAATTATTTATACATAAGAATGTGTCATGTTTGTTCATGTGTTATCTATTCAAAAGTGAGATGTGCATTCTCTTATTGAAAAACATAAAAAATAATCTATTTTTATGGCATAATTTATTTCATGGTCTTTGTTTAATAAATTTTGACTGTTTTACATGATTTTCTATAAGACTTTTGATAGCATCTGACTTGATATTCAGATATTAGGAGTATAGAATTAATAATTTTTCTCGTCTTAATGAAAAAATAACCATTATTTTCTTATTCTATTGAATTCATTAAGATTAGATAAATTCCATGTGAAATTAATAGCATTCATATTTTGTTCAGACAAGATATGTCTTTAAGATTGCTTATTGCCTAAGTTTACTATTTTCCTTAAGTTCTAAATGATAATTTTACAGAATATAGAATTCTATGTGCTTTTTTCTTACCATTCTCCTTTTACTTTCTTTTATTTTTTAATCATAATTTTGCTATTTAAATGTTTTAAAAATGTGAATTCAAAACAACAGTTACCATTTTATATCTTGTTAATGTTTCTCCTCTCTTATTTCAAATTGCCTGATATAATTTTGTCTTTATTTTAATGTTATATACCCAAATATATTCTGGTAATATGTGTTTAGGTTGATGTGATCAAGCTTCTTGGCAGGTTAATCCTTATGATTAATTTGAGATAAAGTCTCACCAATTGGGAATTGAAGCCCCAAAGGATACTGCATTCTACCTCAAGGACACTTGATGAACCATGTTTACTTAGCTTATTTATAACAGTCAGAAACTGGAAACAACCTAGATGTCCCTCTGTGGGACTGCATAAGGGTATCCTGGTTCTTGGCTGGGCATGGGCCTAGAACCCCGAGACTCCAAGGGAGAAACGGCAGGAGTTCGGCCAAGTCCCCAGAACTCAGAGTCCTAACAAGCAGTCCAATCTCCATAGACCTACATTGTTCAGTCACATAGGCCATTACAGCCCCTCCCAAAGAGCACAGGTAGAGGGTGTGACTACAGGCCTCAGGCCCTAGAGGTTTACATACTAATGAAGGTCAGAGGGTGGAGCAATTAAGCATGCCCCCAGAACCTCCCCCTTTCTCCCTCCCTACTTAACTCAGGTCTGCCCTGAGTTTGGGGGGGGTACATCTAGATCCATCTACCATCCGCCATGACAATAAACCCTTTTGGAACCAAGGACTTCCTTATATCATTGGGCCTGCTGGGCCTGCCTCCACCGAAGCCTCCAGTCCATGGAACCTGGGACCTTTTTCCGGTAGATAGATTTACTCAAGGCATTGTGAACATTCTCTTTTTTCACAGGGACACCTAGATGTCTTGATGAAGTCGTCCGATGGCTAATCACTCAAAAACATGTGCAAGCCATCTAGTTAAAGCTATCAGACTACATTTTCATCTGGGAAACTCCAGAGCAAAGTGACTACAGCTCTAGATATGTCAGAGGTGGCCTTTGCATAACTGATCAAACAGTTTGTCAATCTAAAAAACTAAAAGAAAATGTTATGCATTTGCACAATGGAGTATTATACATCTGTTAAAAATGAAATTATGTAATTTGCAGGCAAATGGATGCAACTAAGAAAACCATTATCCTGAGTGAGATAACACAAAACCATTGAGAAACACAAATATGGAACCTTTTCACACTTAACAGTGAGTATTCTCTGTTGAGTAAATGATAATGAGCTACAACTCACAGACCCATAGAAGAGGGCTATGGGGAGAACCATGGATCTCTCAGGCAAGCAGAAATAGAATAGATTGTGTGTTTGTAGAGGTATGTGGGGAGAGGAGCAGGAGGGATTATATGTGTGTAGGGATGGAGAAGAGAGTGCATAGAGAGGCATGGGGTGTGTGAAAACCTAGTATAGTGGTACTTCCTGAATCATTGTAGGTGGACCTAGTGAAGATGCCTAATGATGGAATATACAGAGTCTAATCTGACCATTTTCTTTAACCAGATACAAACTTCTAGTGATAGGACTGAGTTGTATTTGTTTGAGTTGTTGGCTGAGGAGTTCTCACAAGATTCTTCAAAATACCAACCTAATGATAGGACAGGATGATTCCTCTAAAAACTGATCATAGGGCCCCATTGCCAAAGGCAACTCTACACAGAGCATTGAATGTAGAAAGGTCAAGCTGGCAAAAAAACCATACGTTCTAGTCTCTTTAGTCTGCAGGCTATGAAAAACCTGGACACCCACCCAGCCACCTCACCTACAGCCTCACTTACCTGCAAAATATGCTGCAGCAATGGTGGCATTCTATACATGGGTGTGACCAACAATGTTTGGTTTAACTTGAACCCAGGCCATGTGAGGGAACCCATGGTCTACTGCCTATTTGTCAGGACACAGAGAAGACTAGATGGCTCAGAGTTCTAAGGTAGAATCAAACAGGACTTCCAAAAAAAAATCAATGCAACTATTCCTAATGATATTAAGCCATATACCATAGATCATTAAATTGTTCAGTTGTAATCAGAGAGGCTTCCTCTTGCAGCAAATAGGAGCAGGTGTTGTTGCTCACATCCATGTAAAGAGTGTGTGAGTTGCATATAATCAAATATTTTGTTTTTTTTACAATCTAAAAGTTTTTTTTTATATTCATAAAAGAGAATTATAAGACTCTGATAGACTCATTCCTCTGATCAACAAGATTTTTACTCTCATCTCTTAAAAAGAAATATTATTCTAAGTTTCAGAAACTTTTTTTCATCTTCATGATAATTTTTTGTACCAAGTTAAAATCATAATAAAAGGTTTACAATAAAAATAAATAAAACTAAAGAAATTTTCTGAGTAATCAGTATTCATTGTGATCTTCCTTCAAAAGAATAAAGATAAAATGAAAATTCTCTGTCTGTGATAGCTTACTTGTCACAGTCCTCACCAATTTAATTTATTCATCATAAGAAATTCTGTTAAAAATTATCTGATTCTCTTCAGTTTTTCAGATTTCAAATGTTGTAACTCTTTGATTTGTTTTGTAAAATGTTCCCCAGTTATGTTTTTTAAAATCGTTAAATACAGTTCACATAATTAATATATACTTTACAGTAATTATGAAGGCTCAGTGAAGTACTTATTCTTAATCCCTGTATAAACTATATTTTAGAAAAATAAGTACAACAATGGTGGAGCATTTATGAAGAAAATCTACCCAAATGAATTAATAGAGTGATGATTAACTTAGAAATAGCTCTTAATTAATATTATTTTAAACATTAGTACTTATATATTTATACTTAATTACTGTTCAACAATTTAAAAATAAATAGAACTGTGAGTTTATTTATATCCTATTATATAGCTTTGTCAAATCAAATATTCATATGTTATGATTAGGTAGAATTAATTACTATACAAAATGAAGCAGTACAAAACAAGAAAAGTATATTTATTTTTACAACATGTTAAGTTTAAGCAATATGTTTTAGCATTTCATTTCATTATCCCAGCAAATTTGATCTTAATAAGTGATTTTTTCTAATGATTTAGTTCTCACATAGAAACATGTCTTGTAGTAAAAGAGATACATGCAGAGATCCACTCTATAACCAAATCAATGATTTTGGTTCACTGGAACTTTGAGATCCCAAGCAGATGAAATTTGAGAAAAGGTAAAAGCTGTCTATACTTGTGTGTCCCTTTATTGTACCAGATAAAATAAGAAAATATGAAAAAATGATAAGATAAAGACCACATTGAAGCCCAGTAATAAAAGGAGTACATAAAGGACATGGCTATAAATACCCCTGAAGAAACATCCTGGCCAGCATACAGACTTACCACTGAGACCTGAAGCCCCTCTCCCTTTTATTTTACATCCTTCTATCCCTCCTTCTCCTATTCCTCCTCTTTTTAGTTCTCCTTATTCTCTTTCTTCTGCCTTTTGTCCAGTTTCTGTCCAGAGCTCTGCATTTCTCCATTAGGCATAGAAGTAATTTTGAATGTGGCCAAGAGGAGCTCCTTTCATGATTATTTTTGTTTTTATATTATACATTTCTCCACCACAACTTACAAAAATTTAACTATATTTTGCAACTACATTGAATAGAAACCTGTGAACAATAGCAATTTTTTGGTTCAGTCTCTATTAGCAAAGTTGGATTTATGTTAATTTAAACCATCAATTACAATTTTTTTTTTATTCCCAGTGCTGCATTTTACTGGAATTTTTCTTAAGTCTTCATTCCAAATGATGTTGCTATTGATGCAATTTTATTTTATTTCTTTTAATTCAGTATATGTTTTTATTTTTGAAGGAAAATTGAAAGTGATAACCAGTTGAAAGCACTGCAGAGAAATGCCCGGGAATACCCATATATACTCCATATGTTTATACTTAAATGTAAGAATATAAATTAAGACCTAGTATAATACATGTGTTCAAATTAACAAATAGAGCTTGAGATGATAATATTTTTGTAAGAGGGTGAGCAAAGTGATTTCAAAGAAGACTTATCATTTTCTTTTACAATGAGTACTAGCAATTCTTTAATCATACAGCATTCACATTTTCCAGCTCCCAAATACCTTCTTATTTGACCAGTTAGTGTTAAATATCTACCACATATAGTCTAAATATCAGTTTATCAATGAACAGAAATAGAAGTATTGCATGTGTAGGATGCTTACTGGCCCAAACAATAGATTGTCTTGTGTTGCAGGAACACAAGAACATTGCTAGATCAGATGACAGGGAGCATATAGCAGAATACCTTCTATTGCATGTGTTACATCTCTTGTCTCAACGTTGATCATGGACAGAAGTGGTAGGACTCCTTTTCGCAACATAATTCTTTCATGAAACAATAGTCCATTTGCCTACTGTTTCCAGACGAATACAACCTTACTTTTACAGTCCATTGAGGAGTGGACCCTTGACAGTTCCATCCCATTCCTCTCCCCTCTCAAAGAGCCCACCACCCTCCCCACCAGACCTCCCATCTCTGGAGACTTAAGTCTCTCAAGGGTTAGATGCTTGATCTCTCAACTGAGACCAGACAAGGCTCTGTTGTATATATGTTGGCAGCCTCATATCACTACTGTATGCTGCCTGGTTGATGTCTCAGTGTCTGAGAGATCTCAGGAGTCCAGGTCAGTAAGAAAGAGAAAAAAGGCTGGAGCACTTTGTGTTTTAGTGTCTTCATTTACTTCAGCATAGTTTTAAAAAATTGACATATAAAGAATATTAACAGTAAACCCATTGAAGAGGTTTCTTTTTACCATCTTTACAGATTAAATGTGGCAATGGCACCTTCAGTCATCTATGGATACTTTCAACTAAGATTTATTTATATACTAACAGAATTTCTGCATGATGTGGTTTTTGTTCGTTCATAATAATTAATATGTTTAAATTTTGAAATAGGTTGTGGTCTTGGAAGGTTTTAGACCTACAATGGAATAGAAACCTGTGAGCAATAAAACTTCTTTAAAGTTAACAAATAATTTTGCTCAAATAAAAATCCAAAGGTATGGAATAGATACTAAAATATCAACAATGTTTCAAAATATTTTTTATAAACTATAAATATGTTCTAAGCCAGGAGTCGTCTGTGTTCGCAACATTACTATCATTAATCCCTAAAGTAAATACTGGAGGTCAACATATCATTAAACATATTTATTATCTCTTATTTCATAAAATGTGAGTTACTGAGTAGTCTAAAACAGCAATTATTTGTTGTTCTAGAACTAGGCTCAACTAGCCTTCTCCATCTCATTTTCTAAAGGAAGAAAAAGTGTTTAGTTTAGGGAACCATCAACTTTTAGGTTATAATTGTCATCAAACTATCTTATTCTTACCTATCCGAAGAGATTCTTGGTGAAATACCCAGTGATAAATGTAAGCAATTGAGCCCATCATCTAATCTCTATTCAGTCTGTAGTTTACACATGCCAAACTTTCTGGTAGCGTTGTCACACAGGGATTTGACTCTGTAAAGGAGAGTTAGAATTATATAAGTAGCATCAGATTAAAGAAAATGTTTCCAACAAACAGATTTGTTTTCTTTGAGTATTGAAAATTAAAGATCATTTGATAAAAGACCTTTAATCCTCACTCTTTGGGTGCAGAAGCAGGAAAGTATCTGTGAATTTGATGCCAACCTAGTCTAATGACCAATTTCTCACTAGCAAGAGCTACATAGAGGGATACTGTTTGTTCAGCTCCATAAATTCTAAACAATATAACTAGCTACTAAGCATAACACATGTGATATTGTTAATAAGCCTATAATAAAGGCAATAAAGTATAAGAGGTGAGATAAATATTTGTTGTGCTTGATCTCACTACTGTGTAAAGATGTTCACCTTCCTCTGTCCTGACTTTCATGGCTACAAGCCAACTGCTCAGAGTGCTTAATCATAAACCAATGCTGACTAGAGTTCTTCCTCAGGAACTGAAATTGAGATTCATCTATTGGAAGACAGAAAATAAGACTGTTATCAACAACAACAACAACAAAATAACTGACACTGGAAATTTTTGAAAGAAAAACAGATTCTATAATAATTTCAGTGTATCTGAACCCTAGTGTGAAGAATGACTTTCAAATATTCAGTCAGCCCAGGGGCTGCTATCAAAAATACATGGTGCAATCATTGTAAGTTTGATGAAACCTCTACTTATGAGGCAGCCACTTATCAGATAGCTACTAGTATGATATTGCTGAACCTGAGTGGAGAGAGTGGAAAGAGACCTTGTCTGCTCCATTGTTCATCACAAGGTTAATATCCTATAGATCTTGGATTTTAATTTGTCTGCTAGTGTTTAAATGTAAACCAAGTTCATGGCCACAGTTTTTGGTATCTTGTAGGACACCTGTTATAGGGTTTCTATTTTATGATGAACAATCATGACCAAAGCAACTTGAGGAGGAAAAGGATTCATTTCACTTACTTATCACAGTCCATTGAGAGAAGCCAAAAGAAATTTAAACATTGCAGGAACCTGGAGGTAGGAACTAATGCACTGTCCATGGAGTAGTACTGCTTACTATCTTGCTACCCATGGCTTTCTCCCTCTGCTTTCTTATAGAACCTAGGACAACCAGCCCAGAAATAGAACCAATAACAATAGGTTGGTCCCTCCCACATGAATCACTATTTGAGAAACTTCCCTAGAGGCACTTTGTGGCCTCATGGAGGTATTTTCTCAATTGAGTCTCTGTCCTCTTTTATGACTCTACCTTGTGCCAAGCATTAAACATTTATTGAAATTTGACACACTGTTCAAGGGAATACCACTATTTAGGAGAATTCATCTTGGTAGATTTTACATCTTCCTTACGAGACAGCCTGTGGACATCAGTGTGAATAACTTAATTTGGTAATCATATCTGGTTGCTTAGTTTAAAAGTATAAATGTTAGATCAAGAGAACACTCCTTAATCCCTTCATTGTAACAATAATGTAAAGGTTTCCAGTAACCATCATGTTCAGGACGTTCCATAGGTTTATCATCACAGAAAACTTGGCAATTTCAAGGAAACAAATTATAATATTCCATGGCTGATGACCTGGTAAATTCCTAGTAACAAAAGGAAGCAAAGTAGAGAGGCATACATGCATAGTACTAACGTTGAAGAGGTAGAGATAGTCTCATAAAGTCAGGCAGTCTACCTAAATTAATAAGCTCACTATACAGTTGATGGTCTCTGGGAAGACAGATATTTTCATTCAGTGGTTATCAACTAATAAGATGTTCATGCTCTTGGGAATAACTCCCCACACCATATCAAATCAAACATATACAATACAAAACAAAAGACCTGAAAGTAAAACGGGTCTCATTGTAAAGAGGAAAGTACTTAAGTAGGAGTGGGAAGTATGCAGAGTGAAATAGGTGTGAATATGACCAAGATATTTCCATGCATGAAAGTATCATAATATAAATCTCTATCATACACAACCAGTATATGCTAATAAGAACATTATAAACTTTAATATAAATATAGTGAAGTTTATGTAAGTTAGGATGTTCTTGTCTATTTCAGTGATCACTGATGGTAATCTGACACATATTTAACTGAAAGCACATGATTGAAAATGCTCTTTTGAAATTCATAAGCTCCCTATGTATTATGTTAAAACTTCCAGAGAGATGTTAGAATTATGCCAAATACACTGCAAATGTCATTAAACTTCTTCCTAATTATAATGACTACTACTGTAAAATTTTAGAACTAGCATGAATCCAATGGTATTTGGCATGACTCTCAAGATGGCTCCTTAGTCTTAGATTCTGAACTCCTTCCAGTATTTGAGATAGGATAAACAGCATCAATCAATTCTTCTAAATGCCTATCTAAATCCTCTAGTATATTCAACACATTAGTACCATTTTTTTTTTTTTTGCTAAATGATTAACAAAAGTAGTTGTCTTAACTTCTTGTGTCACAGAAATTGCAGAAGCAGTGGAGCTAGCAATGTAAGTTGCATTGATTGTACACCTTCTAATTGTGTTAATGTGTTGAAATCTTGCATGTCAGTAACAGAGGTGTATCAACCAGCTTTTGTTTTATTGTGCTGAGTATCACAGAACCTTGGTATTCTAAAAATAGCTTGCAAGTACTGGAAGAAATGAATCAGGCTTTCAGCAGAAATAAAAGGGTAGTGGACTTGATTATTGCTGGTATAACAAACAGCCTTAATTACATTAATTGCTAGCACTACTGCAATTGCTTTGACACAAGAATTTAAGACAGCTACTTTTGTTAATCATTTAGCAAAAATGTTACTAATGTATTGAATATACAAGAGGATTTCGATAGGCACTTGGAACCATTGGAATTGATGTTCTTTATCCTATTGAAATTACTATAAGGAGGGTCAGAATTTAATAGTAAGGAGCCATCTTGAGAGACATTCCAAATACCATTGGATTCATGCTGGTTCTAAAATGTCCAATCGTAGTCATTATAATTAGGAAAAAGTTTAAAGATACTTGCAGTATATTTGGCATAATTCTAACACCTCTCTGGATGTTTTAACATTACTTAGTGAGCTTACAAATTTCAAGAATGCTGCTCTGCTAAGCATTGATGTGGTAGATACTGCTGATAAAATTACCCATGGCCTGAGGTCATTATTTCTATTTTGGTCAAGCTTCAAGAATGGCATATATAGCTTGATCATGCTAACCCTTTTTGTCCTGGAAATACTTTTATTCTTGCCCATCATGTTAAAGTTTTTCTTTAACAACATCAACATGTTGACAGCCAAATACATGGCTTGAATCTGAAAATGGACCCCCAGACATAGTTATTAAATTAACAGGCTGGCAAGCCAAGCACGGTAAGATTTTGCACAGAGCTTTACCAATCTAAGACAGAAGTGCATTGCTTTAGATAATGCATATTCCATGACAGGAAAGCAAGGCATTCTTGGCAGAATGACCTGAGAGTGGCTCAGTCTTGCTAATGAAATAAAAAAGGGGAGAGGCAGAGAGCCTTTGGGGCTACTTGGCAAGAATCTGACATAGGCCAAGGACAAGGAAATGGGCTGTTTGCAGGAATCTGACATTAAGCTAGAACATAGAAGTAATTTCAAAAAGGAATCTAAATATTAGGCTAGAACATAGAAATAATTTCAGGCAGGAGTCTAAATCTTAGGCCAGAACAAGGAAGTAGGCTGCAGACATGAAAATGACTTTGGGCTAGGACTGGGAAGTTGGCTCTGACATTTTGGTCATCCTGGCAAGCCCTTAGAAACAGTGATCATGGGAGTATTCACAGAGCTTTGTTTATTGTCTTGCTTGTTCTTTGACTATTTGTGTTTGTTGTCTTGTTGTTTCTTGTCTATTTGCATCCATTGCATTGCTAGTTCCTAAATCTTAGAACTGACCTTGTACTTGCATGCAAATAAAATTGTTTAAAATCAAAAAGGAGGAGGGGGGATGGGATAAGGGTTTCTAGGAAAGGGAAATGAGGAAACTGGATGATATCTGAAATGTAAATATATAAATGTTCAATAAAAAAAAGAAAGAAAGATCACCAATTTCACAGGTTTTAGAATTCATAAACTCTATAAACAATGTTGGATGAACAAAGATTCATATTACTATCTTAGTTCTAGACAGTCCTCATGCCTGCTCAGTTACTTCCTTCTGTGTTTTGCTAAAAATAACTTTGGTTTCCAGTTGATGTAAAGATAATCACACTCAGAATTCATTTTTATGAAGTGTTCATTGTTTACCAGGAAGGAAAATAACTCTGTGGGTAAAATCTTTGCTAGGCAAACATGAGAGCTTGGGTTATTTCATCTATAAGTCATGTAAAATCCCTCATAATTATACATACCTGAATTCCAGGATGCAGGAGAAGGAACATCCACAGATCTTGGAATCTTGGCAGCCAGTATTCTAACTCAAATGGTGAGCTCCAGATTCAGTAATAGTTCCCCTTGAAAAATCTGGTGGTAAATGAAGAAAGAAAGCAATCAGTGATATCTTTGGTTTTCTCCACATGTATCCTATAATCATATAATCAACACACACACACACACACACACACACACACACACACAACATACATACACACACACCACACAAACACAAGACCCCAGAAAGATCACAACACTTATAGTCAATGAACAGCCCATGAAGTTTATCTTAAAAGGAGATGAATTTTCTTCATTTCCATCTTTGGCTCAAACATACAGCCTTTAAGGTCAAAAGCATGCCTGAAGATTTAAGAACAATACATTATATTCCTATACTTTTACCTTTTAAGATTGACTTAAAAACTGGAGAATGAATCTCTCCCACAGAAAGAATTAACTGCTAACTAAGATGACCCAATCACTTTAGATTACTGCAGACAATACCATAGCATGGCTTCAAAGGGAGTTTAGATAATTAGCAAAATAATCATTAAAGGCCAGAATTTCATGTAACTAAAGATCACTAGCCATCAAACTAAAGGGTAAACTGATGGCACTAACATAATCAGATGCTATTATCAGTCTCCAAACTGAGAGAGGCTAACTGAAGTGTGGTTACCCTTATCTCAAATACTCACTCTGTATTCAGTTCTACACAGAATAACATTTGACTAACCAAAAGTTGAAAACAAGAGAAATTGGATAAAATTGCTGCTTCCTACTTCAGGCAAAGAAGGTAAAAGACTTTTGATGCTTGAGTTTCACACCATCCAGACAGAATGAAGGTTTCGTGCTTACTTTTCTCAGTAAGAACCTTGACTTTATAAATTCTTCATTAATTATTGAAGAATTCTTATTCCCGCAATAAACACTATTGGAAAACCAGTGATAACATGTGCTTTGTTCCCTTCTGGTATTCTATTTCCATCTTGATTAACCAAGGTGCATCTTTCTATTTATAGTTTATTATGGATTTCTGTACACTTACTTTTAGATTTGCTTCACATTATGAGAAAGTATTTTAGGAAAGATTTTCACAACCTTAAACAAATACATAGGTGACTTTTTCAGTCCATTGGCAAGAGAAACTTCTATAGAAAGACAAATGATTGCCAAAGAATTATCGTTAGGCACATATGAATATACACTACTTATAGCAATAATTTAACATACCACAATACTCAGTCCTGTGCCAGAGAACAAGATAATGAATTTTTTTTTGCTTTCAATAACCTGAAATATTTGAGAACTCCACTATGGTGTTCTATGGTGCTCTATGGTACTAATGATTTTGCACTGAAAATATATTCAGAAGAAGTGATAAAACATTAATATCACAAAATGGTGATTTGATTCTAATTCTGATCTTATTGAAACCAATGGTAACTGAACATCTTTTTCTATTTTGTCCAATCTTATAATATATCACACAACAGAATTCAAAACTACTTATTGTGCAATTTATACAAATACAACTACAGATATATGAAATAAAAATAAGACCTCACAAACTTTCTATCTTTAAACTTGGTTTTAGATATATTTTAATATAATTTATTGTATCTCATGTAATTATAGAAAGCATGCCTTATATGAGATTAACCAAACAGGAGCTTGTCACTTTGCCTCATGTCATACACAACACTGATTTTTAAAGAAATATTTGTAATCTGTATATAGTCAGCTACCATCTGTAATTTACATCTGCTGGGTTTGGAAGCAAATGCCTATATTTACTTGGGTTCATGAAGTCAGGAGTATCACTGATGCTCTTTAGTGGTAAGGCATCCTTTTACTATCACCTCTTTTTATTCTCTTTAAAATTTTCACCTCATTTTTTTTTGTCTTTGGCTTTATGCAATAAAATTGTTTCAAATTTTCCTTTTATAATTCTTATTTTTAATATGGTTTCAAGACAAAAGAGAATGTCTTTTTGGATGACATTTTAATAGAAAGGCTTACAAAACTCTCCCCAAATGTTTGCTTCTTGTCTTCACAACATCTTCTAGTTTCTAATAGCATGTGTGTTTTTTTTTTTATAATATATTCACTCCCAAGTGCAAGCAACTATCTAGATACACTAGATTTCAAATGTGTGAATGGCATCTTACATTTAATGCACGATATGCGATAGTCTAATTTATAATATTTGATAAATATTTGAAATGAGCTAAGTGTAGCTCTTCAGTGGTTTCTCACATTTTATGGTATGACTGTTTGTTTATTTCTATACCTATCTGTGTATGGCATTCATGTGTGCATGTTGCCCAGGGTAACCAGATTATTATATCAGATTCCCAGGAAATGAAGTTACAAATGGTTTTGAGTCTCTATGTGACTATGTGGATCAAATCTGGTTCTCACTAAGAGCAATAAGTGTATTTAGCTGCTGAGGACTATCTTTCTTTAATAGTTATTACTATGTAATACAAAGTCCAAGGAAATAAAATGTTATAATCATTTAAAACACTGGATATTGTTAGCCAAGATTTGTGAGTAGATTATGTTGCAGTACTCATGCATGTCAAAGTTGTATGGAATTTTCAAAATATATTTGTAGTAAAGTGGTTTTTTCATGTGAAAAGTATATTATTTTCTACTAAGGTTAGTAGTAAACAAACTGTATTTTTTAAAGATTTATTTATTTATATTGGATATTTTCTTTATTTACATTTCAAATGTTATCTATCCCCTTTCATGGTTTACCCTCCGGAAACCCCCTCTTCCATTCCCCCTCCCACTGCTTCTGTGAGAGTGTTCCCCCAGCCACCCATCCACTTCTGTTTCCCTGCCCTGACATTTTCCTACACTGCAGCATCGAGCCATCACAGAACCAAGAGCCTCTCCTCCCATTGATGCTCAACAAGCCCATCCTTTGCTACGTATCCAACTGGAGCCATGAGTCCCTCCATGTGTACTCTTTGGCTGGTGGTTTAGTCCCTGGGAGCTCTGGGATGTCTGATTGGTTGATATTGTTCTTCAATGGGGTTGCAAACTCCTTCAGACTCCTTCAATCCTTTCTCTAACTCCTCCATTGGCGACCCTGTGCTCAGTCCAATGTTTGGCTGCATGCATCTGCATCTGTATTTGTCAGGCTCTGGCAGAGCACCTCAGGTGACAGCTATATCAGGCTCCTGTCAGCAAGCACTTCTTGGCATCCACAATAGTGTAGGACTGTATATGAGATGGATACTCAGTTGGGGTTGTCTCTGAATGGCTTTTCCTTTAGTCTCTGTTCCACACTATGTCTCTTTATTTTCTCCCATGAGTATTTTGTTCCCCCTTCTAAAAAGGACTGAAGCAGCCACACTTTGGTCATCCTTCTTCTTGAGCTTCATGTGGTCTATGAATATTATCTTGGGTATTCTGAGAATTTGGGCTAATATCCACTTATCAGTGACTGTATACTATGTGTGTTCTTTTGCAATTGGTTTACCTCACTCAGGATGATATTTTCTAGTTCCATCTGTTTGCCTAAGAATTTCATGGAGTCATTATTTTTAATAGTTGAGTAGTACTCTATTGTGTAAATGTACCACATTTTCTGTATCATTCCTCTTTTGAAGGATATCTGAGTTCTTTCCAGCTTCTGGCTATTATAAATAAGTCTGCTATGAACACATTGGAGAATGTGTCCTTTTCATATGTGAGAGCATATTTGGGGTATATGCCCAGGAGTGGTATAACTTGATCCTCAGGTAATACTATGTCCATGTGTTTTATCTGCATGTTTTTCTAGTGATATCTGAAGATCATCGATCATAAGCCCCACACTAAACAGAGAAAGTCTATTTAATGATTCTGGGTGTAAAGGGTGTCATTTTCTTCAGTCATTAATATTTTACTCTTATTCCAGTAAATGTTCACCGATGTTCAGGAAATTAGCAATTATTAAACTTTGTGTGCTCCACACAAAGAGGTGTACAACGAGGCAGTGAACTGTTGAAAAAAGGGTAGCAGCAGGAGAAAGAGGAGTGAGAGAAGGGAATTTCATATGCAAATTAATAATGTTCTTGGTATAAATATATGAAACTGTCAAACATTTAAATTGAAAATTAATTGCTTAATATGGAAACATATGTAAATTGGGTAAAAATAAAGATAAGTGAAAATAAACCTGCTGAATTAATTCAAAGCAGGTAGCCTGTTAGTATTAATGAGCTTTCTATAGTGATAAACTGATTCTTTGGAGTACATTATTTATCAGTTGACAATGGTTTTTCTTCAGGCTTTATCTTTTTCTCTGAATTAAAACCTCAAAATCCAGTACAAAATATATACAAGGCAAAAGTTTTCTCTTGCCATTTTTCAAATCTGAAGTGGAAATTTCTGGTTTCTTAACAACTCAGTTGTGTCACGTGATAATTTTCTGAAAACTGTCTTATGAGAGAGCATGTGATGTTTTGCTGAAAACAGACACTTGTGAGGGTGTGTGGTGTTTAGAACGAGTATAAAAGGAACCCCACACACAGAGAAAGAATTCTCTTGCATATTGCTATGCTGTGCAATGCTTTGCTGGGCTTCACTGGTCTTTGTTAGTCTTAGTTAGTCTTTGTTCTTCAGTTTGTAGAGAGAAACACAACAAAGAACATCTAGTTTTATTTCAACTGTTCTGGCAGCTTCTGTTTACTCATGTGATTTTGTGGAGCCTTGCAGGTTCTGCTAGATCATGCCACTATGACTGATTCCTGTTTGATGTTTGGTATTGAACTTGATTACTGGCATCGTGACAACAAAGAGTGGAATCACCCCAAGAAACTACTTCTGAACAGGTCCACAACACCCTTTTCCTATTAACCTTCTTTTCCCTCTAACTCTGGTTGTTGAGTTAGAAGGGAGGTTGAAGCAATTAAGAACTCTAAATAAAGTAGGTTGTGAAAAATCAAAGGCTACAGAAAACTGTGAACAAAAATCTCAATAGGAATTCTATACTACTAAAGTAGAGAGAATAGAAAGGGAAAGAGGCTGTGACACATTTTTTTTTTTTAACAAAATACCATTTAATTCTCATTATACTCTTCCACATAGATTGCTGGGAGTAGGTAGGAGGGAGAAGAATTTACTGCTGATAAACATGTGAATTAGCCCTATCTAGACTCTGTTACATTATTAGCATCCCCCAATATTGTGTAAGATCTAAAAAATCTCACTTATCAAAAACTGAACACCAGAAAAAACAAATGCAATCACAAAAAGAACTGAAAGAAACTTATAAAAACAGATGGCACATGTTGTAGAATCTGCTTAATATAGCTTAAACTATGACAGCCTTGAACCAGGCTTTTAATGAGCCCTGAAAAGAAGCAATACCAACACAGCTAATAATTGCTGGAACAATAAATTCTATTAAAATGTGTAAAAATGGAACTTCATGTTTCTGACATTTCTCAAGACGTTTTTTCTCAGAGCTGATGGGAAGGATTTAAAAGCTGACTGCTAGGTGGTGGTTGTTGATAACAGCTTTACTGATGTAAATGTCACACTTTCAATTCACACATACCATGTCATTATGCACACATTCAGAGCTTTGCAAACATCACAAGAAATTCTACATTTCTATATTAATTCTGTACATTGATTAATTGCATAGTGTGTGTGTGTGTGTGTGTGTGTGTGTGTGGTGTGTGTGCTTGTTATGAATTGTGTGTATATGCAAAAGCCCCTGTATGGACATCAGAGGATAACTTGTAGGAATCATTTTACAATTTTATTTCAAAATAAGTGGGAGTCCCTTCCTTCTTTCAGTAATCTACAGACCTTTCCACTCCCTAAAACTTGGCAATGACAGATATACAACATTTTATCTTTGATTCATGATTCTAAATATTCTATATACTATATTTATTTCACATATCATTTTCCTTTTATGTGACCTTGAAATTTAACTACTTTCTAGGATGAATTTGTAGTCTTTTGAATGTGACTAAATAATTTTTACTGGTATAGATACCAGATTTTACCTAATAATCAGTTGTTGGATTTATAAAAGCTTTACTTGAATGGATATAATAACTAAATTTGATTGGTGTTAGCATTCAGCTATATTTGTGTGTACATATGTATCAATTGTGTTTTATTCCCTATTGATGTGTATCGTGCTTATAGAAAAGAGTTACATTTGCACACTTTTATGACTTTTCATAGATTTAGAAAGCAGGCATATTCACCCCTCAGTTCAGAATTCAGATTACCAATAACATTTTTGACAGACTTCTTGTTTTCTTCCAGTCTTGATTATGTAGTTCATTTTATCTCTTCTATGCTTTTATATAAATAGGACTATGTGGTAGTTGTATAATTTTGCTAAAACCTAACTGTGATACAAACATAACTGGAAGTTTGGGGACATTTTTATGGAGCTCAGTACTCAAAATTGTGTTTTTTAAACCAAAATTCTAGTTTAATAATGGATATTTATTCTCTGTATTGAGGACACAATATTTTTGAGAAGAAAAGTGATATTCTAAATTCTACATATTTCTCTTTCTAAAACTTCTCAACATTAATTTTCCACATAATAAAGACCATGTAAACCACAACTTTGTCATATAATTTTAACATTGCTTAGAACGAGTTTGAACATTTCTTGTCATGTTTGGATGCTTCTTTTTATCAGAATTGTGACCATTTTCTTATTTATGAAACAGCCTAAATATCTCACTTGCCTGTCATGTTTTTCAAAAAATCTGAAAAAGCCACTCAATTATTCTGGACTAACAATTTTCTGGGACAAACCTCATGTGCGGTCTGTGAGAGACACTCTTGCTCCCATAATGATAAGGTATGGCATACAGGCCCTCAGCAAATCAGAGAACATTAGCTCAACACATCTGTTGTAGTTACATCCAGTGTGGTCACTAAGCCAGCTTCTAGAAAACATTAAGTCATAGAATGATCTGTCTGCTCCAATCTTGGATGATTAAGAATTTGTTCTTTCCTAAAGTGAAACAAGAATCATCTCCATTTCTAACTAGTCTGTGTTAGCAATAGCAGTTGGTTAGTTCAGTGCTCTAAGCTATGTGTCTTTTGCTCAATATATCAGTTGTCTGACTGTGATACCCAGTGTATCTAAACACCTGTATACTTCTTTCCAGTTATCTCAGTTTCATGTTTACTGTATTAATTCTTAAAAGATATTTTCATTCATGTATATTACTGGTATAGATACTAGATTTTACCTAATAATCAGTTGTTGGATTTATAAAAGCTTTCCTTGAATTACACACACACATATATACATAATATATATATATATATATATATATATATATATATATATATATAATATTGCTTAGTATATTTAGTGTTGTGTATATGTATGTGCTTTTGACTGACAACTTTGGATTGAATAATTTATGGACGGTCTTATCTCTCAAGAAAACACCTCTTAAGCTAGGAGTATCTCTCTATTAGGTTTTGGTCATCAATGAACATATATTCAACTGCAGCTAACATTTTTCTGACCTTACTTCTAGATGATATTTTTGAGGGCTCAGGGGTACAACATTGCTTGTCTTTTGTATGAAAGACATCTATATAAATGATCTTATAAATCTTAAAATCCATCTACCTATACATATATGTATATATATGATTGTATGAAATTATATATAAATATGTATAAGGAAACTTTATATATTGGGAATATATGGGAATATATGGGAACATATATATGTATAATATATATATATATATATATTGTGTGTGTGTGTGTGTGTGTGTGTGTGTGTGTGTGTGTTCGTGTGTGTAAATATGTATAAGGGAACTTTATGTATTGGGAACGTTATGGCATGAAGTGTGTGGCATATAAAGTACATAGAAGTAAAAGCTGAGTAGGAAATATCCAACAAGAGGAGCTGTTACAAAGACTGTTGAAAACTATTGCCATTGTTTATGGTCTAAGCAAATATTGAAGACGCATATAATTAATTTGCTGTAATTAAATACTTAATCTTCTGTTAACAAACTAAAGTGCCATGAAAGTTCACTGAGACCATTTGTGGACAAAACTAACTCATGTGAATCTAATGAGTAAAAAGTGAGGCCTGGAGGTCTGCCAAACAATTATTAAACTCAGGAAATGGAGAATCCGTTCATGTTGGAAAAGAAATATGGTGGTGGGTGATTTGTCAGTAGCAAAGGTGAACCAGGGATATAGCCTCTTTTCTTTCTTAAGATTATTCCTTGACATTTTGATATTTTTGTTCTGAAGAAAAACAAGTACTGAGTCTTAAAATAAACTAAACACTATTGTTCTGAAATTTCACACAGATGACTCATTCAACTACTATAGATTATATTCTGTCAAGTATAAATTATATTTTATCTGCATGTGACTTTTTTATGTAATCATTCATTTTAATACCTCTTCTCTTCTATTAATTGCCATATTTTTTCTCATGTATTCATTGCTTTGGGGGTAAGTAGCAACAATAGCCGTGGAGGCACAAGCAGGAGCCAGCAAAACAAATGATACCACCTTATGTTGTTGTTGATATGTCAATTTCATAAAATAGCAAAACAGAGTACCTTTATATTCTGAAACTTTCAGAAACGTAAGTTATTTGTGAGTGTTATATTTTCTAATTTTCGCTATGACCACAGAGATGAGGTATCATGTACAAACACCTTTTGCTTTTTCAAAAAAACATAGTTCCGTACCATAGTTCAGTTCCCAGTACTTGTGGCACACATCTTACAACCACCTTTAACTTCAACTCTAGAGAATTCTATAGCATCTCATAGCATTTCTTAGATACAAACAGACATCTGCATGAGATATATTTACAATAATGTATTGTGCTGACATCAATGCTACATACCACCGATCCATATAGTCTTCAAAAGCTCAAAACATTAAAGATTCTATTTTACTCTTTAGACTCATTGACAAACAGACAGAAAATCATGATTAAAAATACACCACAGGTAAATACAAATGTTTCTTCCGTTCACTTACATATGCAACAGGTTTTATAGATCACACATAAAACCAGTGTATCATCAATTGGCATAAGGAAGTCCCAACTCCAACTGGAACACCAAGAATGAGAAAGAGTTAGAAGAAAGATACCTTCCTGTGAAGGAAAAACAGAGCCAGCTCACTCTTCAATTTATGATCATGGCTATCTTAGCTTTCTCCTTATGGTGTTTAAACAACTGTCAGTAAACAGGGTAAGGCAATGGAGATAGAGTTGTCTTACGGTTTCTGAATACTCTTTCTTCGCAACTTGAGGCAGCTTGTCACACTAATCCTCAGTTAGAAAAAGAGGAAGGTGAAAGCTGATGTTCAGGTATCTTTATTCTTTTATTCAGTCAGTGACTGCAGCCCTGGAGATGGTGCCACTCACATTCCTAATTGATCTTCCCCGTGTTATAAACCCTTCTAGAAAGAGACTCATAGACACACCTGAAGCTGTTTCCATAGTTATCCTAACACACCTTAGGGATTTTAACATGTATTCCTGAAGTTTTAGCTAACACATATTTTATAAAATGTCAATAATTTTTTAATCGGTAAAATCAATAATATCAGGTACTTGTGGTGTTAAAGTCATCAAATTTAGGCAAAACTCTCCAATACATAGTGTTTACTAAGAGCTTAGTTTACTGAACACCATGTGGCAAATTATTAATAATTAAGATGTAGCCCAAGTTTTTGGAAAATGAATAACCTTAGAGAGAAAACATGCAAAAAATATAAACATATTCAACACAACCAAATTGAAATTTGACAGAGTATTTCTGAAAAGTGATGCTTTATCAATGTTATCCTTTATTTTTTATTTTGTAACTACTTTTTTAATCCATTAAGATAATTTACTGCTGCCCACATGCACATGGTGATGAAGTCATTAAGGGGACATAAGGAACATAGCTGAGCTGAAATCCTAAAGAAAACGTCGCTCTTATTTTCTCAGCTACCAACAGTTGCTTGTATATCCTCAGTTAGAGATGTCTTAAGCAATCACTCTCATCTCTAATGATAGAATTAACAATTTCCTTGTTCTTGTAACTTCTTGGGCAGATAATTAAAAATACGAGTTCTTGTGTAAAGCTAGCAGTCATGTCCACAAGACAGCATTTCTCAGTATTCTTTTATGTATTCAGCTCTTACATTTTTTTCAACCCCTTCAGCCATGATGATCCTTGAACTTTGATGGGGATGAAGGGATTCATGATGATATCCCAACTGCAGAAGAACACTCAAAATTCTTGATTCTCCCAACTTTGAACAGTATTGTCTCTGCATTAGCAACAACCTTCTACTGAATAAAAACTTCTCTGATTGAAGTTATAAGCAGCACAGCCTGTGAAAATAAGCATAGATATTTAGATGATGGTTTGACAATTTTGACCATGTTCAAAAGCAACATCAAAAAGATTTCCACTAGGACAATAATATTTTAAGTCATGTACTATTAGCAAGTTTGAAACACAAGACATGAATTTTCCCATGAGAATCAGGCATGATTGCCCTGATAAACAGTCTTGCTAATATTGCACCTGTTGGCATCTTGCCTGACAACCAGTAAGATAGCATTCAGCATCTAGAACTGGTTAATACAATTGGTTTCTTTTCTCTGAAAGTAGCATGTAAAGTATCATTTAGCATTATGAAAACTAGCAAGCAAGCAGAGTTTTCTTATAAAAACAACAAACAAGCAAACAAGGAACAAATACTTTCCCCAGTTAAGATAGATTCTCTTGATATAACCTAGAATAGTGCTGAACTCATGGAGATCTTACTTAAGCTTCAGAATATTAGGATTATTGGAATAGAGCAGTACAATAAAGAGATGGTTTCTGGTAAAGAGAGAACAAGGAAGACAATGAGAAAACCAGATGTTTAGAACATATTGCCAGAGTCAGTTTGAGTTGCAAGCAGAGCAATTCAGTCAGAAGCTGAGAGAAACAGATTTGAATCAGTCATCTTGGAGAGGAGTTTGAACAACAACAGCCGAGTTGAACCAGCCAACCAGCATTCAGAATGAGCCAGAAAGGGAGTATTCATTCAGCAATAAATCTTAGATGCTTAAACATTCTAGGCTTAGATTAGCAAATTACATTGCTGGAGGCTAGAAGCTTCCAGACCTAGGTCTAGGGATAATTAGGAGAAATGGTCTGGGCTCAGCCCAACCCATGTACTCATAAAGATTTGGTATGGCTCTCATCTAACCTTTCCTCTGAGGAAATAAAAGTAACATTTACCCATATCTTACTTATGATATTCTTTTCAAATATATGTAAAATATATTAAAATATATTTGTCTAAGTGAATGAATGTACTTGTATCTGGAAAGGCTAGAAAAGGAGGTAGGTTCTACTAGAACTAGAGTTGCAAATAGTTGTAAGCAACCTAATTTAAGTGCTAGGATAAAATGTGTCCTCTAGAAGAGCATTAAATTAACACATAACCATCTATCTATCTATCTAGAACTATCCTACGAAGGTCTTAATTAAAGAAATGATTCAGTGATGACACAGATGGCTAAATAATTCTGTATGGTGACTCAGAATTCATAATTCATTGTCACGCTGTGTGCGCACTGTTCATGTGCATTATACTTAACATCTTATAATGAACATTTTCTCAAGTAAGGAAGTCTTTTATTTTGATAACATTTCAAAGCACTTTCTATCTAATATATTATTCATAATCACATTACCTTGGGAACATTGTTTACTCATTTGCAAAATTTCTTTCCCAAAGGAGATTAAGAAGATATTCAAAGTTCATTCATGCTTCCAAACAGAGCACATGCATACTGAAATACAATGCTTGCAATATACCCAGCAGACAATGAAATAGTGCCTACTTATTTTTAAATTATTTCATTTAATTTTTGAGATTATAATGTTATATTAATGTTACTTCCTTTGCCTTGCCCCAAACCTCCCATAAAATCCTCTCTGTTCTCTGCACATTTTCAAATCCATGGCCTTTTTAAAATTAATTGTTGTCAACAATTAATACTAACTTTTATTAATTATTCTTAATATATATCAAATAAAAACATTTTAAAATTAAAAAATGAAAAATGAAAAACATATATTTGACCAAGAAAACTTTGAGAAGGCTATCCAGGCTCAAGACACAAGAAGAGCAACACTCAGTTCTGGTTTTATATATATATATATATATATATATATATATATATATATATATATATATATATGTTGTGTGTGTGTGTGTGTGTGTGTGTGTGTGTATGTGTACAACCTGTAAAAACTGCAAAATACTACTAGTTTGTATGCTTTCAGGGCTTATCATTTAGGATTAGATAGCCTAATTGATGTGCTCTTAATGAAAGCAATGCATAAACACAGAAGCCAAATTATTTGCAAAAATTGACATATCTAATAGGCTATAAAAATCCAGGAAAAGTAAGGTGGTCAAACTGATATTCTTAACCAAAACAAGATATTATCCTTCATTTGTCTTGAGCCTGGATATCTTTCCTAAAGCTTGCTTTGTTATTTTTTTTCCACATATAGCCAAGACAGTTGATTTTTCCAATAAAATTTAAACAAATAAACACACATAGACACAGAAATGTAAAATAAAATATGTCAGGACTCATTCATAGATAATGATATGTAAAAATATGAAATTTAAAAATCTAATAGAAAAAGTGGCAGGAATATTAAATATTTTCTGATTTTGCAGCACTAGTGGATGCAAGCATCATGTTCCAGAAAGCCCATGGCCACCAGGACACAGCTTTCCAGAGGGGCCCTAGTAACCATAATCATGCACCTAATATGGACAAATCTTTCACGCCAGCCTTCACCATCATGTGTAAGGGACAAGAGTGGCATTGCATTAGAAGATGCAGCTGTCTCTGGAACAGGGAGGAGCAGACAGTCACAATCATCACCTTCATTTGGACTTTGCATCACACTTCAGTTCAGGGAATCTGAATGTAGTACCAACACATGTGCAAGGATTCATAAATCTCAAATGCTATGGTTTGGTAGGATTATAGAAGTTGTTTTCCATTTAAATATGTTTATTTTGCCACAATTTTTTTTTTTTTTTTGTTTTTTCCAGACAGGGTTTCTCTGTGTAGCCCCTGGCCATCCTGGAACTCACTTGTAGACCAGGCTGGCCTCGAATCAGAAATCGCTGCCTCTGCTCCAAGTGCTGGGATTAAAGGCGTGGGCCACCACCGCCCGGCTATTTTGCCACAATTTTAAGCCTTTCTTTCTTTCTTTCTTTCTTTCTTTCTTTCTTTCTTTCTTTCTTTCTTTCTTTCTTTCTTTTTTTTTTTTTGCTATATGTCAACTACCCAAGTTTTTTTTTTCATTTTATTTATTCATTTTTACTTATTAACAATCCACTCACTATCATCTGATATTTTCAATTTTTTATACTTGAGAATTTATTGTCTCAAAATTGTGACTTGAGAGATAGCACAGCCAGTAAGAACAACACTTTTGCCCTTGCAGATGATCCAGGTTCAGATTCCAGCACATGATAGTGCTCTACCATCCAGATTTTTATAGTGTGCTTCTGTGTGTGTGTGTGTGTGTGTGTGTGTTTTGTGTGCGTGTGTGTGTGGTGGTGTGTGTTTTGTGTGCGTGTGCATTGTGCGTGCGTTGTGTGTAAAAATGAGAGACAATGGATTTTAGAAAAGAAAAGGAGGCATGAGCTGAATTTCAGGAATAAGAAGGAGAAAAAGAAAATTATGTAACTTCATACTCATATATGAAATCTCCAATAACTAATCAGTTTTAGAAGATGTAAATTTGAACAGTTGACACTGTGGAGTCTATTTTCCCCTTTTGTCATCTTGGCATGATAATATTCTTAAGCTTCATTTCATCTCCTTTGTTACTTTATTGATTCATGATTTTAATCCTTTATCTGTCTAATCTGTGCATGTAGTATTTCAAACTGCCATGTTCTCTTTGTAAATCAGTGTTTTAAACTTCATGGAGCTTAAGATTGTAAACAAAGTAACAGTACTTTAGCAATGATACATTTATTGATTTATTTAGCCTTAAGTGTATGAATCTATTACCATATTAATTTTAGACATAAAATATTATGACAAAGCAACAGATATCTTTAGCATATTTATCTGCAATAAATTTTAACTACTAGTTGGCTTGTGAATTTTAATTATACTCACATATCAAAATCAAAGAGTCAAAATTATATTAAATGATAAAATTTTCTTTTTTCTTTAAAGTTTAAACATATTTATTATATAAAATTTTGTCATAATTGGTTTACTTAATATCACTGTTAAGAAAAAAGAATATTTAACAACATTAGACAGTTTTTTTGTACTTCTATTGATATAATCAAAATCAAACAGATTTGATCTTTATTATTTATAAATTATTTTCTCCTTTTTCTGGAAGCTTTTTCTTATTTCTGTGTATGCATTCGGTATATGTTTACTTAGTGCTCATTATTGGGCATTTTTGTTTTACTATACACATTTGATAGTGAGTTAATTACAATAATGTTTCAAATACATTTTGTTTTGTAATAATAAAAGTATGCCAAAAATTAACCTTTCAAAACGTTATAGAATTTTTAGTGCAAAAAAAAAATATCCATGATAATATTTCTATCATATTAAAATGAACACCCTGGGTAATGTTGATTTTCTTTCTTTTTTAATTTTATGTGCATGAGTATTTTGCTGGCTTATATGTATTTGTAATATGTACACATCTGACGCAAACAGGGGTCAGAGAAGGGCAGCAGAGCCCTTGAAATTGAAATTACAGATACATGTGAGCCACATGTGGGTATTAGGAATTGAAAGTTCAATATCTCTCTTAGAATGATGTCCAAATTTTCAAAAGTTGGTATAATTAAGCTAAAAAATTATGTGAGGAACGGATTTTGTCCAAAAGGGCCACATTAATTGTTGTCTATTAAAGTATATAATGACATTTATTTATACTGGAATTACTCATTGAAATTTGAAGTTGAAAACTTAAGGGTTCTTTGGAAAATTGGATGGTGTTTTGCTGGGGCAAAACCATTAAGGAAAGTTTAGTTAAAGTGGACACAGGTGAATGGCTAAGGCAGTCTCATAAAGGAATGATTTGCTTAAGCAGACACAGGAGAGAGGTTGTTCTGTTAAAGCAAACATATGAAAGAACACATGATGATGGATTCTTTTCTAACAACAGGAAAGTATTGCTCTGTCTTACATTGCGTAGTTGACCTGCATTTGTCAGGACTCCATAGACAGAAATACACCAAAAAAAAAAAAAAAAAATTCTCTGGTGATGTGCTGCAGTTTCTTGCTGCTTCCAAGGACACTAGCTGATTAGGTGCACAAATTGAGGCAAGACATGTACTGAGACAAAGCACATGGAGGACACCTGATGTTTGGAGGGTATAAACAGGACTCCATGAAATAACAAAGACAGAGCTTGGCTTGCTGATACAGCTAGCTGTACAAAGCTTGTGGGTCTCACATCTTTGCCTATCGATCTTTGATTCCCTAAGAGAGGCACAGCTGAATCCTTCTCTTAGTGTTCCTGTTGGTCCCTCCTGCTGAGTCCCGCCAAGGCTGAGGTCTTGCTGTCTCTGCTGGGTTGTGTCACTGCTGTTGCTAACCTGACTCTACTGAACTGAACTGCTGGTCTATCCATGAGGTGTTTGTAAATGGAACAAGCTGCTTCTGCCTGCTAACCTGTGAACTGAACTGCTGACTTCCAGACAACACAAATGGGAGTTTCTCAAAAGAACCATTTCTAAACATGTCCACTTCTCCTGTATCCTTTCTTTTCTACTACCTCTGGTGGGTGGTGGGATACAAGGAAGGTTAAAGTGTTTAAGAACCATCAATAAAAATAGAACTTGAAAATTTAAAGTTACAACTCATGTATATGATACAAATAAAATCTATTTTATTAGGTTTTTTTTAAAGTTTTACTTAAAAGTAAACAGTTATCATTTAAAATAGCGTCTGGATTAGGGATGGGGCTTTGGGTGTATTTCTCTTTCATCACTGGGGCTTCCTCTGGCTTAGACATCTGTGGGCTATGTTCACATTGCAGCAGAGTTAATATGTACTATAGTCCTGTTGAGTCTAGAATAACTTGTTTCCTTAGTGTTTTCCAACTCAACTGGCTCTTATAGTTTTTCTGCCTCCTTTTCCATGATGTTACTTGAGCCCAGGGAGGAGGGATTTGTTAGAGACATTTTGTTTAGGACTGAGTATTCTAAGGTATCTTACTCACTCTTGCAGGAGGGATCTTCAACATCATGACTGAGCAAGATACTGATCTAATGGTTAGAAGAAAGTCACTAGGGAGATTATAATCTCTATAGAACCATGGTATTTGGTTTTCATCTATGGCCATATATCTAGTCTCAGATTCTTGATCATTCAATCAGTGACATGGCTTCCATCTCATGGAGTGAGCTTTCAAAACAAAAAGTTGGCTATTACCCAACTTTTGTACCATTATTAAACTAACATAAATTTTGGGCAGGTCACCCTTATAGTTCAAAGTTGTTATAACTGTCTTAGTGTTGACCTTTCATTTTATTAGCATACAGAGTACCATCTAGTGCCATGAACATTAGTTTGAGTGAAATGGAAATGAATTCTCTAGATAGACACCAGCTCAACTTCTCCATGTTCAATAAGTTATAGTGCTGCTGTCTTTAGCAATATGGCATTAACATCATTTTGTGAATAGCAACCAATAGCTTTATCAATACCCTAAAGTATTTGGTAGTTGTCCTAGAACTCCTTTGGTTAACGACTCAATTACATGTTAACTATTACTTATACTGAAGGTCTTGTTTGATGGTACAAGATGTCTAATTGGAACTGTTTCCAATATATGGCTGATGTGGCAATAAACATGTATGTGCAAGTTTCCCTATAGAAGGTTAAGGGGTCTTTGAGAACATGATCAAGATTTGTATAGATGTCTTTTAAGCTAGATCTATTACAGAGTAACTACTATACTGATTAACATAATAGCTCTACAACCTATATTGGTAAGTTTCTATGCTTTCATAGTATGCTTTGGGCAATAATAGATGAGTGTCCCCCTTAACTCAAATTATTGCTAGCATGACCTACCATGTTTTTATTGATCATGGACATTCTGACTTGTATAAGATGACATCACAAAGTAATTTTAATTTGTATTTCCATGATGGCTAAGAGTGTTGAACATTTATTTTTACCCCAGACAACTATGTTTCCTTTCTTTCGTTTTTATTTTTATTTTTTTTTTTTTTTAAGAATCATCTCTCTAAATCTCTGTCAAATTGTTTGTTTTAGTGATATTTATCTTCTTGTATTCTTTATATATTTTGGATATTAGTCCTCTAATGGACATATATTTAATAAACATATTTTCACCATTTATCTTACTGGTTTTTCAAAATAATGTTGCCCTTTTTATTACAGAAGCTTTTCAGTTTCTTGAGGTTCCAATAATTAATTGATTTTTTTGTGCCTATGCTATTGGTGTTCTGGTCAGAAAGTCTTTTCCTGTGATAATGAGTGCAACTCTATTTTCTATCTTCTATTCTATCAAATTTAGTATATATAGCCTCATGATGAGACATTTGGTACATGTACAGTTGAATTTTGTGACAGTTAATTAGTGTGAACCTATTTGCATTCTTCTACATGTAGTCATGCCATTTGAACAGTACCATTTTTTGAAGATGCATTTTTTTTTTATCATTACATGCTTTATTTTTTGCTTACCCACTAGGTCCCCCTCCCAGAGTTCTTCACCTCATCCCCTTCATCTATGCCTCTGAGATGGTACTGGTCCCCACTCCTGGACATCTCCCTTTTCTGGGGCGTCACGTCTCTACAGGATTAGCCACCTCTTTTCCCACAGCCAAACAAGGCAGTCTTTGGCTATATGTATACCAGCAAGATTCACAGACCAGCCAATGTGTGCTCTTTGTTTAGTGGCTTAGTCTCTGGGATCTCCCAGGGATCCAAGTTAGTAGACACTGTTGGTCTTCCTATGGGGTTGCCAGACCCTTCAGCTCCTTCCTCTAACTCTTCCATAGGAATACCCAACTTCAGTCCAATATTTGTTTGTAAGTATGTGTACCTGTCTCAGTCATCTGCTGATAGAGCCTCTCAGAGGACAGCCATGATAGGCTTCTGTCTGTAAGCAAAATATATGATCAGTAATAGTATCAAGGGTTAGTGTTTGTTCATGGAATGTGTCCCAAGTTGGGCCTGTCACTTTTCAGCCATTTCTTCAGTCTCTGCTCCATTTTTGTCCTTCAGTGTTTGCTCCACTTTTGCATTTCTTTTAGATAGGCTCAATTTGGGGTAAAAAAAAAAATTAAAGGTGGGTTGGTGTTTTCATCCCTCCATTAGGGGCCCAAACTACTAGATGTGGTCTCCTCAGGTTCCATCTCCCCACTGTTGGACATTTCATCTAGGATCACCCCATTATATCCTGGAAGCCTCTCATTTGATGTTGGTTGTCAGATTGTTAAAAGTTATCTTAACTGTGTTGTGGTATGTCCCTTGCATGCCCAGTAACTCCAAATAATTTTATCAGGAGAAGTTGGTGGATTTTTTTCAAAGGCCTTTGCTGCATCTATTGAGACAATATATAGATTTCATCTTTCAATCTCTTGAACCATGCCTGCATCTCTGGATCAAACCTACCTGATTAGTGTTGATGACCTTTCTGATATATTCTTGTAATAAGTTTGCAAGTATTTTATTGACATTTATTACCTCTATATTCAAAAGGAAAACTGGTTTGTAATTTTCTTCCTCTGTTAGGTCTTTAACTATTTAGGTATTATGTAGTTGTGATCTTTCAAAGGAATTAGGTAATGATCTGTCTGTTTCTATTTTGTGGAATAATTTGAGTAGGTTTCCTGTTTATTCTCCTCAGGAAGCCTGTTTGAATCCTGTCTGATTCTGCTTTTGTTTGTTTGCTTGCTTTCATTGTTTATTTGTTTGTTGTATTTGTTTCTTTGGGATCTTTAACTACTACTGCATTTATTTCAGTAGGAGCAACAGGCCTGTTTGCATATATGGTCTTAATTTTGATACATAGCATCTATCAAGAAAATTTTCATTTGTTTTAAGTTTCCTAATTTTGTGGGGCACAGACATTTAAAGCATGTCTTTATGATCCCCTGGGTTTCCTTGATATCTATTGTGAAGTCCCCTGCTTGTTTCTAAGTTTGTTATTTTTCACCAATTGTCTCCATCTTTTCATTAATACGGCTCAAGGTTTTAACCAGTCTTAATAATTTCTTAAAGAACCAACTCTCCATTTCATTGATTCTTTGTATTTTCTTTTGCTTATTTATTTGTCTGTTCCTTGTTATGTACTTCAGTCCTTAATTTGATAATTTTTGTCATGTACTTCTTTGGGGTGGTCTTTCTTCCTTTAATTATAAAACAGTGGTTTTCAGTTTGTGTGGGTTTTGAGCCCTGTAGAGGTGAATGACTCATCACAGGGTCGCAGGCATTGCATGTAGATGCCATGCATATCAGATATTTACATTATGAGTCATAATAATAGTAAAACTAGAGTTATGAAATAGCAATGTAATAATTTTGTGGCTGGTAATCAACACGATATGAGGAACTGTGTTAAAGTGTAATAACGTTAGCAAGGTTAAAAACCAGTACTCTAGAACTTTCAAGTATGCTGTTATGTTATTAATATGGTTTTTTTTTGCTTTCATTTCTTTTCTGAGTATTTTTTGTTTTGTTTTGTTTTGATTTTTCATCTAGGCACTTACTGCTATGAACTTACCTCAGAACTACCTTCATAGTTTCCCATAGGTTTGTATGTACTGTGTTTTTATTTTAATTTTTCTTAATTTCTTCTCTGATGTAGTTTTCAATCAAGAGTGAGTTGATTCACTCTCCTACTTTCTGATGTTTTTATTGTGAATTATATCCAGCACTAATATGTAGTTGTTAATAGAGTGAACAGAGTTCTTTCAATTTTCTTGTGTCTGTTGAGACTTGCTTTGTGTTTGAACATTTCATTGTGCTAATCTGGGATTATTTATTTCTGGTCTTTCTTAGGTATAGGTAACCTACCTCTTCAGGTTGAATTTTATTTTCTACCGCCCTATGTAGAGGTAGGTTTTTAGATATATTACTGCTTTAACAATTTTTATTGTATGCTTTTTTTCTGCTATTCTGATTTAAAATTTTTCTAGGTATTGTAGTCTGGTCTATTAGAATTTGGATATATATATATATATATATATATTATATTTATATATATAAATATTATATGTATGTATATATATATTTATCTCTCTTCTATTCTGTTGATAAGGTTTTTCTTTAATTGTCAGTTTTTATTTGATTGTTTTGTTTTTATTTTTGAGTTTTTAAGATTTTTATTTCTAGTTTTATGTCAGTTTGAGCTCTCTTAAGTGATTGTAATTTCACTTTTATGCCTTAGATTGTTTTCCCCATTGTAATCCATTGTTTGTGTTCTAACAGATTTTATTAAGGGTTTGTTTACCTCCTCTTAATGGCTTTAAACATATTATAACAACTGTTTTGAAATCTTTGTCTTGTGCCTCAGCTACATTGAATATCTCAGGGTCTCGTGTCATTCAGTTGATGATTCTGTTGTGTATTAATGATCATGTGCTACACTGTGGGCTAGTAATTCTAGCTGGGGATAATTGTAACTCTCAGTGTTGATATCTAGTCTTCTTTTTTTTAGGGTGTTGTTTTTTCTTTCCTTTACATTCCCTCTATAGATCTTTAAAACATTTAGTGGATGGATATTGCCTACTAAATAGTTTTTCTGACTCCCTCCTAGGTACTGCAACTAGAGGTGCCAGATAGAAATTTGCTTCTAGGTATTAGGGGCTACCAAGGAGAAGGGGGATGCTTTGAGTAGTGGGTGGCTGAAAAGATCCACTGTGAAAGGGAAGCTGAGTGTACCATGAGGTTAGAGGAGGTACCAATGCCTGGGGTAGAAAGGAAATGTAGGATTCTGAGACTGGTCTCCCACAGTTATCTGGATGAGAATTGGATTTGGACAAGAAAAAAAGGAATGAGTACAATGAGGTAGGTTTAATTTGACTTTTCATCTGAGAAGTTGTGTCTCTTCATAAGGAAAGAGAAATTATCTTTATTCCATCCATCCCCATCTATCAGAAAATTATGACAGTGTTAAGATTGTTTTCCATAGCACTGGCACTTTTGGCCTCAAAACAGCAGATGCTATGAGAAATTAATTTTTTCTGGACATTTTATTCCAGAATCTAAGATAGTACTGGAATTTTAAAGGTATTTAGTAATATTTGATGGGAGGTACTCTTACAGGAACACTTCCAAACTCTGTTCACTCTTTAATTTTCTTGACAAAGAGTCTCCTATATAAGGATGTTTTATGTAACATTAAATCAAGATGCTTGCTTGCCTTGATCTGTCAGGGCCATGGGCAGCTGATAGATCTTTTTGAAAAGTAAAATAAGAGGTTGTTTGGGTTTTGTCCCCTCATTTTTGTGCTATCTTCTGTGGCAAGAACATCCTAAACATAAAAGCTTCTATGCATTTGAGTTTTAGACTTAGCCTCAAATATAACAGCAATACTGGAATTCTGTTTGGCAGGAAAATGATAAAAGAAAAAAAGTTTCTAAAAAATGTCAATACAAATCTTTGTCTTTTTCTCATTTTCTTTTTTTCTTTTTAAGAATATCTCTTCTTTCTCACTTGAAAGCATTATTAGGAATAGGCAGCATCCCAACTAGCCAATTAGTATAGTAAGACTACTGTGAAAATTGCAACATAAATAAAATAGAACATAATGTGTAGCTGTCCAAAAAAGAACTGTGCTTTTGTTAGTTCCAAGAGAAAAGGAGAAAGCTTCTCTGAGATTAGTGGTTTTTATCATGATACTTATTGAGTGTTTAAAGCATTAAAATTTCAAACTCACAAGTGCATAAAGAAAAAAACATAACATGTTACTTTTCTATGAAATATGTCATGCAAGATATTCCAGGATAAATATAGTGTGGAACATAAAGTGTTTACAATGAATCTGGGAAATAGTTTAAAATTTTAATGTTACTTAGTGAGCATCATCTGCCCTACTCTCTTGCTCTTCTTCTCCTTCCCTTTTCTTTTATTCACACCACAAACAATATGAAGTAATCATCTATTTGCTATTTATTTACTGCTTTTATCCAAGACTTTGTGTCCAATTTTGCTTTCCCATTAACACCTAGTACATTATTAAGTGACAGTTTTTTTCTTTATGTTTTTACTTTCATATAATCTAGACATAAATTTCAGAAGAGGAAAAGATAATGTATATATCTCCATATTACTTATCTCCCACTTATTTTGCTAAAAAATTCTCAATATATGTTCAAATATGTTTTATATTCTAGTATAATTGCTTAATATTTAATTAACAGCAATCTGGTTCAGGAAGTAAGGCTTCTTGCTACAATACTGAAGAACTGACTCAATTCCTATTGGTCTATAAGGTAGAAAGTCAGAACAAACTTCTTCTGGTTTCCCTCTGGCCTCCACATATGCACCACTGTGCGAGCACACACACACAATCACAAAATGAAAAACAAAAATTTTCAAACATAATTATTTCATGTTTTATCCTGTTTATACTTTTTACATGATGAAGAACAAACAACAGTTAGAGTTAATTTATTTTATTGTTACTCCAGGTTCTCATATTCTTGAAAGTTCTTTGCCTTTTATTGGTGTTTTAAATCAGGAATTAAATAATCATTCTTACTGATGTGTGAATGGTGTTAAAGCTACAAACTTTTTAGATGATTTGTACCAAGTCCAAGTGTAAAATCTCTTACCAAGGATATGTAGATAATTGCATTTTGAAAGGAAGACCTGAAAAATATCCTGATGCCATGAGTTTCTGTACCTTAGCTAAGACTAAGTTAAGTCTCACAATGGAAACATAAAGAAATGCATGTAGGGGTGGCCACTGTGCAAGGTGGGAGCATGTGGACCCTGAACTGGCTGAGCCCGTCAGGCCCCTAGCGTGAAATGGTACAAGCACAGACCCTGATCCAGGATTAAAACTCCAAGATAGATGATCAGGATCCTGGGGGCATTAGCTTCCTTCAGCAAATAGTGGCCTTAGGAGCTGGGCTTGTGATGAAAGTCTGCCTTCAGTCTCAGAAACCCTTAGTAGCCAGAAAATTGACACCTCCCTCCAGATTCTGGAGTCTCTCCTACACCAAATCACCCTCTGCTCCGTAATCCCGAGAGAACTACAATGGTGTCCTGGAGCCCCTGTACCTGTGGCCAAATGGAACTTCCTGTGCCACTTGGTTTCTGGATCCTACACTATTCACTGGCACCATGGATGCATTTGCGAAGATTGTGAGGCATGAGGGCACTAGGACCCTGTGGAGTAGCCTCCCTGCCACCCTGATGATGACTATGCCAGCTACCTCCATCCACTTCATTGCTTATGACCAACTCAAGGCCTTCCTATGTGATCATTCCTTGATCTCTGACCTCTACACATCCATGGTGGCTGGTGCCCTCACATGCATGGGCACTGTGTGTCAATTGTCAGCTCCTTGGAGCTTATGCAGACAAAGCTGCAGGCTCAACACATGTCATACCATGAACCAACTACCTGTGTTCAAGCTGCAGTGTCACTGGGAGACTGGCGCTCACTGAAACTAGGCTGGGGTCCCACAGCCTAGTTTTTACCCTTCTTAGCTGTGTACTGGTTCAACTTTGAGTTGGTGAAGAGTTGGCAAAATGGGCTAAGACCGAAAGAACAGACATCTGTGGGGCTCAGCTTTGTGGCTGGTGGGATTTCAAGAATGGTGCCTGCCACCCTTATCCTCAACTTTGATGTGGCGGAGACAGCTGCAAATATCACTGGGAGCAGTGGAGGGTGTGAGAGTGAAACCACCAAGAGTTGACTGTACCTGGCTCCTGCTTCAGAGAATATAGGCCATATCTGGCATCAGAGGACTCTTTGTAGGTTTCCTCTCAAGGATGACCAAGGTTCTTCCCTCCTGTTCCTCCTGCTCCCTCCTGTGTCCTTCTGTGCCCTCCTGTGCCATCATGATCAGTACTTACACGAGTTTGTCAAAAATTCATTCAGAGAATCAACCGGGAGCAGCCTCTGGGCTATTCAAAGTTGAGGAGCAACCAGTTCTTACACTGATAGGATGAGGAGACTGAACCAACATCCTCTTCCCTTCCAAACCAGTCAACCAGGCTGTCCTCACATTCAGGTTCCTTCTGTTCCTCTTCCCAGGTTCTCCACTCTCTCACCATCAAGTTCAATATCAAATCTGAAGATTTCCCTTCTTTACATCACTTTTATGGTTATTGTAGCTTGTTCTCAAAGAATCAAGATCTCAGGACATGCATTATTCTCAGACCTGTTCTTTCCCTGTTTAAAGATGATAACCTTCAAGAAGAAAAAAAAATAAAAAAGAAAGAAAAAGGAAGGAAGAAAGGAAGGAAGGTATGTATATATCATTCCCAAAGGCGTCACCTGTACCTATGATACAATGTTAACTTGCTTGATCTGAAAATAATCATATCCCAATATACTTTCCCTGCTAACATTTACTTATCCCTAATGCTGAAGATGCTGCTACTTCGTTTGTGTAATGAGAACTTTGTGGGAGAAAAATTCTGCTGAAAGATCAATATTAACTTTTATCATGAGCAACACACTGTGTTTTCTTTTCTTGCCATTTACTTTTGGTTTAGTTATGAACTGCCTGAGTGAAATCAAGAATCTATTGAACTCACAGTGAAATCATAGCACCTGGGTAAAAATAAACTGATCTTTGTGGATGTACATCAAAGCCTGGCAGAGACACTGATGCTTCAAGCATGATATATCTTTCAGAGTGATATTCCCATAGCATCACTTTTAAATTTTTATACTTTTAGGTTGTGTGATTCTCACCATGACTTTGTTAAGAGTTAAGATCCTTACATCATTTTGTAGGACCACATGGGATTAAAGTAGGATGTGGACAGGTTCTGCATATTGGTACTTCATCTTCAATTAGGTCTATAGAGAAACAGTGGTTGACCAGACCCAAAAAAGCATGCTTCTCTCTGACTATAATGACAAGCACATCTCTCATTTTCTGTTTTCTTTGTTACAGGGGCTCATTGCATAACTCCAGGCTGGCCTTGAGCTCAGTCTTTACCTTCTTGCCTTTGCTATTGAAGTCCTGTGATTACAGAATTATGGACAGCACTCTTGCCTACCACATCTTTATCTGTCCTTGTCTTTCACGAGATGACACAGTGGTTTGGTAACACCCCAACTGGTTCAATATCCTGAACATAGTACCACTTTTCAAAAGCTTCACATGTAGTTTTGAAATACTTTTGAGATATTCCTGCTTCTTTATATTCTTAACTTATTGTTTGTTATTCCTGGTGTCTGTCTAATACCTTCATTTCCATAGGGAGTTTGTTCCTCCTTTTATAACTCCCTGCCAAGGATTTCCTACCAAGTCAATTTATTTTTTATCTTCCTTTGAAATCCTCACAATAACTTCCAAATACTTACAATATCCTTAAAGGAATAGCATTTGTAAAATGTCAGTTACACATCACTCCTGCTTCAATAATAAACATTAATTCACAGTAATTTTGCTTAAGACACTAAAGTCCTCTTTGTGTGTGTGTGTGTGTGTGTGTGTGTGTGTGTGTGTGTGTGTGTATGTATCCACCTATTTTCATGACTCTCTCTCCCTCTTTATCTCCCCTATGTCTTGAAGAGTGCTTAGAAACTGGTTTTATTCAGGTTTCTCCCAGCGTCAGAGCCAATCTCTCAACCATCACAGCTCAGGCTATGCATCAATAAGACTACTCAGGCATTTCTGAGCAGCTGAATCTTGGTTCTTAAAATACATATATTCACAATACTTGACAAATGATGATATGCTTCACACAGAAATGTGTTAGCATCTGCAAATCTGAATACAGCCAAACAAACTCTCCATCAGCCCCTTCCTTCTGTTACCTGGAAACCCAACACAGGCAGTCTCTGTAGCCCTCGACTCCATATTTCCTGTGCACTCTCTAAGCAATAGGATGACCTAAAGAAGCAGAGCCCGGACTGGGGCTTGGACATCACTGTGGGTGCAGCAGTGAAATCAGTCAACACTAAGGCGGGCTTCCCAATTTGCTTGATAAAGAAACTTGAGAGGGTCCCATGTGATCATCAATTAGCAAAAAACCAGTTGAGCTGAACTGAGGACATAGTAATTAACTTAATTCTACTTTTTTGCCTAGATATGAGAAGTGTGGTGTGTGTGTGTGTATGTGTGTGTGTGTTATGTTTGCAAATCAGGGCTGAGCAGTTTACCAGTGTTTGCCTAGTAGAGTGAAAATAAAATTCCTTTAAAAAATGAATACGTACATTTGTTTTGAAAGCTTCTTATGAATTTTGGAGTAACCAAAATTTATATGAAACATTTGGCAAAGTTATTCAAATTATTCAAATGTACAAATAACAAGTATTCGAGGTGTCCTGTGAAGATAGAAAACCGTGGATTAAGATTATTTCTGCTACATGCCATCTAAAGACAGGAAATATGTATAGTCATTTGGTATGATTTAACCAAAATTATGGAGAAAACTAAAACTCTCATCAAGGTATTACGTAGCAAATATTATACCCTGTGACTTACCTAGTTCGACTTGCTCTTTGAGAGTAAAGAAATAATAAGATTTATATTCATGTTTAACTTATTTTATTATAACTTAAATTGCTATATTCATTAAGTTTTATTATAAATTATTTATTTTCTTGAAGTAATAAAAATATAAGAGCTTTTTTTAACTTCCCTTTCTTCTTGACAGACACATATCATTAATGCACTAGATTCTACCATGCACATGGGAGTGTCACACAACTTGACAATAACAGTAAAACAGGCATATGATTTATTGTTTAGTTCAATGTCAAGGGAATAATTTGTCTTCTATTCTGAAAAAAAATTTGTAAAGCAGATTCTAACCCCAATTAGAAATCTTGTGCACTGAACCCTATAAATTATGTTAATTGTGTCTGACAATATACCTGTGCACACATTTGTATGTTGTCCATTTAGTAAACTAATTGTAATCATCCATTGACTTTATATTAGTATCATAGGATATAAACCACAAAAGGATAAATATAAGGATAATTATGGTTTCACAAACAAATTGCCACTTAGGTCTGTTTCATACATTGAAATCTGAGTACATACATTTCTTCATTCTGCTGTTTGAATAAAACATATTACTAATGGCTATATATTTAGGGAAACTGGCTGAAAGCAGTAAATTTGGAGCATCAGTCTAGCATATACCAATGACATTCACAGGAATGGTACAAGCTCAGTGATAAGCTATCTATATGCACTTAGAAAGTGAATAGAGCTCAAGGCTAAGCAATCAAGGGATCAAAGATATAAAAAAAAGTTCAAAACTTTAACTGCAATTTGCAGAAGCTATGACTATAGATTATAATATTTATTATTCAAGGGATAGTAGAAAGCAAGGACCATGACTTGGGTGTATCTGTAAATTCCAAAACAGAAAATAGTTGATAGATTCACACCTACCAATACAGCACTTAATTACATAATATTTGTGTCAAACAATCTTTAGTTATTACAAAGTTGCAATGAGTCAAAATAATTTAACATATCTTTAAAATACTTACTGGATCAGTCAATAGACAGTTACCTAATTGTCTTGAGGCAGGTATTTTGATTGTATTTGGAACTATTACAATCTAAGTTGAAAATTACTGGAGCCTTTGTCATTTTATTTCAATTACTGAAAAGTAATTTCTCAATCATTCGAGTTTTCTCAGTTGAGAGTTCTTTGTTCAACTCTCTACCCCATTTTTTAATAGGGTTATTTGATGGTCTGGAATCTAGTTTCTTCAGTTCTTTGTATACCTTGGATATTAGCCCTCTATCAGATGTAAGGTTGGTGAAAATCTTTTCCCAGTCTGTTGGTTCCTGCTTTGTCCTGTTGACCGTATCCTTTGCTTTACAGAAGCTTTGCAGTTTTATGAGATCCCATTTGTCAATTCTTGATCTTAGAGCATACGCCATTGGTGTTCTGTTCAGGAACTTTTCCCCTGTGCCCATATGATCAAGGCTTTTCCCTATTTTCTCTTCTATTAGTTTCAGTGTAGCTGGTTTTATGTGGAGGTCCTTGATCCACTTGGAATTGAGCTTTGTACAAGGAGATAAGTATGGATCAATTTGCATTCTTCTACAAGTTGACCTCCAGTTGGACCAGCACCATTTGTTGAAAATGCTGTCTTTTTTCCACTGGATAGTTTGAGCTCCTTTGTCGAAGATCAAGTGACCATAGGTATGGGGGTTCATTTCAGGGTCTTCTATTCTATTCCATTGATCCTCCTGACTGTCTCTGTTCCAATACCATGCCGTTTTTATCACTATTGCTTTGTAGTACAGCTTGAAATCAGGTATGGAGATTCCCCAGAAGTTCTTTTATTGTTGAGTGTAGTTTTCGCTATCCTGGGTTTTTTGTTATTCCAAATGAATTTTAAGATTGCTCTTTCTATCTCTGTAAAGAATTGAGTGGGAATTTTGATAGGGATTGCATTAAATCTGTAGATTGCTTTGGGCAAGATAGCCATTTTTACTATATTAATCCTTCCAATCCATGAGCATGGGAGATCTTTCCATCTTCTGAGATCTCCTTCGATTTCTTTCTTCAGGGTGTTGAAGTTCTTGTCATACAGGTCTTTTACTTGCTTGGTTAGATTCACCCCAAGATATTTTATACTATTTGTGACTATTGTGAATGGTGTCGTTTCCATAATTTCTTTCTCAGCCAGTTTATCCTTTGTGTAGAGGAATGCTACTGATTTGTTTGAGTTAATTTTATACCCAGCCACTTTGCTAAAGTTGTTTATCAGGTTTAGGAGCTCTCTGGTGGAAGTTTTGGGGTCACTTAAGTATACTAACATGTCATCTGCAAATAGTGAAACTTTGACTTCTTCCTTTCCAATTTGTATCCCTTTGATCTCCTTCTGTTGCCTAATTGCTCTGGCTAGGACTTCCAGAACTATATTGAACAGGTAGGGGGAGAGTGGGCAGCCTTGTCTAGTCCCTGATTTCAATGGGATTGCTTCAAGTTTCTCTCCATTTAGTTTGATGTTAGCTACTGGCTTGCTGTATATTGCTTTTACTATGTTTAGGTATGGGCCTTGAATTCCTGATCTTTCCAAGACTTTTATCATGAAGGGGTGTTGAATTTTGTCAAATGCTTTCTCAGCGTCAAGAGATATGATCATGTGGTTTTTTTCACTTCCCTAGTCATCAGGGAAATGCAAATGAAAACAACACTGAGATTCCACCTCACACCAGTCAGATTGGCTAAGATCCAAAACACAGGTGACAGCAGATGTTGGCGAGGATGTGGAGAAAGAGGAACACTCCTCCATTGTTGGTGGGATTGCAAGCTGGTACAACCACTATGGAAAGCAGTCTGGCGATACCTCAGAAAATTGAACATGGTGTTACCTGAGGACCCAGCTATACCCCTCCTGGGTATATACCCAGAAGATATTTCAACATGCAACAGGGCCACATGCTCCACTATGTTTATAGCGGCCTTATTCATAATAGCCAGAAGCTGGAAAGAACCCAGATGTCCTTCAACAGAAGAATGGATACAGAAAATGTGGTACATTTACACAATGGAGTACTACTCAGCCATTAAAAATAATGAGCTCATGAAATTCTTAGACAAATGGATGGAGCTAGAAAATATCATCCTGAGTGAGATGACCCAATCACAAAAGAACACACATGGTATGCACTCACTGATAAGCGGATATTAGCCCCAAAACACACAATACCTAAGATGCAACGCATAAACCTCATGAAACTCAAGAAGAAGGAGGAAGACCAAAGTGAGGGTGTTTTTGTCCTTTTTAGAACGAGTATCAAAAGATTCAACCAGAGCTCCCAGGAGCTAAACCTCCAGCCTGAGAACAGACTGGCAAGCTGTCCTCTGACAGGCTCTAACCAGCAGCTGACTCAGACAGATACAGACATCCAGAGCCAAACAGTGGATGGAGCTTGAGGACTCTTAAAGAAGAATAGGTGGAAGGATTGAGGGCCCTAAGGAGATAGGAACTGCACAGGAAGATCAACAGAGTAAATGAACCTGAACCCTTGGAGCTCTCAGAGACTGAATCACCAACCGTGGAGCATACCTAGTCTACACAGATCTACCTCCATGGGCTGAACCTAGGCCTCCCTGCACATATGTTGTAAATGTGCAGCTTGGTTTTCATGTAGGTCTCAAACATCTGGAGTGGGGGCTATCCCAAAACATGCAGCCTGTATATGGAGTATGGTCTTCTAAAAAAAAAAAAAAAAAAAAACAGTTGTTCAGTTATTCATGGAATATTATCTTTTTTATATCTCTTGTATTCAGTTTGCAACTACTTCAATGAAAATTTGTGTATGTATATTCATGAGGGATATTGGACTATAATTTATATATTTTTGTTGGGTCTACACTTGATTTCACTATTTCAATATTATTTGCTTTGTGAAGGAGCTTATTGTGGTTCTGAATTTTTTTAAACATAACTCAAAAAGTGTTGCTTGTTTGAAGGCCCTATAGAATTCTTGTATAAGTATATCTGACCCTTGGTATTTTGCTTGTTTGTTTATTTTCATTTTTTCTGTTTGAATGCTTTTTAAATTTTTTTTTTGATTTGCTGAAAATAAAAAAAATAAATAAATAAATAAATAAAAAATAAAAATAAAAAAAAAAAAAAGAAAAGGTGTTTAAAAAAAAAAAAAAAAAAAAAAGAAAAGTAATTTCTTTCTTCTTCTTTTTTTTTTAAGGTTTTGTAAGACAGGGTTTCTCTGTATAGCCCTGGCTGTCCTGGAACTCACTCTGTAGACCAGGCTGGCTTCTAACTCAGAGATCTGCCTGCCTCTGCCTCCCAAGTGCTGGGATTAAAGGCGTGTGCCACCACTACCAGGTGAAAAGTAATTTCAAACAACAATCCTTTATTCCTAAAAATAGAGTATAATTTCAGTGTATCTGACTCGTTTGCCTCATATAACTCATTTCTGTAACTCTAGGTTTGCTTTATATTTATTCTTATTTAAATTTAGTTTTTCTCTCTCATTCTGCATATACTCCAAATCCTCAGTGCGTGCGTGTGTGTGTGTGTGTGTGTGTGTGTGTGTGTGTAAAACAATTCATGTTATAGCGAGCATGTGGATGTCAGAGAGCAACATTCTGGAGGTGGCTCTTCCTTCTATCATTGGTTTCTAGTGATTGAAATGAGGACCATCAGATGTGCTGATGAACAATCATGACACCCCAGTATTTACATGTTAATGATAAATCTTTCATCTTAATGTATACAGACATTTTAATCATTACTTGAATAATTAATCATTCTAGTATCTGGGCTTTAAATCAAGGAATGTAGGAATAAATTAACCCTTCAATTTCCCTTAAAACATTTGTATTGAAAGAAGAATTAAATGTATTTAAAGAGGCTAGTTCTCCATAAAAAAAGAATTTGTCTACCATGTGAGTAAAATACACTCAGATAATAAAACCTATTTTCTCAGAAAAAAAGCATTCAGGCAGTTAGTCATTTCTAAATGACCCTGTAAAACAATAACACAAGCAAGAGTAGACATAGTGTCCATAAACCCATCCCGGATCATCATACATATGTGTAGTGATTGAAATTTAGTATTTATCTTATGTTGTGTTTGTTTGGATCTGGGCTATGCTGTACAATAAGATGTAAATATCAGCTAATTTTTCTTTGAATTTCAAGCAGTCTCTCTGAGTTGACGCTTATCCCAAAAACACAAATGAAAAATCAAACATACAAATAATATCCTCCCCAAAACAAAGAATGAGACACAATTATGTTCAGAACTGTTGAAGGATGATGCAGAGTGATTGTAAAATGTTGTATCTCTATTACATCTGTAGCTACAGTCTATGAATTCACATTTTGCTCTAGTCAGGACTCAGTGAATAAATAACAAATATATTGTTTCTTTTTCTCAAACATAAAGAACAGTGTGGCTCCCCAACTATACTTAGTGGTTGTCGAATGAGATGATGAATAAACTTATGTGTAACTCTGGAGTTGATATATGCTTGTCTAAAAGAGTCAAATATGGTTTTGTGTATTTTTTATCTATGTGAGTGCTTATAAAGTGTGAAACAAATGTGTAAGCAAAAGTGGTATGTGCCAGTATACTGAGAAATCCTAATGGCCAACGGAGCATGTGACTTTAGAAGAGCTCCTTTTCTCTACACAAAGACTACAACATTTAAGACAGAGAATACTCTTTGGTTTAGGTGCCATGATGAAAACTGATGTGAAGAATTCACCATAATCAAGAAACATACATTTTGCTGCCAAATGCCAATGGTGGGAGAGAGGCCTGGGAGATGGCTTAGCAATTCAAAATTCTTACTGTTCCTGCAGAAGGACCTGGCTTTGTTCCCTGCCCTCATCTAACACTTCGTAAACATCCAGTTCTAGGGGATCTATGGGCTATGCCTCCTCAGCTCTCTGCAGCCACAGCATGCACAGGTGCACATGCATACTTGACAGCACGTATGAAATAAAAATATTTATATTTAAAATCTTAACTTTTATTTTATAATATAATCCTGTATGGATATTTTAGCTGATCAGTTTCTCTCAAGCACTACTATTTTAGAATATCAGTTTCCGTCCTTCTTATCCTTGTTGATACAGTTATCCTGGGAAAAATTTTGACGTGCTGTTTACCTTGGCTATTAAGTAGTTAGACTTGTATGAAAGAATTGCCAACAAATACTAGACTTTGTACATTTGAATTAATTCACGTTGAAAGCAAGTTAAATATTGTGTGTTGACTCCACTAACCACATTTAGAACACTGAGTAGACATACATACCATTTGCACAGCACCATTTGTATAGGCTTTAGCTATAGACTATCTCTATCACTAAGAAGCCAGAGCTCAGAGTATGACTTGGAGCTTTCCCAATCCTTCATCACATTTTCCTTCAGATGGATTCATCCATCTCCTTTCTCCGGGAGTAGTTAAACTTAATCACAGGAAGAACTCCCGCTCTCTTAAGCATCTTAAATCTCTTCGGCTGTCTCTGCATTTTTATTCCTTTTTATCTAAAACCAATTGCAGTTGTCACTGGCTCATTTTATACCTCACTAATAGCCAGACCCTCTGGAATTCACTAATGCTGTTACACACCAATCGATAACAATTAGCTGCCACCACTTCAACTCGATCCCTGCCTGGTTCCAGAATTAGCAGTGCGACACCTTGATTTAATTGAGAAGTACACTGATATCTGAAGCTTCTCAAAGCAAATTGATTAGACTTTTAAAATGACATCAAGACACTCATCCGTGTATCCCAGCCTCCAGAAACTGGCTTCTATTAGTGGGCTGGAGGAAGTCAGCAAGCCAGTCAGCATCAGCACTGGATCTTGACTTTCCTAATTTTGTTTTATGTTTCACTGCAAAGTGTTCTGAGGTTTCTGATTGTCCAGAGACAAAAGAACATATTCTGTTCTAAAAGAGTAGTTTTATTCACCTCATCTTGATATTAATACATTATTTTACCATTGCCTTTCAAATGAATTCTTCATTTGAGTATGACATTATTACCCATAAACCTATTTGCTGTTGACATTGCCACTGATGTTGGCTTAATAAGGATCTTTTGCTTAATAAGGGTCTTTTGATCTCTATTTATCTGCATTTTTAAACTTAAACCTCATTTTTCATATCATCCTCACCAGAACACGTCATACCACTTGAATGGTTTTCTTCAGAGCATTACCTGACATGTTACTTCCTCTCTTCCTGGTAGCCACATTCCGTAACTCAACAACAAACTGTTAAGAGTCTATTGTGTATCAGTCCCTTACCTAAGTGCTCAGGAAATATCCATCTATAAATTAAACAATTAAGCAATGCCCATGGAGCCTGCATTTTAAGAGAATTTAATGCACTTTAGCGAATTCATTATCAGGTCCTCAAAATGCAGGGGCTATCTATGGCACGTATTCCATTAGCTTTTCTCTCAGGTCCCAGAATATGTCCTGAAGTTCAGTAATGTATTAGTGAAAAGCATGGATGAGACACTTCTTGTGATATACTGATAAACACTTTCAAATCATCATTTGTTTTTTTTTTCATTTTATAAAATTTCAAAATATTTCTAGTTAATAATCCCATCCAGATATCTACTGGGCACTTGAGATTTCTAATTTTACCATCTGGTATAAATTGCCTTTTAATTTTTGTGCCACATATAAATAAATAAATACAGATAATCATCGATTAAGGACGTTTATCTGTTGTTGTGCTTCTGTTTTGTACCTATTAAGTCAATGCTGTTTGGTGTTAAATTAATCCATGTTCCCAGAGAGAACAGTCAGGTTATTTGACCTAAGAAGGGAAAACTTCCTCTCACCAGCTGGCTGACTCTGATAAGTGGCCACCTTACTCCGAAGCCATTTCCTTGCTGAATTTGTCATATCTCAAGTCACAGATGAGTGAACGCATTCTAGTCGAACACCAAATATGATTCTGATTCATACTATGTTTATGTATTATCTTAAGGAAATGGTCATGCCAAAAATACACGATAAACCTTAATTCATTCTTATATTGTAGCACTGTGAAGAATAAGAAGATGTAATATTTTCTTTAAATGTGAAAATGACAGCTTTACAGATTCTACACTCAATTGTTCCCTCACTCCTCTTTTTTTAACCATCCTTGCTCTTTTCTTGGAAGTCAGTGTGAATCACAGTCTTGAATATTCCTGTTAACTGGGGATGCTGGGCTTTGTGCATGAAGCATCTGGGACTACTGAGATCTCTGACTTTTTTCATGTATCTCAAGTTTTATTACTTTCTCTTGAAAAAGCCACTTTTTAAAAAGACTTATTTATTTCATGTATGTGGGTACACTGTCGCTGTCTTCAGACACACCAGAAGACAGCATCGGATGCCCATTACAGATGGTTGTGAGCCACATGTGGTTGCTGGAAATTGAACTCATAACCTCTGGAAGAGCATGGAAGTGATCTTAACGCTGAGACATCTCTCCACACCCCCCGCCGAAAAAGGCACTTTTTAAAACCCACTGCATGTGCATATTTCTACATCAACTATAATTAAAGGCATACAACTAATTTATGATTACGTCAAGTCTTTGGACAACTCAGTATTTTTCCTTGTATGAAAAATAAAAATAGTATATTTAAATTTAACAAATAATGACATTAATAAATTTGTGTGTGTGTGGTGTGTGTGTGTGTGTGTGTGTGTGTGTGTTAGTTAACTTCAGTGGGCAATTTGACACCCCTAGGAAGAAGAATCTCAGCTGAAGAATTGCCTAGATAGAAATGGACTTTGGCTTTGCCTATTAGGGTATTTTTTTGATAACTAAATAATGTAGGAGGGCCATGACCACTGTGAGTAGTACTATCATTTGGGCAGAAGTTTTATAAGAAAATTTTCTGAAAGCAAACCCGTGAATTAAGCCATTAAGTCACATATCTCCATGCTTTCTTTTTCAGATGCTATGTTCACTTTCCTGTGCTGAAATTCTGGCTTACCTCGATGACCATGGCATATTAGAGGAAATAGTTTTGTTTTGCTTTTATTGTTTTGTTTGTTTTTTCTTCTGCCAATGCCTCTGGGTCATGGGGTTATCACAACATCAGAAAACACACTGGACCATTTGAAAATAAATATTTAGGAAGGTAACAAATATCAATTGTTGACAGCCAGATTGGATTAAAGGAACCTATTATATTTCTGTAATCATTTGTACACAAAGATTACATAGTCTAAATTTCTTATGTACACATAAATCATGCTAATTTGTTAGAAAGTGTACAATACTCTGTGTTCAATATTTCATTTGCTTATCAGCAGACTTACGTGGCAATTAACTTGACCAGTACTGAAAATATAAATTCACTTGCCTTTGAAAAACTCCCTTAACATTAAAACGAATAGATGGTTGATACATAAAAGGCCAATCTAAAAATGAAGTTCAAAACTGTAGGTGTAGAGTTTATCCGATAGAGGGAGCAGATGGTTGCTCAAAGCAGTTTTACTAAGTCCACACAACCAGTAGTCAAGTCACACTCGATATTTTCTTTCAAAGGAGACAAGGCCACATATATCAAGAATGCCTTTAAAAGTAGGGTCCACCTCTCCTACCATTAATCTACTTTGTTCATTGTATCTACAGTATAAGTAGCCTTCACTGAAATACCTAATTCACAGAGAAACCTGTCTATTCATAAGTTATAACTCTCTTGGGGAAAATGGAAAAATGTCTGACAGCTAGGACAGTGGAGGTCAGAGAACTGTCGTTTAAATTAAATTTCATATGGCATTTGAAGAAAAAAATAGGACCCCCAAATACAAAGGAAAAGTAAGAAGCAAAACAAAATATGTAATCTATCTTTTGAGCTCTTTCTGTGCAATTTTAAACTTCTTGAGAGCATGATAATGGAAACCAGGAGCCATGGAAGAGAAGAAACTTAGTAAGATTAGTTTGAGGGAGACAGATTTGATTCTGTTAACTTGGTAATGTAACCTTCCTTCTTACAATGTCCATCAGGAAATTTTAGCATGCCCGGGGAGTAGATCATCGATGAGACTTCTGTACCATCCATCATTTGTCTTCCTTCCTTCCTTCATTCTGTGAGATGTCAATACTGATACCATGATGCTATCAGTGATGAACCTGAAGAGTGTAAAGTTAAAATGTTTTGTTTCCAGTGAACCAGAAGAGAGGTTTTAGAGCAGAGATGATCACCTGTGTTTCTTGGTTTTAGAGCCTAGATTTTATTCATCACTCTCTATAGTACCCATAACTATATCTAGTTCAGCAATTACACAGGATAAGAATACCCTGAGACATTTGCTTGTTTGCTCTTCAAAACTTTTTCTTCACATGTTGTCTGCCTAAAAACTGGAGAAAATTGAACAAAACTGAGTTTTGTTCAACTCTGTTTCTGTTGTCTTACTCAATACTATTGTGGAAAAAGATGTGAAAATTCTATGAATTACTTTTTTATATCTTTATAATAAATGTTTAGTTACTCTAGTTAGTGAACTAAATTATTACAAAAGGCCAACAGCTGCATTAATTAATTGCCAAGGTTGACTGACTGCTTCCAGAGAACTTAAATATAATTAGAATTATCTTGGACTATCTGTGGCCCCATAAATAGTTATTTATTGAGGTTCGTTTCAACTCATTAATAATAAACCAAGACTCAGCAATAATGCATCAGTATTGCATTAAGGATAAACATCAAATAACTACCTTGGTGAAATTTGACCAAGAGCAAATATAGCTTTCAATTGCCTACTTTCTATCTCTCCCTTTGTCTTTTATTCTCACTGTCTATCTGCTGTGTATGACTCTGTGCCTTGCTGAAGGCTGTCCTTGTCTGTGATTGAGTTGTCTGTTTTGTCTAGGTGTGTCTGTCAATTGTATCTGTCTCTTACAAAAGGCTTAATTTCTCTGTCAGTAAATGGGAAGGAATGACAAATACTTTCAGAAACTTTAAACAGAAGTTTTACAAGGAATTATGTCATCAATTCTAACTGACTCTGTTTGATCCAGATGAACAGTACAACAAACACCATTGTTTATTAAGTGATATTTGCATGTTACTTTCAGTATATATAGTGGGTTTTATTTATAAGTTCAATTTCAGCCTATTTTCTGTTTTAGCAAATGATTACTATAATACAGGTACTTACTCTTGGTGTTAGGGGAATAGGAAAGTACATAATTTAAGATTATAGCTTTATACTGTAAGACTTAGAAATATAAAAGTTCATTAACATGAGAAAATTAAGAAAAGTAATGTCAATATTCATTGATTGTCACTTAAATGTCAGGTAGAAGAAATACACTGATTATATAATATAGATATTATATTTAAGTTCAATGATATCCAAAGTTAGCTATCACTCCATCATACAATCCACATAAAAATGGTTCCAATTATATACAAGTATCTAACATATATATATATATATAGGTTAAATATTGGTTTGATTTTTATTTTTTTAGGTAATGTTATTGTTTATTATATTAATCATTTTACTTGTTTACATTTCATATGATAATCCACTTCCCAGTTAGCCTTCCACCAACCCCCATCCAACACCCCTCTTCACCTCCCCTTTGCCTCTATGCTCCTCCACTCAATCACCCACTCCAGCCTCACTGCTCTAGCATCTCCCTACACTGGGGCAAAAAGCCTCCCTCCCCTCTTATTAATGTCAGATAAGGCCATCCTCTGCTACATATGTAACTGGAGTCCTGATTCCCTCCATGTATACTCTTTGATTTGTGGTTTAGTCCCTGGGAGTTCTGTGTGGTCCAGTTAGTTGATATTGTTCTTCTTATGGGGTTACAATTCTTTTCAGCTCCTACAGTTCTTGCCCTAGCTCTTCCAATGTTGTCCCCAGGCACAGTCTAGTGGTTGGCTGTGAATATGTGCATCTGTTTTGGTTAGGTTCTGGTATAACCTCTCAGGAAACAGCCATATCAGGCTTCTGTCATCAAGCACTTCTTGGCATCAGCAATAGTATGGAGGTTTGGTGACTGCAGATGGAATGGATCCCTAGGTTGGGCCATCTCTGGATGGCCTTTTCTTCAGTTTCTGTTCCATTTTTTGTTCCTGTCTTTCCGTTGGACAGGAACATTTCTCGGTTAAAATAGTTGAGATGCATGATAGCCCCATCCCTCAACTGGGGGCTGTGCCTATCTACTGGAGGTGGTCTCTACAGGTTGCGTGTCCCCTTTATTGGGTATTTTGGCTAAAGTTATCATCATTGGTTCTTGGAAGCCTCTCTCTTCCCTGGAGTCTGGGACTTTCTAGTGGTTATCCCAGTCCCCCAGAAGGAATTCTGCTACATGTTTCTATTCAATTTCCTAATCCTCTGTACTTCTCTCCTGTCACTTCCAATACCTGTTCCTATCCCCCTTTGTCCCCTCCCCTCCTCTTTCCCTCCCATATCCGTCCCTCCCTCTAACCCCTGTGATTATTTTGTTCCCAGTTCTTTGTAGGATTGAAGCATCTATACTTTGGTCTTCCTTCTTCTTAAGCTGCTTATGGTTTGTGGGTTGTATCATGGGTATTCTGAGTTTTTAGTCTAAAAATCCACTATCAGTGAGTACATACCATGTGTGTTCTTTTGTGTCTTGTTACCTCATTCAGGATAATTATTTTCTAGTTCCATCAATTTGCCTGCAAATTTCATGAAGTCATTGTTTTTAATCGCTTTGTAGTATACCTTTGTGTAAATGTACCACATTTTCTGTATCCATTCCTCTGTTGAGGGACATCTGGGTGGTTCCAACTTCTTGCTATTATAAATAAGACTGCTAGAAACATAGTGAACATGTGTCCTTGTTACATGTTGGAGCATATGAATTGTATAAAATTTCAAATTTTTACAAAATTCATCAGCATATCTACCACAACTAGTTGGAAAGTCCTACATAAAAATGTAAGTTAGTGTTATTCTAAGTTTTATTTTTATTACTGATTCCTTATTCTACTATGATTTATGCTTCAATGGTTAAATCTCTTAAGCAGACAAGATAAACAACTATAAAGGAGAAAAGGTTTTAATTCCATGTGTAGATTTCTATTTGTGATCAGTGGGTAATGGTGTTGATCAGTCTGGTAAAGCAGAGTACTGTGATGGTGATTGCTGGTTGTAGAGAAACTTCTAACAGCTATGAAGCAATGAGAAAGGAGTAAGAGGTTGGGAAACTTCGTAATTCCTCTAAGGACTGTCTTCAATTCTCATGATCTAAAGGTGCCCTAAGTTTACAATATGCCAAAAAAATGAAAATCATGTTTTTTAAGTGAGTCACTGTGTGATATGTAACAGCTAATCTACAATGATAATCTATTTTATTTTTTTTAAATAAAAGATATGTGTGAATTTAAAAATCTATTTCAGGTACTATAATTTATACTACATTTCCTTAACTCTCTGAAGCACTTTGTTTTTTGGATTAATGGGACCACACATAAACACAACTCAAAATGATGTGACAGATGCTTCTCTCTGCATGTTTGAATCTCATAATTACATTCTCCTTAATCCTACAGGATATATTGTTTCATTCACTGATATCTTAAATTAAAAATAACATGGTTTTGAAAAATTGATTTATTTTTATGTAATATCTTGAATATTTTGATATCTCCCTTAGAGACAATTATTTCCATGGATTTATTATGTTAAGGGAGTCAGCAACTTGCTTAAAATCTAATCTGCAAAAGCCTCCATTACTAACCCTGCCTCATGGAAGGTCATCTAGGTTTAACTATTAGCTACTCCAGTAATTTTAAAGATTCTAGTGTCTTCTATAATGCATTTTCTTAGGTATAGGAGTGTGTGCAGCTGTTTCAGTCCTCCTGTCCTTAAAATAGAGACAGTTCAAACACAGATAATCACATTCTTATAATGAAGACTTAAGGACAAAAGTGGCTTTGGAATACATATTTCTTAAATCAGCTGTTTGATGAATAAATGAATGAGATTTTTTATTTTTGAATGAACAAATGAATAAGTTAATTTTGAAATGTCAGAGAGAAGTTCAGATACACATTATATTACCTAATTGTAAATATCAGTTATCCTAATATTTATTTCAAAGATGTGTGGAGACTGCTGTGAAAATATGTGAGTCAATAAGCATGGCTGTAGGATAAAGCAAAGTAAAGGGGATTATTATCAGCATATAGTCTATAAGCATAAAAAATATTAAAACATACTACAATATAAAAGAAAGTCATAAAAAAAACTTCTAGTAATGACATTTGTAAGATAGAGATTGCATTTTGGAAAAATTTACATCTTTGCTTTTAAACAAATGATAAGGAATTACAAAAATTATATTTATATTTAGATATAAGAACCATAAAATTAAGTAGATTGATTATACTTTAGACATTTGGCTTTTTATATAACTTAAATTTCAAAGTGAGAGTTAAGAGATTGAGACAAATTCTCCATGAGAATAAAGGAAATTGATGTTAATTTCAAAGAGCATTGATTATTAGAATGTCACCTAAAAAAGAAGCACTTCATATTTTAGAATCTAAATTCTTTTATTCTGAATATGAATTTATATCTAGGTAAGCCCATTCATGTAAATATTGGATGATTTTACTCAAAAAAATCCTCAAGATCTCTTAAATATTGTTTGTTTGTTAATCTCTGTGCCTCTGTGTGTGTGTGTGTGTGTGTGTAGTGTGTGTGTGTGTGTTCACTCAAATGCATGTACATGCACCTGCACACATATGGCATATGGCATATGGATATTTGGAGAAAAGATGATAAATTTTGAAAGTTGGTTCGTGCCTTCTCCCTTAAGGCCTGGTCTTTCTGTGTTTGCCTGTGTGTGCTCCTGCATATCTGGCCTATGAGTTTTGGGCTAGCTATGATTCTCACCTGTCCATAGAAGACCTAAGTTCACAGTTGTTTGCCACTACATCCAGGTTTTCAAACATATCCCGATATCCAACCCCAAAATTGAGCAGTTAGAGCTGATGTGACAGCACATGACATCCCGCCAAACAAAATTTATTTTTACCAGATTTAACAGTGTTGTATCATCTCTTTCTTATTATTTTAACAAATGCAATTCAAGGAAGCAATTACATTAACTTAATTATATTAATATTATACAGCGCGAATAATTATAGGAAAACAAATAAGAAAATGGACTTCTTTTGTGTGGCTCATTAGATCAAGAAGTTAATACATATTGTTTTGCCCTATTTTTAACAAACAATAATAAATTATATGGAATGAAATTTTATATTAGAAAACATCTTTTATTTGTACTTAATTATGCTCTGTTTTGTCATAATGACTTCCTTGTGAATGTACATAAATCTACATTTTTCATTATGGTTTAATTATATACTCATTAAAAGAAAAAAAAATTACAAAAAAATCCCTGCTTTGAACATAGGAGAATCATCTGCATAACAATTTATATTACAGCGTAATATATAAAAATCTGATTATCAAATGTTTTAAGACTTTATTTTATTCTATACAACCTGAATTATTTTAAATACAATATGTGTAAATAGTCTACTATAAATGTTTTCTGTGATAAATACAGTATTGATTTCAAAATTTCAGCATCTACATTATCGTCAAGCAAGAATATTTTCTAAGATTGTACTTTCACATTTTCTTCTAAATGAAACTTGAACATAGCATATAACCATTTAGACTATGTTCTCTTCAAACTTTTGTAATAGATTGTAGTATTAATTTCCAATGTTTTCTTAAATTTCGTCTACATTTAAGGAAATTATTTCTACTAGTTTGCATGTATTTTGCTATTTGGAAATATAGAGTAGTTATGTATGTGTCTATATGTCTGTGTGTTCATGTTAAATTATATTGACAAAATTAAACCTTTTTTAGGATGACTGTGGATATAGAAATAGAATCTATCAACTAAATATAATTCAGACACTATCATATATGTGATAATGTTCCTAAGGATGTTATAAAGACAGGATTATATTGCTTTCAGGGATGGAATGTTCCAAAGAGAAGGCATGAAGCCAGTACAGTAATATGCACCACACATATCAGAACTGATTGAGAAAATTTTCATCTAATTGATCTCCTCAGATGGGCTACAAATTACTGGTCTTTATCAAAATCATAGAATTAAAATTATCTTAGTTGTCTCATGAAATGAAGAACCTATACTAGTCTCTGACACATAATAGGGTAAGAAAATGATTTTTTTTTAGCATAAAACAAGGACTAAATGAGTGAGACATAAAGGTAAAAGGATTTGGAGAGTGTCAATGTATAGAATTTTTATGGATAATAAATACAATATTGTTGAAACTATTTCTTAGTTGATTGTAAAATCAATTTAGAATTATTATAAATTCTCATAATAGTTTCAAGTTACCCCATTTGAAAGTTAAACACTGCCTGTTAATGAGACCGAAACCAGAAAACTTTATACTGAGTGCAGTTAATATATTATTTAATTGATATTGGATTCTCTGCTATTGTGTGACTACTCTGAATTCAAGTATTCCTTCTTAGAGAAAGGAAGGATGCTGACAAGACTCAGTGAGGCAAGGAAACATATGAGGCTCAGGGAAATCATAGACTTCCAAGTCTTCCTAGAGGTCACAATTTGAGTAAACAAATTTTTAGTAGAGATGGTCTCCTGCTTAGCAAACTATTTGCATGTTGTACATGAAGTTCCAAACATGCAGCTTATATGGGTTTTTACCTATGCTAGATTGGGTTTCTTATTTGCCTTTCAGACACCCAAGCAACTGTAACTAGCTCTGCTTTCATTAGCTTATAAGGAAGCACAATAAATTCATTGGTTAACCAAGTTAAAATTAAATTAAATTCTTTGGGTTGTCATTCTTCCCCAATCTGGAGTACATAGAAATTGTTCTTGTCTTCCAAAAAAAGTAATCACAAATCACTTATCTTCGTTTAATGATGTCAGACTATGCAATCCCTGAGTGCTACGGAGAAGAGGGATAATGAGTGAGGCATTAAGATGTGGCATTAGGTTGCTATGTTAATATTTCTCCACTACAAAGTACCACTGATGACCCAACAACCAAGGAAGCTAAGTGATTAAGGGCAGATGGTGTATGCACCATGGATATACTGCATAGAATGGGACAGTATGAAATTTTATAATAATAATCAGAATGGCATGTAATTTAAAACATATGAATCAGTGTTTGTAGAATTTTCCATTTAATATTTTCACACTGTAGGATTTTCTAGAAGACAGAAAAGCTCTTAGGGACAGGAAAGCTATTGTACTTCAGTCTGTAATTATTATTGTTTATTCCTTCATTTGGTTAAGTTGTTATTTTCTTAAAAATAGGTTAATGATCAATAGAATTCTTTTTTTTTAATAAGTGAGAGAATATTACTAACAAGTCAGGTTCCAGGGCTATATTTTAATAGTATACTGGTCAGAAATTTAAATGTACATTCTCATACCATATCAGTGTCTCAGTTTTATTGCTGTGACAGAATACCATGACCAATACAACTTGATAAAATTACATTTAATTGGAGGCCTTCTTCACAGTTTTAAAGGGTAAATATATGACCATCATGGTGCAAAGTATAGCACTTGACAGTTAGACATGGCACTGTAGCAGTAGCTGAAGTCTTACTTCTGATGTGCAAGATGGAAACAGAGAGAGAGAGAGAGAGAGAGAGAGAGAGAGAGAGAGAGAGAGAGAGAGAATTACTAGATACCCTGGAGTATGATTCACAACCTGTAAAACACCCTGCCACACCCAATGTCACAGCTTCTCCCTCCAACAAAGCTACCTCACTGATTTTATTCCTAAGCAGTTCACCAACTGTGAACCACACATTCAGACATATGAGCCTATGTGGGACAGTCTCATTCAAACCACAACAATCTGCTCATATAGAATATATCTACTGAGCGAGATTGAAGCAACTGAACAACTGTGTCTATTTGAGTTCAATTCCTGCATTACACAGGACTAGTTCAGACACTTTTTGTTATTCTACTATACATCATAAGGGTGCAATTTCCAGCTATAATGTTAAATATGGAAAATAAATAGAGCAAGTTAATCAAAATGTGAGGAAAGATTACATAAACTTTTTTAATAGCAAAGTATTTTTGAATTGTCAATCTTCTCAGTTCATGTAAAAATGACAATTACTACAAAGATGATCATATAACAAATGACTGAAGATTAAAGGGACATTTCTATGAAGAGTTTAAAGTGTAACAGCTATTTAATATTTTGGTTTTAGTATACTTAATGTGTGTTTTTTGATACTTTAGTGCAACCTAATCAGTTCTAATAGATGTTGCTGGGCTTTAAATCTGAATGCTCCCAGTAGGCTACTTAATACCTTTCTCCTACTGGTCATTCTGTTTGAGGAAGTTTAAGAAAAACAACATTGTCATAGTTGGGTTTCTATATCTGTGTGTAAACATGACAGCAGCAACTGTTATAAAGAAAAACATTTATTTGGGGGCTGGCTTCCAAGTCCAAAGTTTAGTCCATTATCATCATGGAGAAAAGTGAGGAAGAATGCAGGCAGACATTGTTCTAGAGTGGGGCTTATAGTTCTACATGTGGATCCTCTGGCAATAGGAAGGAAGAACAAACCATTATGCCTGGTTGGAGCTTCTGAAAACTCAATCCCCAATTCCCCTTAACTCACTTCCTCAACATAGCTGCACCTACACTAAGCAGTCAGTACATCTAAGACTGTCATACTCTATAAGGATATGAGAGATATTTTCATTCAAACCACCACAAGGGAAACACTTCAACCTCAACCCACATGAGCAATCATGGCCATTCTAGAACATAATTGAACTGAGAAATTCTTATCTCTTAGTAAAACCATAACCGTCATCAAACCATATCATAAATCTAGTTAACAGATGTGTTCCAACATATCCGGTTCTAATAGTGACATTTCCAGTACCCTCAAGTAAAGCATGTCAATCATGTTTATGCCATCTAGTAAGCTACGTAATATATATATATATATATATATATATATATATATATATATATATATAAGTCACTTTTTAATAAATTTTAAATACCCCAAAACTTTTGAGAATAAAAAGCTATTTCATACACAGATATATTTTAATGTGTCCATCTCTGGAATGATAGGCCACAATTTTGCTTGTCAATGTATTAGTAAAGAATATAGGACGATTTGGAGTGGTTGAGAATTTTAACCAAAATGCTTTTTGATAGGTACTCCAATGACATATCAAAATATGAGTGTAAGAAAAGTTGCCTTTAATGCCTTCAATTATATATTCCTCTATTTCTTTGTTCTGCTTTATATTTCTGATTATTTCTACTTGGCAAGCCTTTACAACGCTAGGCCATATAATTAGCTCATGCATAAAGCAAGAGTAATTTAATTTTATTACTAACTCAATATGCCAAAATGTTTTTGTTCTCTAGTGAAGTTAGGATTAAAGAATGAAATTAAAACCAATAGGATATTATCAACTAATTCTGCTGAATAATGAAGAGAAATGTCTGGATTCTTTCGTGTTTAGAGGTGGACTATGAGGCCACTGACTAAAGACTTCTGGGAGGAAATAATTTAGCATACAAAAGAGCTTAATATAATTTTCAAAGAAGGATATGGACATAGGAACCACAAATTCACGATACTTTTGCATACTAGGACTGTGTCCATGGAAGTCAAGCATTTGAAAATATGAACTATAATACCAGAGAGGCTTTATGGGGCCCTACCACATACCAATAGTATATTGGCAACCAACACATTCTAGAGGAAGAAAAGGCATAGAACGTAGATGTATATCCTCTAGTGAACTTTCTAGGCTATGATGGCTAAATCTAAACTTAAGATCGCAGAAGTTCTTGGATAAATTCTGTTCTACACTGACTATTATTCAATCTAGTAAATGGGGAACAGAAACTTATGTGAGAGAAGAGAAAGTGTAGAGGTTGGAGAAAATTTTAGAGATTCAGAGACCTGTAACAAGAAGATATAATCCACTTGTGTGAAATTTTAGAAATTGACCAATAAACAGGATTAAAAAGAAATATTCTTATTCATTAGAATATGAAACAACCTTTTACATTGATAAATAATGTTTTAAATATTTTCTGTGCTATATCACAAGTATGGATTATGAAAAAAATTAAATTCAGTTTTCATTTTTTATTCTTTGACTACTTCATACATACATTAAACAGTTTTAGTCACTTTCCCATCTTTGAGTCTTCTTCCCACTCCAAATGAAACTTTGTGAATTTGCAGTAAGTTTCCTTGCTTCTTTCATATGTTCATTTTTTGTATTAACAGAGATTAATTAAAGATGCTGGCATGAGCATGAATATATAATATATCCATATATATATATATATATATATATATATATATATGAATGAACAATTTAATAATAACTTCACAATTAAATAAAATGACATCTTTTACTCTAGTGTTAATTGCCAATTGCAAATATTTGCTATTAAGGACATTTTACAGTGTACTGTAATAAGTGTACATTTTTCATAAAATATTACTCTAGTATTAAGTAATGGACTAGTAGACAATATCCACGATACAACTCACAGACCATATGAAGTTTAACAAGAAGGAACGCCCAAGTGAGGATGCTTCAATTCCACTTGGGGGAACAAAATATTCCTGGGAAGTAGAGAGAGGAAGGGACTTCGGAGGTAGAAGGAAAGTGGAGGGGAAACGGAAGTCAGGATTATGTATGGGGGTGGTGGGGAAGACAGGAGAGAAGCCCAGAGGGCCAGGAGAATGAACAGAAATATGCATCTGTGGGGAATGTATGGTATTACGCCTATCTTCGACCAGCAAAGAAGACGCAACGCTTGGGCTTCTTCTTAATGCAGTTTATTCAGGAGTCTTGAATAATTCCTATTACTGACTCATGGTTGAGGAAAGAGAAAGAGAGAGGGGGGGTGGAGTGAGAGAGAAAGAGCCCGCCACAGGCTAAATACTGCATGGGCTGCCAATCCCTGTAAACTACGTGGCGAATGCTCACAGGCACACTATGCGATAGCAAGCCAGATCATCAGTTTAGCCAATAAGGATGATCTTTTCCGGGAGATCACTCACTCACTCGCTATCGGCTAGCGAAAGGCGGGAATAAGAACAAAGCAGCTCTCCACAGTGTGGTTGTGTGGAAGCTCTAGAAAGTCCCAGAGACCTGGGATGTGAGAGGCCCCCAGGACTCAATGGGGATGACCTTAGCTGAAGTGCCCAACAGTGGGGAGATGAAACCTGAAGAAATCACCTCCAGTAGATAACAAGGCCTCCAATGGAGATATGTGGCAACCCACCCATCTTCAAAATTTTTGACCCAGAATTATTCATGTCAAAAGGTAATGCAGGGAAAGAATGGAGTAGAGTCTGAAGTAAAGGACATCCAGTAATGGACCCAACTTGGGAATCTATGCTATGTACAGGTAAAAAACCCTGACACTATTATTGATGCTATGTTATGCTTGCAGACAGGAGCCTAGCATGGCTGTCCTCTGAGATGCTCTATCAGCAGCTGACTGAGACAGATGAAGATAATTACAGCCAAAAGTTGGACTCAGGTCAGAAAGAACTGTGGAAGAAATACTGGAGAGATTGAGGGAACCTCAAAAACAGTATCCACTAACTTGAAACTCTCAGGACTCCTTATTTACGTGAGTAACTAAGATGCTAAATTACCTGTAGGACTAGTGGGTTGGAAGAAAAGTTATATAGAGAACATACATTGCATAGAGTGAAGAGGAAGGGTAAAGAAAGTCCTGAAAAATGTACTATCAGATGTGTCACAAGCTGCCTAGTGAAGGCACACAGGAAACTGGCACATGTAGCTAAATGTATCAGTCTGTGTTACATGATATATCACAATTTCAATGGAAAGAGTGTAAGAAAATCACAGGGAAGAAAAGTATGAATCCCTAAATGGCTTAAACTCATCTGGTTTGAGTCAAGGGAAACATATTACCCAATTACATTTAACAATGGTTGCAAAATATTTTTTTTATTCTTCAATAGTGTCCTACCCAGTATAACAACCATACTTAAGGGAAGGCTCCATGTCCAACACTAGACAGCCAACAAAAGGGAACTCAGTAGTATTTTGTAAACTTTTTCTCTCACATTGCTTTCTTTGGGCAATTTTGTGTCTTATTGGTCTTTCTCTAGTATGTCATAGTGTCTGATTTTGAGACTTCTTAATTATTTGTTTATTTGTGTGTATGTTTCATTTTTGGTTTGATTTTTTCCTTTGTTTGATCTCTAAAGAGAGAAGGGTAGGGAAAGGGAATATAGTTAAGCAGGCAAGGATCATATACGAACGGTTGAGAGAGGGTATGCATATTGTATGAAAAAGTTCTATTAAAATTAAGTATATACTCTATGTCTTAGAAATCTGGTATGAATCATATAAGTATTTAACAGCAATATCTCAAAATTTATTACCTAGTTATTAAATTGTCAGAAACTAAGACTTATATTTCATTGAGTTTGTACTGTTCCTTCATACCTGTTTTATGCACACACCCTCCAAGATTTAGAAGTTATCACTTATTTGCAAAGCAAAGCTTCAAACACAAGCAGCATGAGGTTTTGTACACAAACTAATGATAATGTGTCAAAAAGTACTAAAGAAATATTACATATATAAATCAACAACTGACCTAGTTTTATGAATGTTAATGAAAATTATGTATGAATTTGCTAAATTCTTAGTTTGATTTTAACATTTCCATCTGAGATCTCCAAACATGTATTCACCAAAATTGAAGATTATTTAGAAAGGAAATGGTGGTAACTGAGACTGGTCATTGGGATGGAGCATAAAGGTGAGTGTAGCATAAGTGTGTACACCTTGGTTTCAACACTTTATGACTTGGATGGGAAAGTAACAAAAATACCAACAGTCATCCACGTCATTATAGTGCATATACAGAAAAATTGCCTGTTAATTTAATTTTGTCCTTTTAATTATTTAAGTTTTGTTTTAGAAAGAGATTATCTTTCTTATTTTAATTAGCCATTGTGTCATTATAAATTGGGCATTGTTCCATCGACATGAAGTACTAAAAACTTGAAAATCAGAACTATTTACAAGTGAGAAAGTGCACAAAAATATTTCTCTCCAATGTTTAAACTTAGTGCTATTTTTTTTCTAAGAAACCAGCCATCTTCTAAGAAAATTACAAATGTTTCCATTTCACTTAATTGTCAAGGAGGTCTTTACTCTGCCATATCAGTTTGACATTTCTGGATTTCTTCTGAAATAAATTTGAGTAGCCATGAGTATTAGCCTGAGGTAGTTGCAGGGGCAAATATCATTCAAGAGAACAGTTTTTGGATATATTTATTCATACCACAGATAATTACAAATTATGCCCTCAAAACAATATTTTCTTTCCAAAAATAATTCAATATAAAACTTTGCCAGATTCTTTGGATTTATAGTAGCAACAATGAAGTTGGTTTTCCAAATCAGGCAGTTAGCAGGATAGGGAATTCAGCCTCATTATGCCATGGTATCTGTTGACCTCTTTTTTATTGAATACTATCTTTCTTGACATTTCAAATGTTATCCCCTTTCCCTGTTCTCCCTCCCCTGAAATCCCCTATCCCATTTCCCTACCCTGCTTCTAAAGGGTATTCCCTAACCTACCCACCCAATCCTCCTCCCTGCCCTTGGATTCCCCTACACTGGAGCATCAAGCCTTCACAGGACCAAGGGCCTCTCCTCCCATTGATGCTCAACAAGGCCATCCTCTGCTACAGATGTAGCTGGAGCCATAGGTCCCTCCATGTGTACTCCTTGGTTGGTGATTTAGTCCCTGGGAGCTCTGGGGGGTCTGGTTGGCTGATATTATTGTTCTTCCTATGGGGTTGCAAACCCCTTCAGCTCCTTCAGTTCTTTCTCTAACTCCTCCATTGCAAGCCCTATTGGGAACCCCATGCTCAGTCCAATGGATCGCTACTAGCATCTGGCTCTGTATTTGTCAGACTCTGGCAGAGCCTCTCAGGAGACAGCTATATCAGGCTCCTGTCAGCAAAGCACTTCTTAGCATCAGCAATAGTTTCTGGGTGTGGACTGTATACGAAATGGATCCTCAGGTGGGTCTTTGGATGGCCTTTCCTTCAGTCTCTGCTCCACACATGGTCTCCTTATTTGCTCCCTTGAGTATTTTGTTCCTCCTTCTAAAAAGGACAGAAGCACCCACTCTTTGGTCTTCCTTCTTCTTGAGCTTCAGGTGGTCTGTGAATTGTATCTTGGGTATTCTGAGCATGTGGCCTAATATGTACTTATCAATGAGTACATACCATGTGTGTTCTTTTGTGGTTGGGTTACCTCACTCAGGAAAATATTTTCTAGTTCCATCATTTACCTAAGAATTTCATAAATTCATTGTTTTTAATAGATGAGTAGTACACCATTGTGTAAATAATACCACATTTTCTGTATCCATTCCTCTGTTGAAGGGCATCTGGGTTCTTTTCAGGTTCTGGCTATTATAAATAAAGCTGCTATGAACATATTGGAGAATGTGTCCTTATTATATGTTGGAGAATCTTTTGGTTATATACCTAGGCTCATGCTCTGAGATCAAGAATTGACAAATGGGACTTCATAAAATTGCAAAGCTTCTGTAAGGCAAAGGACACTGTCAATAGGACAAAGCAGAAACCAACAGATTTGGAAAAGATCTTTACCAATTCTACATCCTATAGAGAGCTAATATCCAATATATACAAAGAATTCAAGAAGTTATACTCCAAGAATCAAATAACACTATTAAAAATGTGGTACAGAGTTAAATGAAGAATTCTCAACTGAGGAATACTGAGTGGCCAAGAAGCACCTAAAGAAATATTCAACATCCTTAGTCATCTGGGAAATGCAAATCAAACAACCCTGAGATTCCATTTCACACCAGTCAGAATGGCTAAGATCAAAACTCAGGTGACAGCAGATGCTGGTGAGGCTGTGGAGAAAGATGAACACTCCTTTATTGTTGGTGTGATTGTAAGCTGGTACAACCACTCTGGAAATCAGTCTGGTGTTTTCTCAGAAAATCTGTTGACACTTTTAAATGAGATAAAACATAAAGAACCTACTCCAAACACCCAATTTTTTTGGTGATGAATATCATCCATCATAGGTGTAACAGTAAAATATTAAGATACAATTAACTTTTTTCTTTTTGTTTAGGAGGATTGACATGAACTACGTCAATATCTATAAACTTGACAACTTGACATGAGCAAGTAGTAGTGTTTTACTAAAAATTGGTTTGTGGCCCCAACAATGAAGTATGTAAATCACTTTGTAAACTTAAATTTATATGGTAAGAATTAAGTTTTTTAAAAGAAATAATGAGAATTTAGATGGCTTCAAGAGGTTGGGCAGACTTTATTTAGTTTGAGAGGGTTGTTGTACAGTGTCTGGCTTTCCGTGATGAGGAAGCAGAGTCATGTAGCACAGTGACCCAGTGACCCAATTTTGAGAGAAGGAAGATAACACCTTCAATCTGATGATACTTAGCTGACTATATTGAAGGGGAATAATTTTTATTCATTTGTTGCTGAGTGGGTACATTAGCTGTTTTCCTTAGATGAGGTGGCTTTGAAACTACACAGTCTGATTTTTCCTTTTGCAACTTCTATGCATCTGGGGTCAGGGACAGATGCTTTTTTTCTGTTGCCTCAAATAGCGGGCCTACAGAACTCTGAGCTCAGTTTAAGACCTTGGCTTTTGTGTAAATGTCTTTTAAGTACAAATTACTAGTACTATGCTGTAATATAAAAATGTAGTAAAACATATGTGTATATGTAAAATTAGAAATACGTGTTCATCAGGATATTATGTCTGGTTACCTCTGTTTCAGTTTTCTATAAATTTCCCTTTCCACTTATGAAATCTTTGCTGTCTTTATTTTTTTAAAAAATAAATGAAATGCTTTGAAAATGCAAAAAAATTCATAAGTCTCAAATAATGTCTCAAATAAGATTGAGTCAATGAACAGGCATGAGCTGATTGAACGATAGGCATTCTTTCAATAAAAGAATTCTGTGATTGATAGCTATGTTTTAGGAACATACATAGTTTAGACAAAAAAGCAGGAACAAAACAAATCCATATTAGCAACACTAAATGAACCTGGCAAGTCATTATAATATATTTATATGTAACCATAATAATTACAGTGGGAAAAAGAACAAAATAAAGGTTTCTTCCAAGGTTGGCTGAGTAAGTAGCCTTTCTGCCATGCCATTGACTCTACAGTACAGCATCTTTCTCTCCTTCAGCTCATTTCTTCTGTTACCCATTGCTTTCTAAGACAAGGGATGGCTTATTTATAGAACCCTAGTGGCCAGATCATCAGTGCTTCCTCACTTCTTTTGTTCTATTCAGAGTGATTTGAGTAACTTTATTGACATTTCTTGATTTGTTTTCAGATGGACCTGCTATTCATTTTTCAGCCCAAAATCTATGTCATAATCTAAACAATTGAGTAGGAAAATGTTCCATATTAAATGTTCTTTCAGAAATCAAGTGTTCCAAAACATCCATTTCTCTCCCTGAAAAGACAGCATCCTGGACCCTGATTTTCACTATTATGACAATTTATATATTTTATTTCATGAATGTTTAGTAGCATATATGTAGGGGTCTTTAAATTACAAATGCCTTACTTTCAAATAAGTGAAGTTTTTCATTTTGATAAGTAAAGGACACAATTTGAGATGATTTAAGTATAATTAACTATGGAGAAAATCACATTTATAGACAGGAAAGTGTGAACACAGATGCATATGAATCAATAAACATACATACAAGTGAACATTATACAGATGAATCAGGTTCTGCATATGCATTTATAAATGTGTGTGTGTGTGTCTGAAACAACAGTGAAATAGAAAACATGGCTTTGAAAGACAATGAAGAGGGTATATGGGAGATTTTAGAGGAAGTAAAGGGAGTGGGATATTATGTAATTCTATCATAGTTTCAAAAAGTAAAATAAATATTTAAAAGAAAACATCTAGAGTTTTAAAAAATCTTTATATTTACAGAAAATCTAGATAAAAATATGACGACATGACACTACTAGATATGGTGGAGGAGAAGGCTTATTGTAGGTATGAGGGAGAGCATAGGGAGAAGCATCTGGAAGAGTCCAGTGTGAGCATAACTGGCAGACTGAACTGGGCTATATGGAGACACAGGGGACCAGAGAGAGAAGAGGCAGAAATCAAGAGACATGGGAAGTAGGGACCAAGAGTGGCAGCAGACAAGAGGCCAAAGGGCTCAAAAGACTCACAAAGCCAACCTGGCAGGGTTTTATAGGGAAGTAGAACTGGTGGATGGATTTCCACCCCAGTCCTTTGGATGTTTAGTATAGGGAAGAGTGTGAGGGTATGTGAGGCATGATGACTAACAGAGGAACCGAGGGAGACTAGCTACCAGAGTTTGGTATCTTAAATAGTTTACCAATTGTCTTGGGTTTCTTTGAGACCTAACAGAATTATTGTTCTTCCTTATTAATATAGTAAAATATCTATAGTAAAACTAGTTAATACATGAAATGAATGTTTTTTTAATCTGCATTATATTTAGATGATTTTCTTAACTGATTCTTTGTATGCAGGCCTGAATGGTTTGGAACTCTGTGTGTAGACCAGGCTGACCTGAAACTCACAGAGATCCACCTGTCTTTGTTTCTTAAGTACAAGGGCTAAAGGATGAATCACCAACATCTGGCTAATATATTTACAATATCTTGAGATCTTATCTCACTTGAAAATGAAAAGTATTAATAAATTCAAATAGTAGTCTTATTTACATCACTATCTGTTTTAATGATTATATATAATCACACCTGCATTACCCAAGACTCTTTGTTCACTCGCTTGTTCTATAGAGAGAGAAATTATAGCAATTAACTTTTTAAGTTCAAGGCTGAAATTGAAGCCATGCAGACTAGGACCAAATGGTGAAAATGACATGTCACCTCAAGCAAATAAAACCTAGCAGCAGAAAATAGTGTTACCCATAAGACTTCAATAATTCCACACTTTAATGCAGCTATTCTATTCTGAGCCATAAATTCTCAAGCAGAAACTTTTTATTATATTTATTCATACACATTATTCAATAGTGTTGTATTAATATTTGTGAGATATAATTATAATTTTGCAAAAATGTACTGAATATTGTTCTCCTTTTGAACTGAGTTGCTGGTCATGAAATAAATGGTATAAAAGTTTTTGTAAATTTAAGTTGTACACATTTTATGATTTCATAATTTATTATTAAAGTTTTATTTACAGGAATTTAAATGCATAACTAACATAAGTAACAAAATATGGGAGACAGCCTGACTCAAGTGACAGCTGAGAAGTTACTGTGGGCTATGTAAACGTTGCTATTACAGAGACCAAAGTAACTTTTCCTTGAGCTACTAAGTAGCAATTCTTTTGTAAGATTGACTATTGGCAACTGGGCATTATGACCAAAGTCTTTAATCCTAGAACTCAGGCAGATCTCTGTGAGTTCAAGGCTGGCATAGTCTACATATCTCAGCATTTTGTAGGCAAACAAATGCTACATAGTAATACCTGGATAAATATCGATAGCCATATAAACAAAGAAAAAATGGATCCATATTTTTTTTTGTATTTTAACTTAATTTACAGTTCCTGGAAAAAAAAATGCGAGAAGACTAAAGAATGAGTTTCCTTACATAGGGAAGTCAGACAGTTTCTTAACATTGTCAAAACAAAATAGAAGAACAAATTCCTCTTGCACTTTGGATTTCTACTTCTCAGTTGCAAATTGGTTTTGTTGATAGTTTGTGAAATCCTATGTAAAAAATAATCAATATTTTGTTGATATTTCTATGATAACTCATTACTGTGAGGTGAGTGTGATTTTGGCAAGTTGTAGAGGCATTTCTTCTGACCTACTGGGTTGTGTGTAGAATGAAGATGGCAGTAGAAGCTTCTCTTCACTTTACAAACAATAGTGAGATCTTAGAAACTTACTAAGATATGCAATTCTATTCCTATTACCTATATGTAATGATGATCATAAACAAGTAATGATGATAAAGCTTATAATTCATTAAATATTTCACCATGAAAGGGGCTGCTTTTGTTCTGATGTATCAGTTTGTTTTATATTTTCTGATGATAAGGAATTTGAGAATGTGAAGTGTATAATTTTTGCTACATGTTTATCTTGTTGGCAGGACAAATTATGGGTCAAAGATTTGTGCATGGTGCCTTCTCCCTCCACTGGAAGTCTGACCTGTGAAGTGGAAACTTAAGGGTTCTTTGGAAAGTCGTTTGGATTGTTTTGCTGTGGCAAACACATGGAGGAGTGTTTTCCGGAAGAGGACACAGGTGAAAGACTAAGTCAAACATGTAAAGGAACATATAGCTGAAGCAGGCACAGGTGAAAGGATGTTCTGCTAATGCAAGTACTTGAAAGGACTTGTGATGAAGGATTGTTTGCTAATAGAATGCATATATTGTTCTACCTTACACTGAGTAGTAGAGCACTATGAAACTTCTGGTGGTTTGCTGCAGTTTCTTGTTGCTTCCATGGACTTTGGCTGATTGGTAGAGTGATGTCAGCTGAGACAGACACACATGCTGAGTCAAGACATGTGATGAGGCAAGACCTGTGTAGGACACATGATGTTTAGAGGGATATAAATAGGACTCAATGCTTAATGACAAAGGGTGAGCTAGGCTTGCTGTGAGTGTTTATATGTCTCACGTCTTCACTGATCTTCACTTCCCTCAGAGAGGCACAGCTGAGAACTTCTGCTGACCTTCCTCTTGTTTCCTCCTACTGAATTGAACCAAGGCTGAGGCCGGGCTGTCACTGCTTGGTGTGCTACCCCTACTGATTCAAGTGTGTTATTCCTACTCTACTGTACTGGACTACTAATGCATCTATGAAGTGTTTGCAAGTGAATCTAGCTTCTGTTGCTAACCTGAGTGCTGAGCTGCCAATTTCCAGACAACACAGATGGTAGTTGCTCCAAAGAACCTTCCTAAACAGGCATTAAAAGTGATACTTACATTTATGCTGATACCCAAAGAAATAAAAGTCTTGAGATACGTAGATTCCCAATTTGTTGAGGAACCACCATATTGATTTCAATAGTGGCTATATAAGTTTGCACACCCACCAGCAATCATGGAGTGTCTCTCTTGCTGTACATCAATACCATGAGGTGGCATTTGTGTAATTGATCTTAGCCACTATGACACACATAAGATGGAGTCTCAAAATAGTATTTATTTGTATTTCCCTGATGGCTAAGGATATTGAACATGTATTTAAGTGTTTCTGAGCTATTTGAGTTTCCCTTTTAGAGAATTCTCTATTTAAATATACAACCCCCTTTAAATTGGATTGTTTAATTTTTGATATCAAGTTTCTTTTGTTCTTTATATATTTTGATATTAGTGCTGTATTGACTATGGAGTTGGTAAAAACCTTTTCCCATTTTGTAGGCTGCTTCTTTTTTCTAATGATGACTTCTCAATTTCAATGGATCCCTATTATCAATTGCTGATTTTAGTGATTCTACCATTGGTTTTCTTTTCAGAAAGTTTTTCCTGTGCCAGTGGGTCCAAGACTCTTCCTCATTTTTCTTCTACTAGATTCAGAGTATCTTGTTTTATGTTTAGATCTCTAATGAACTTTGTACAAGGTGGCATATATGGACAGATTTGCAGTCTTTTACATCAATACCTCCAGTTTTACTAGCATCATTTGTTGAAGATGCTGTCATTTTTCCAGTGTGTATTTCTGGCTTCTTTATCAAAATTTAGGTGTTCTTAGGTTTATGGATTTATATCTGGATCTTCAATTCAATTCCATTGATCAGTGTATCTGTTTTTACGCCAATACCAGGGTTGGTTTGTTTTATTAATTTTTATTTTTTTAATTACTATAGTACATTTACATAATGGAGTATTACTCAGCTGTTTTAAAAGTGGTATTGTCAAATTTGCAGACAGATGTATTGAACTGAAAATAATATCATCCTGAGTGAGGTAATCCCAGATCCAGAAAGATAAATACATTATATATTATATATTTTCTTATAAATGGATATTAGTCATTGGGTATAACCAAGATGTATGCTATAGATCTAGAGTCATTAAATATAAAGGAAGGCTCTAGAGAGGATATATGGATATTCTTGAGAAGGGGAAATAGAATAGATTTTCTGGTGGACTGGGAGTGTGTGAAATGGGAACAGGATGGGTCAGGTGAGAGCAGTAAATGGCATGGAGAGAGAGAGTGCAGAGCGAAACAGCTGGAATTGAGTGACATTTGAAGTGCATTGTGGGAATTTAGTACCATTGAAACATCGTGGAATTTATGACAGTGACCCTAGTGAATCCACCTAGTAATGGAGGATATGGTATTTGAACTGGATGTCTCTTGAAGCCAGGCAAGTTTCCCTGTGGTGGGACTATGTTTCATATGGTTGAGTTTGTTTTAGGGGTCTTGTAGAAATGCTCAAATGATCCTGGTTGATGCTAGGTCAGAGGGTTGCTATCTGCAAACTAGACTTAGAGAGGGGTTCTGAGAAAAGGGTGTCTGGAAGCTGTAAAAGAAGGACTTAAAGTCAAATCATGAGTCCAAGCTGACGAACTGTATTTTGGTTGATGCAGCTTTTCTAGTCTGCTCCTCTCTAAGTTCTGCCTTCTCTCTGGAGATCTTCCTGTCTATATTCTGTTTGAATTTTATTGAAAGAGATCTCCTTGTCCATGTCCTACTTGCTTGTTATTCTAAGGACTCTCTCTTTCTCTATATATGTCCATGTTCTGCTTGCTTGTGTGTGTGTCAGTTTTCCAGCAGTTCTCTTTTTATCCTAAAAAAAAAAATATTCTCTGGCTAGTTCATCTCCTGCAGAACACTGTAGCAGGATATTTTTCTGCTACATTTGCAATAAAACTCAGTCATTGGGCAGTATGGAGGGTAGGCAGAGTGAGGAAGGGGAAGAAGCAAGAAGGAGGTGGAAGAGGAGAGAAGATGGCTGTGTATGTATCCATGTCTCTAGCAGTCTAAGGAAGTTATACTATTTAGGTTAGATTATTGGGCAACAATTCTAATTATGAGGGCATCTTTTTAATTGAGCATTTCCAAATATATAAATCTATTGGATAATCTTTAAGCATTAAGAGTCTTTATTCTACCAGGTACTGTGGGCATAGCAGGAATGGTCTGGGCTCAGCAGAGCTTTGTGGTGGCTGACTTGCCAATCTACCACGCTGGCATCTCATTGGTGCCAGGACCTGCACATCTAGCTAGCCAGAGCTCCTGTCAGAGCTAAGGAGCAGCAGGAACATGACGGCTGCTGAGGAACAAGCTGGAATGGGCGCCATTTTCTAAATATTACCCGCTACAGAACACAGGTCTAGTCTTTCATTTTACGTATTAATATAGTCATTTGCTCCAGGTTTCCTTTTGTTTGCTTTATGAATCAGCATCCCATGACCCAACCCTTTGATTCTTAAGAGGCAGCAAACATACATTTTTTTTTAAGCATTTCAGAAGAATTCAGAGATCTGTCTGCCTTTGTTAAGCAGGGATGGTGATAAGTTAATTGGGTGACCTTGCCCTGAAATTACCATTTCTATCTTGCCTTAGGCTAACCTTGTTTTGTCCTAGGCTGATCCTGAACTTAGGAATATATCTGGCTTTTTAAGCATAACAAAACAAAACAAACACAAACAAAACAAACAAACAAACAAACAAACAAAAAATCCTTGCTAGGTGAGATCTTCTGCAATCACCTGTCCCTAAATCTTTTCATCTCCTTCCTTAGTAATTTTCTACCAAGTTGCTGCTTTTGTTCCTTTAGATTCATGAAGCCCCTCATATAATTCATATTGCACCCATATTTTTTGCATAGTTAAGAAACTATATATATTTTTGAACTCATGATTTAGAGCTCTTTCCCATAGCCTTAAGGGCTGTCCTGAAGGTACCAGTGGTTAACATTTTGATAAGATAGCCACACCCTAAACTCCTGGACTCCTGCTGTTACTAATTATCATGGAGTATTTAATGTTAACTGGGAGGACATTCCTCAGATGAGTGTGAAAAATGTTATTATCATACAAAACAAACCTTAATGCCCACAGTTTTCTGGAGGCTCACAAAGGGACCCTGTCACAGAGGCAGGAACCATACCATTCTGTGCCCAGGAAGGTCATGCTGGGCTAGGCAACAATATGGTCCCAGTGCCTAGGACAACATGAAGGTAAAGATATTGAGCTGCTGTCTGCATCAAGTCTTTACCCATATCTTCTAGTCTCTTTGGTACAAGAAGGTACTCTGCAGGCTACTGGAAGAGATATGCGAACCCCAACACAGACATAAAAAATGTTTCACCTACAATCTGTCCTTCCTACAAGATGTGTTGAGTGCACTGGTAGCATCGAATTTGAGGGAGACGCCTACCAATATCTAATTCAAGTTGAGGCCCACAAAATGCATCCCATGCCCAACACTGCTTGGATGGCCAGGAACTGAAGTCTGGATAACCCAGAGACTTAGGGTCAAAAAGGAAAAAAAAATCAATAAATTGTTTCTTAATGATAATTTTCTATATTCATAGATGAGTGCAGAGCACAATTTGCAACAGAGAGACTTCCTCCAGTAGCAGATGGAAATGGATGCAGAGACCCACAGTCGGACATTCTGTGGAGAGTGTCTAAATTGAAGGTATGGTTCCAGTCCCTGTCCTTGGTGGCCAGGTATCTTGTACAAGAGGGTGGAGATGATTGTAGAAACCAGAGAGGATGGAGGATTCCAGAGGAACATGAACCACTGAATCAGCTAAGAAGGGCATATATAGATAGGCTCATGTAGCCTGAAGTGGCAAGGGTGAGGCCTGAAAGCGTTTACACCAGGTCCTGTCTGTATATGCTGTTAGCTTGGTGTTTGTGAGGGACTCCTAACTGTGGGAGCAGGTATATCTTTGTCTTGTTTGCAGGTTCTTGGGATATATTTTTCCTTGTCCAGCCTTGGTGTGAAGGCTTTTGCCTTGTCTTACTGTAATTTGTTGTGTTTTATTTGGTTGCTGCCTCTTGGCAGCCTTCTCTTTTTTAAAGGAAGACAGAGGAGAGGAATGTGTCTGGGGTTGTGGGGGAGAGGAGGGAAGACAGAAGCAAGGAATGAAGTGAAACTGTGGCTCTGAATATCTTGTATGAGAATTAATTAATAATTATAAATAAAGTGATCGTTTTGTGCCATCTTTTCAACAAGTGCCTTTTTAGTCACATCCATAACTGGTGATCAGTATGGTCAGAGAACATTGTATGCAAATTCAACTTGTCATGACATCTCTAGTTGTATAGTGAAAGAAATTAATTTTAAATACCAAATTATATTTGTCTCTTATAATGTATACATAGTCATCCTAACTTGGCTGCCTTATTCTAGTCCTAAACTTGCAGAAACTCTGGAGGTAAGTTTATAAACTATCAAAGCAAATCAGCCTTTGCTTTTTCCAGTCTAACAATCAGTTACATCTTTCAACTTACCATTTCTAAAAGATGCAGCTATGGCAAAACAAACAAACATTCTATAACCATGAAGGGTACGTTTATGTAAAATGTAAATGACTTTTCCCTTTCTTTATCCTCTACATTCTTTCCCTCCCTTCTCTCTCAATAGATCTCCCCTACCCCTTTTATTATTTTATACTTTTCCTTTCTCTCCTTCCTTGACAGGTTTTCTAACCCAGGTTAGCCTCATTTTTTGCTAAATAATTCCAGCTGGTATTTAATTAATGATCCTTCTTCTTAGCAGGAATATGTCACTATGTCAAGAATATAATGTCCTAATAATAGTTTATCTGATCAATCTCCATTTGACAGTGATGGCAATTTCTAGCAGTCTTATATTAACAGTAATAATTAAAGTCAATATCATAATTTTCACTTTTAAGTGCTTTTAAATTTCTATCTTTATAATATTCTTTCTATTTTAATTTTAAGTATGTTTATTTTGTGTTATGTATAAGAGTTTAGTCTACATTAGATTTCTACTCAAACTGCCAACATGAGGCACACAGAAGTCACAAGGAGACATCAGATTTCCTGGAATTAGAGTTACAGATGGTTGAGAACCACCATGTAGATGTGGTGAACTGCATCCTGGACCTCTGAAGAGCAGCAAGTGTTCTTAACTACTGAGATATCTCACCAGTTCTTTCCATGTTTATTTCACTGTATTTGATGGTTATTAGATTTATATAAAGTTTTGTATTAGTGACTTTTCTAAGTTAAAGTACTTGCTAAGCTAATCATCTGTCATTCAAATGAATATACAACAGTCCCTCTTCTAAACACGTTGTTTAGCATTTGGGGTTTAAACTTGCAATGCATTGTAAAAAATGGCAGCAGAAGAGCATTTTACTTTTCTATATAACCATACTTAATTAAGATGCTTATTGTTCTTCAAAGATAGGAACTGGTAAAAATTATCTTTAGATTCCTAAAATTTGTATCTAGATACATAGATATTTTAGACCACTGGAGCCTTCTGCATGTCCATACTCACCTGATCGTTTTGCTAAACCATGTTACTGATGGAAATCTGATATAATCCCCAGTCCTAATACACTTATTTTTTGCTATCATTGTGCTTTTAGATTATGAACTGACCCACAAATGCTAATTAAGACATATTGTAATAAGATTTAGTTGCAAGTCTTTTTCTTTCTTTCTTTTATACCTATCTTTTTTAAAAAGCTCTAATGACAAATACCATAAAAGGAGGGCAATTGGGTTCAAGTGGAGACCGTGTATGCAATTAGCAGAGGCTTTTTAAAAATACTTCCCAATAATCTTACACCAAGAGTGTTTTATTAAAGGGTTATTTTAGTTTTAATGGTTGAAATATTTCTGGGTTTCTAGAGCATACTGAGTCCTTAAGAGCTCCTTGGAGAGGATGAGTGACCTTTATCATCAAAGCACTAAATGAGAACACCGTTGGCATAGCTGTATTATCATAAAGCAAATTTAGAAGCCAGATTTATAAAAGGGCATGAAATTGGCCTAATGGAAAAGGCCAAGAGTGAATCCTTGTAGAATTTCCCCATGTGTTGAAATGAATGCAGATCATCTGGACTGAGTCCAAGTTTGTTGTACAGAAATATGCACCAAATAGTGCATGGGGTTATGAAAGTGGGATATTATTCTGAAGGCCTCAAGCCACCAATATATATATATATAGTCTGTGCTTAAAAATACCAAGCAGAAGTGATGGCAAAAGAATGACTAATTTCACTTTAAACATTTCTTAATTATTACTCCATGACTAATAAATGGAATCCAAATGAAATTGCTTGTAGAGGATACAATTTAAATCACTTCCGTGTATATATCAGGCAGTAAGTTCTATAAAATCGGGATGATTTCCTTGTCAAAATTGAATTGACATTTCAATAACAATTACTTTGTATCATTGAAAAATACATATAATGATGAGACAGTGTAGAAGTCAAAAGTATAACAGTTGTCCAAACATTGACAGTTAAGAGTCTTTTCATAACAACTATAGTGTTGTACACACATACACATACACACACACACACACACATACACACACACACACACACACACACACACACACACACGATTAAACTTTCATGGTTTGACTCAATCAGTATTATTGTGTTTATTGGGATAGTATTTTGTGAACCATGAACAATTTCCACATATCGCATCTTTCTTTCTTTCTTCCTTCCTTCCTTCCTTCCTTCCTTCCTTTCTTTCTTTCTTTCTTCTTTCTTTCTTTCTTTCTTCCTTTCTTTTTTTCTTTTACCTTCTTAATTTTTCCTTGTTCAGTGGATACTTTTAGCACAGTGTCTGACCCCAAAATCCTGCCTTCCAATGAGAAAGATTACAACTATTTACTCCCTTTTTCCCTTAAGAGAACATAGTTCAAATTAAGAATTCTACAAAGTTTGACTGAGTCACACTTGGCAATTCCATATATATGTATATGTGTATGTGTATATAATGTATAATGTATATGATGTATATGTATAAATTAGGGATATATATATATATATATAATATATATATATCCTTGCATAATTTAAATATCTTAGAATACACAAATAAATCATTTTATATATTAAGACTGTGTTATTCTTTTAAAAAATAAAAAAAGTAAAGAATATACATTTTAAAAATATTTATTATTTTATGCTATTCACTCTTAAAGAAAATTAATAATGCTACATAATTTTTCAAATATTTTAAATATATAGTTGTAGGTGTGATAAAAACTGTTATCAACTTAACAAACTCTAGATTCATCATAGAGACAGGCCTCTGAGTTTTTAATGTGCATATACACTGAAGATACAGATTGGCAAGGTGTGTCAATCTCTTGCTCCCTTGACTTCGCTGCCACCCTCTGAAACAATACCTTCTTTCCCAAAGCTACTTTTATCAGAAAACAGCAACAAAAGGAAAATGAATATCAGTGGATTTGTGAGCACGGAACCCATTATTTGGAGAGCCAATAATAAATACACTGACCTGGGGATTGGTACTTGTTGTGAGAAAAATTGTTGTCCTAGTTACTTTTTTTTTTTTTTTATGGACTTTGTGTTTCTTTATAGAGTTAAAGCTTTAAGTCTTTCCACTTCAGTCCCAAAATTTCTACCTAATATTTAACATTAATAATCTATGTCCATTTAAAGTAGGCCTTTTCTGGTATGATGTGACTGTTTAGCTTTTTATTAATTTTTCTTTTTCATATTTTTTCTATGCCTAGGCCTACCTCTGGAAGCTTCTAGTCTCTGTACAATCTAATCCTCTGCTTCAGCTTCTAGCCTCCATCTGCTAAGCTAGGACTCAAATCAAAAAGCCTAGGAGACTTACTGCTGAACAATCTCACTCTTTCTGAACTCTGGCTGGCTGGTTCAAATCAACTATTCTGGCTCAAATGCTTTTCTAAGCTCTTGGCTTTTGGCTGAATTGCTCTGCTTGGAAAAAGTGCCTCTGAACTCAATGAACTGAACTGCACTAATTGCACTGACTACATGAACTAAATATGACTGAACAGAATGGAATTGTACAAATTCAACTGCACCAAACTGAACTGCCTCTCTCCTTCTGTACTGCCCACTTATGAGTTGAGTGTATTCCATATATGTGTTATTCTGCCAAATCTTTCTCTGATTCTTCACTTTGTCTGCTCCTCCAGTAGACATCACTTTCAAATATGGATGCTACCTTATATAAAGTATACTTACCCTCATCTCATTGTTAGTGTGTACTAAGGTCATGTCTGTATTTTAGCAAGATCATACTGTAATCCATGGCTTGTCTGAATTCTGTTTAGATCACATGTTTGTATGTGATCTCTAAGATCTGATTCCTAGCCAGAGCAGCCATGTTACTGGATTTAAATTCCTCACCACAGCTGTAAAGATGAAAAAATTGTAGAAGTTTTTTTATTTAAAAAGGAATTTGTAGGTATTTTAAAGTATAATTTTATCTGATACATTACCTTCTATTAGATGCCAATGACTGGCTTTGACATTCATTAGGTGGAAGCTATGATCTGCAAACATTGGTGGTTATTGCTGCTGACAGGAATGGATTCAGATATCTACAGGTCTGCTGCAAATTACTGCCGATGATTAGAGAAGTTACTCAGCAGACTTTTCTCTGAGGAAACAAAGCTTAACTTACTTGAGATGGCGATCCCTGTGCCCAGCAATAAAACTATGAACTCTTATCATTCTTTCTGGCCAGATTGAAAAAGAAGGAAAGAGAATAGTCATACACAGTCACACACATTCATGCACACGAGTGCTGACACACACACATGCACAAACACACACACACTGTGTGGCTGAGCATAGTATAATAACTTCATAATACAAATACATACATACATACATACATACATTACAGAGACATATACACATTGTTCCAGCACCCATTCACACATACCTTACACATATATATAACATACACATACATATACAGTTGATGGATGGAAGGAACAATGTTCCAGCCTCCATTCTTTCTTCCATAGCTCATATATGCAGTAAAATCTTTCAAATGGTATAAAATTGCAAAAGAGATTATGTTTTTGTTTTTTTCTACTACATGATTATGATAAAACAGTGTGTTTCTCAATACCTTTACAAAAATAACATTAGGTTGTACACAGGTAAAGAAAACAAATTATTCCTGGAAACCCAAGTACATTTGTAACTAAGCAACTTGTTAGATATTAACAAGGTATAAGCAAACAAGAATGGCTTTAACACTTGAATTGCTTGTTTTAAGCAAATTTTCTCTTACAGATGTTTTGATTTTTAACCATACTCAATACATTATAAGCCAATAACCTATAAACAAGACATATAAAACATAGTAAATTATACACTTAACACTGGTCAGAAATAAAGATACGCATACATTTAAAAGAGATAAACAATTTTTTTCTTGCTTTCTCCAGTTGTTATTTTAAGGGATGAGCACCTTGCCACCTGTTGAATCCAATTCTCATGGACATTGTAGTTTTGTAGCAAAATTAGACATCAGCTTCATTACCAGCAAAACTGAGAAGCTGCTCATGTTCCTTTAAGAACAGCTTGTACTTGATCAAGCAGCCTCCTGCCTAGTGTCCTTGACTCATTATCAGAAGTGGGGGGATTTCAGCAGTGTTCAGCTCCTAGCTGCAGGTACAGAGCTTTTGAGAGCAGCACCAGTTTAGAAATCTATGTGTTAAGACTGAGTTAAGCAAGCACATTAAGTTTGGCCTGTCTTTTTAGTACGAAAAAGAGCATCTATCAGACCAAACTAAGACTGTGCTCAGGGAGTCTGAAGATGAGGTCTCAGACTGCAAATAAATTAGACAAGCACTGTGAGCACTTAGATGGCCAGTTTGGACGTATGGTCACTCAAGCTGGCAGAGCAATGGTGTGGAAAAGGTGGGAGTGCATGATGCTTTTGTAGGGTTGGAAAAGGTAAAGGCTGATCATGCTAAACAGCTGGATCTACCATGGAGATGGGCAGTGAGAACCTTTAAAAAAAAAGCATATGAAACATAGAACAAAAATCAAGCAATGTAACAAAACTATAGATACAAATGGAGAGACATGGGTAGAACTGTGCACCAAGAACAACGAATAGAGTTGGGAGAAGAGGGAGAAGGAAGAGGAAAATATGTCTCAGACCCAGAACCAGAACCAGGCATTTCTGAAGTGTAATCACATAAGAAGCAGAACTTCTCCTGACCTCCTGTGACTCTAGAAGCTTTTACTCCATCCAACACTCCTCTTTTCAGTTTCCAAAAGTCTAGACCAAACCAAAAACAAAACAAACCAAGAAAAACAACTGCACAGGTGTGGGGGTCCCCGGTTCTGGAGGGTGTCCCACGATGATCCCCCGGCTGAGGACAGAGTGAGAGCAGGGAGGGTGCTCTACCCACGTCTCCGCTGTCTGTTGGTCTTCACCCAGCCTGGTGTGAAAGGTCTGGGCCAAAAGGGTGACTCCCAGGCGCTGCACCTGTCTCTCCACGCTGAGCCGCCCGGGCTGGGCCGATAGAAGCCGGCTAGCAGGCAAGGAAGCAGCTTGGTGCCCCAGGAAGGTTCCGGGAGAGTGGATCTCTCCCGAAGTGTTTACAGCTCTTGAGACAAAGACTCCAGGACACCAAGATGATTCTCGAACACACACCTT